>CM046377.1:19267373-19867373 GCA_025413485.1 Ficus microcarpa | reverse complement strand
CCGACCACATTGGGTGTTGCTACCGGAGGCATTTTCAGCATCAACACATATAGTCTAGCTAATCACCTTCCGTCGAGCTCGGTTTGGTGGCCATGGAGCTTCTGAGGAGATGAAGAGGCCCGAACCCTTCTCTGGGTTTTGTTCCTCCATTTTTTTTCCCTCCCTCTTTTTTGCTTCAATTATTCTCACATTGTTTTACTAGAACACCCCCCCCCCCAAACAAAAAAATCAATTGTTTCCACGTGTATCGAAAGTGGTGCAAAACCGTGAGGAATTTAACGGTGGTTAATAAAAATGATCGTTTTACTTCCATTTAGTAAGTTTAAGGACCGATCAATTAAAAAAATTAATTCGAGAACTAAATAGTACTCTCTTAGAAAATTTAGGAACTATATTAGTAATTTATAAAAAAAAAAAAAAAGAAAGAAAAATAAAAAAAATCCGGAGCAATATATTTATCATTGCACGGCTTCAAAATTGTCGTTGTCAAAGAGAATTCCTCGAGCAAAAGGAGGATCCTCTCATTTCATATATCATTATATCTCTCATGACCCACCAACAACCACCATCCCACATAATTGAAACTATATAAAGTAAGAGTATCTAATCAGTGTTCAAGCAAAAAAAAAAAAAAAAAAAAGGTATCAATCAGTGGTTGGGAATTGGGATAGGTTGGTGGAGGCGAGGAGGAGGGTATTGATGGAATTTGAGGAGGTAGGTTGGACGTTATAAAGCTTCTAATCAATTGGATTGATGTCAGAATTAGTGATGACTTAATTTTTGACTAATACAGGTTATTCTGGGGTGTCTTGCACTGGGTCGTTATATGCACAATCTAATAGTAAATTTACACTGATTTTATCTTAAAATAAAAGTTCAAATCCCCATAAAGATTCGAGATCAATTTCTTCTTCTTTGTTCTCTTCATCATCGTCTTTGTCATTTGCTAACTTCTCTTTCATCATCGTCATCCTAGTGATAATTTGTCTTCATTATCATCATGCTTGTGATAATATGTCATTATTAATGAGGAGTGACAATGTTTAGGCATAAATTGTGGATCTTAACAAGGAGTTTAATAAAAGAGTGTTTGATGAATGAATTTAGTTTAAAATTTTTAAGTTTAAATAGTAATTTTTATTAATATTTTAAAAAAGATAAAAATTTTTTCAGAAAAAGATAAAAAAAAATATAGTTTAACTTGAGTTAAACTTGTACGTCAAACACGACCTAAGGTGTGGTAAAGTGTAGTTGTAACTTTCCCGGTGAATACTGTAGGCATGTTAATATTGTTTGGATCTAAGGAAGATTCCTTTACTAGCTTCCATGCCTAATCATGGCATCTGAAACCAAAGCAGAAGAAAAAAAAAGAAAAAAAAAAAAGAGCATTAAATTAAAGCATCCATCACGGCATGACACTCGTAACATTATCTTCGCCACCAAATTACCAGTAAGTTCACAGACTTTATTTTACTCGGTCTGCTTCCAAGCTTTAACTGGATACCATTACCTAAATGGCAAACAGACAAGTGATTAAAACTTCTCAAATTCCAATGAAAATAGGTGATTTGAAAAACTTACAAAATTCCATTAGAAGAAGTCTCTTTATATGAAAATGTATCAATTGATAGAGTCTGTTCTAGTTCAGAAATTTAATCAAGTATAAATTTTTACATATAAAATCGGGACTAGGTTTAGTATTATTTCAAGACTTTTTTTTTTTTTGGGATTTGAGTTTAAACTCAAAATTTTTATATCAGTTTTTGTCTTTTTTGAAAATTTTTTTTTCTTTTCTGAAAAATCAACAAAAATTATTATTGAAATTTAAAATTTACAACTCAAATTTATTCACCAAACGGACTCAATTTTTATTTTTTTAAAAGGAGAAACATCTGGAATGTATACTTAATTGGGGAGAAAGATTGTATAAATATGAAAGGGGCTAATTCCATGTTGGTTTAAGAACAACAACTCATTGCAAATTTTGTAATTCCAACTTACAATCAATTTCCTACAACATTAATTCATTTCTTTTTTTTTTTTTAAATTTAAATCCCATAGTCACAAATTCTACAAACGCGTAAACGTTTCAAAGCAATTTAATTATTATTATTTTCACTAAAAAACAAAAAAAAAAAACAAAAAGAAAAGAAACAAAAGACGACTGGTTTGGCATTCCACGAAGAAGCAACCGAAGTTCAAAGTGGTGCTTTCCATTACATGAGAGTATGAGACGAGAGACTCGGACCTACTCAACCCCAAACTTCAAGTTCGCTTCTTAATTCCTTAACTGTCACTGACTCACTTTGTAGTTTTTTTGTTTTGTTTTGTTTTTTGGATAATGACTCACTCTGTAGTTTGTAAAAAGAAAGTGCAGAAAAAATTAATGAGGAACGGACGACACTTTAATTAATTAATTTACCCCCTTTGTCCAAATTCCACCCCGGACTAATCATAACCCAAAGTGCACGAGAAAAACCCATTCCATTTGGGACGTTCTTTTCCTCATTTCTCGTTCTTATCCTTTCCCTCCAAAATCAAGCCACAAAAATTTATTAAAAAAAAAAAGAAAAAAAAAAAAAGAAAGAAAAGATGAAGAAGAAGAATCATTCATAGTCAAACGGATAGAGCTCAGTTTTTATTTATTTCTTTAATTTGCTTTTCCTCTCTTCTTCTGTCCCCATCAATTCTTTTGTCTCTTTTTAAGTCTTGGTCTTTATTTAGTCTAATCTTATACCAGTTTTTTTTTTTTTTTGATTTTTTTTTCCAAACTTTAATATTATTTATCTTCCTTTACTTTCCACAAACCGCGTTTTCCCAGGTCTTTCCTTTAAATCATGTCTGAATTTCGTATTTTTCTTCTCTTAGGAGAAGTACTGTGATGTTCAATCTTGTATAAATACTAAAGCAGAAGAACGACAAACAACAAAGAACAAAAAACAGAAGAACAAAAAAAAAAAAAAAATGGCTGAGAACGGCGAAGAGAAATGGTTAGCTGTGGCGCGCCACATAGCGAAAACCCTGGGGAGCAACGACACCATGGCGGACGATATTTTGCAGATCTTCTCGAACTTCGACGGGAGGTTTTCTCGCGAGAAATTGTCCGAGAAGATAGGCGGAGAGGACGATCCCAGAGCCTGCGCCGTACTTGATCACTCCCTCAAGGCTCTCGACCGCCAGATCTCACAGTACGTGGCGGCCGATCAGCCGATCTGGCTCGACTCCGCCGACTCCTCCGCCTTCCTAGACGCCATCGACGAGCTGATCGCCACCGTCAGGGAGTGGAGCCAGTTGGCTGAGGATAAGAGCGTCGGCGCGTGTCTTGCACGCGCCGACGACCTGATGCAGCAGGCCATGTTCCGAGTCGAGGACGAGTTCAGGTCGCTGATGGAGCGTGGCGGAGAGTCGATCGAGCTGAGTCGCGCGTACGGGAACGGCGAGGCTGTTGGGAACTTGTCGTGTGACTCGGAGGACGAGGAGGAGGAGGAGGAGGGAGGGGCGGAGGGAGGTGAGGAGAGCCAGATTCCGACTGCTCGGCCGATCGGCGACTACGACATCGTGATCGACGCGCTTCCGTCGGCGACGATCAACGACCTCCACGAGATGGCGAAGCGGATGGTCACCGCTGGGTTCGGGAAGGAGTGCTCGCACGTGTACAGCAGCTGCCGGAGGGAGTTCCTGGAGGAGAGCCTGTCGAGGTTAGGGTTGAAGAAGCTGAGCATCGAGGAGGTTCACAAGATGGCGTGGCAGGACCTCGAGGACGAAATCGAGCGGTGGATTAAGGCCGCCAACGTTACGCTTCGGATCCTCTTCCCGAGCGAGCGTCGCCTCGTGGACCGCGTTTTCTTCGGCTGCTCCTCCGCCGCCGACCTCTCGTTCATGGAGGTCTGTCGCGGATCCGCGATTCAGCTGCTGAACTTCGCTGACGCCGTCGCGATAGGATCCCGGTCGCCGGAGCGCCTGTTCAAGATTCTAGACCTGTTCGAGACGTTGAGGGATTTGCTCCCGGAGTTCGAGTCCGTCTTCTCTGATCAGTACTGTATGTTTCTCAGGAATGAAGCTATCACCATCTGGAAAAGATTGGGGGAGGCAATTAGAGGAATTTTCATGGAATTGGAGAATTTGATTAGTCGTGATCCTGCCAAAGTCCCCGTTCCCGGTGGCGGGCTTCATCCGATCACTCGCTACGTGATGAATTATCTCCGTGCTGCTTGCCGATCACGACAGATTCTCGAGCAAGTGTTCGAGGAGAACGCTTCGTCGATTTCCCCCGCGGCGAAGCTTGAAGACCGAGCCTCTTCGTCATCGCTGTCGGTCCAGATTGCTTGGATAATGGAGCTTCTGGAGAGCAATCTAGAGGCCAAGTCCAAGATATACAAGGACCCTGCTTTGTGCTCCGTGTTTATGATGAACAACGGAAGGTACATTGTTCAGAAGGTGAAAGACAACGAATTGGGGTCGCTTCTAGGCGACGATTGGATCCGAAAACACACTGCCAAGATCCGGCAATTCCACTCGAATTACCAGCGGAGCTCATGGAATAAGGTCTTGGGCTTGCTCAAGCTAGACAGCTCTGTGGCGCCTAACGGTGCCGCGAGGTCCATGAAGGAAAAGCTCAAGTCTTTCAACCAGAGCTTTGAGGAGATTTGCAAAAGCCAATCGACTTGGATAATTTTCGACGAGCAGCTACGCGAGGAACTGAAGATCTCGTTGACCAAAATTCTGTTACCCGCGTATCAAAGCTTTACTGGAAGGTTCCAGAATGTTCCTGAACTGGGGAGGAATGCAGAGAGGCACATAAGGTTTGGAGCGGAAGATATAGAAGCTCGGATTAATGACTTGTTTCGGGGAAGCGGAGGATCAACTGGTGGCCGGAGGTAGAGGTATATTCACTGATTAATAGTTGTATCTAGAAGTGCCTGTTTTCCCAACTTGTATGAATGGTCTAAAATGTATGTGGCCTTCTATTAGATGTTTGCTTGTGATAAAGTAATGGGTTTTTTTTTTTTTTTTTTTTTTATTTTTTTATTTTTATTTTAATTTTTCCCTCCTCCCACGTTTCATAAGAGAAAATCATAGATAGTAATATACTCAATGAAGACTAGCATTTGGATTGAACTCATTATACTCGGGGATTCGAAAGAGTTCTAGTTAAATTAGTATGGAAAAGAATCTAGAAACTGTTAACAGATGTTTTTTCTCATGGAACTTTCTATTTTCTAGTTCGGAGTATGTGAGTTTTTTTTAAGTAGCTGATTAAAGTGCCTGGCTTTTACACCTGTAATGAAAGAGAAATATCCATGGAGGGGAAGGTTGAACAGATTTGACTAGGAGAAAGTAGATACAAAGAGAGAAATGGTGGATAACATCCGTAAAAAAAGAAATCTTTGAACCCTACCGCTTCGAGAAGATGAAACATGAGACTGCTACTAAGATACTGTTAGTTGATTCCATAATCTTCATTTGTTAACGTCTTCGATTGAACTTTTAATATTCTTTTCAATTATTAATATTATTTTCAGTTAATCGTAATATTTCATTTTCCGAAATATTCAAATTAACCTCTTTTCCGAATCAACAGGATTTTCACTCTTGAAAAGAGAAGAAACACCAACAAGTGTATTGGCCATCCATGAACAAGTTACAAAACCTGACATGTTTTTGGTAGAATTCAAGCTATTCGTAAAAGATTAAGCCTATAACATTTTATCTTTTATTTTGTTCGCGTGAGTCTCTGTTGGACATGAGAGGTGTGTCCGTTTTCATACTTAGTATTTGATTAGATTGAAATCAATGACCATTCGCATTCAGTATGATGGAAAATAGTTTTCCTTTAGGTCTACAGTGCTAATGATGCTTTTGGATGAACGCTCTCTCAGAACAAATTTCAGGAAGCATTTCTGCATGTTGGAACCCCCTTGATTGCGTGCTAATGCTGCTTCCACAACGAACAAGTTTCGGGAAGCATTTCTGCATGTTGGAACCCCCGTGATGCAGGCTAATGCTGCTTCCACAAAGAACAAGTTTCGGGAAGCATTTCTGCATGTTGGAACACCCTTGATTGCATGCTAATGCTGCTTCCACAAATCCTGTTACGCACAATCCTCTGCCGGTGTCTACCAAACTTTGTCGCATCGGAAATACTCACGCCAAATGCCAATACTATTGCATTACTAATGCATATTTAATTGTTTATTTGATAGAACTAACCTAGATTGCCTTTCTATGATTCTAAGTTTAAACTTTGTACTAAGTTTAAAATCTCTGGATTCTTAAACTTTGTACTAGTTTGAATAGGCGGACATTCTACCGGAGGTACCTTGGCAACGGCCATTTTGCATCACCCCGAGATAATGTTGTTTTCCTGGTAAAAATTTAGGGACAAAAAGAGATTTTACATTGAATCATATATCAGAAGGATTACCAAGGGTCAAAAAATTCTGTAGCTTGTCCTCCTGCTTCCTGCACTATTGATATCCAAATCACCCCAAATTATCTCCTTTCTCGTCTTCTAGACTTCTTCCCCGTTTAGGTCTCTCAGTGAAACAAGTATAGAGTTCCGTGTTGGTAAGATTCAAATCTGGAAATGCTGACTTCTTAGCAAATTACCGACGAAGTCGGCAAAAATTTCACCATTAGAAAACCCGCCCGTAGAAAAGTGATCAGGAAATCTCGGCCGTATGGGGCGTGGTTAGACCCCTACTCTGTATTCACACGAGTGTCAACCATTCTATGTGGACCTTCTGTTGCCATGGCAGGATATGATGAAATATTGAAAAGACTTCCACTTTCTTGAATAGGAAGAAAAGTACGAGAGGCGATTGTGACTTGGAAGCACGTTATTTGTTTTTAGCAGAAAACAGATAAGCCACAAGATATCTCCTTAAATTTGAATTAGATCATCGCGAAAGGGGTAATAGTTGGCCACGTTGCCATAGTGCATATCTACGGTATTTCCTGTCTGTCTTTGAAGTCGTGCCATATTTTAATCTGGGGAACTAGTAAAATCTCCACTACATTTTTCGACTTGTAACGGAACCCTCTAAAAGAAGAAAATACGGTCTACAAGAAAATTACATCAATAGATTTTACTCTTTAAACCACTCACCAATTAAACCATGTGAACGAAATGATTAGAATAAGAGCTCTCAGATTCAAATGCTAATATAATTTTCATTTCTCTTTAATAAGGTAGGAGTTATAAACCCCATTTTGTACGTTGTTATTAAAAAGGGGGAAAAAAAAAGGTCATTAGATTTTGTCAATTCAAATACCTCATACAGATCTGGTATTCATTCGGTACAATAATGGTGCATCCCACTTTTAAATGAGGTTTTTTTTTTTTTTTTTTTTAAATTTTATTTTCAAATATAACTAGAATTCAGCCTAGTATTATACCAAATATATAATACCAACAAGTAGAACTTGATAACATCTAATAAAGCAATAGTTTTATCCAATTCCATGCACTAAACACACTCCTATAAAAGGAAATTTTTATTCCAAGGTACAAACATATATTCCATGGAGCTATTTTCATCTTACTTCATCAAATGTTCTTTCACATAAAGTACGCCTCAGAATTATTCGTATAAAACTTTCGAAGGACTTCTCTCTCAAGGTATTTAGCCAGGTACTTACAAGCTGCTTGGCTTGGATGTATGCTGTCCCAGAACAAGTACTCTGCAGCCTCATGACACGTTGGCGTCAACAAATTACACGCAGGCCCCACTTCCACGAGTCCGGTCCCACAACACCCCTTCTTCGTTTCCACAAAACCTGTGGCCCACAAAAAACAATCGCTATGGTTCATATTTGAGTTACACGATACATCTTAAAATATATATATATATATATATTATATATATATTTTTAAGTATTTTTCCTCGAGATTTTAGTAAACTTTGCTCACCATATTTCCGTGGGCGATTAATCATATCCATCAGGGGTTTATATATATCTGCATAGACAATTTTGCTCCCCGGAAGCAGTGCCTGTATTATTGGTAAAAGCCTTGCAAGCTTGAGATTGTAAGTTTTTGCGTCAGAATTCTCATCCTCTATACAACTCCGATCCTCGACACTTTCTTGCTCTGCAGTTATTTGAATGGGCAAGCAACCGATTGGAGGAAGGCCTGATATAGCTATTTTTCGGCATCCATGATCGTACAACTCCTGTATATAAATATGTGTGTATAAAAGTTACTTATATATATGCCTTTCGTATTTATAATCGTAAGATATTTATCAAATCATGACAATAGTTATTTAAAATGAGAAATATAACATAACAGTTGAAATAAAAATCAAATTATAAGAAAATATATAATCTTGATCACAAGATTAAATAATGAGATTCTAATGATAGAAACTTTTGATTAGATTTAATATTATGACAAAAAAGAGAAAAAAAAAGTTCACCTTGACAAAAGTTTTCAGTCTCTTGTGAAGAAAATCTTGGTACTCACTAATGTTGAACTGTATCTTCCTTATGGGTATGTCATAGTAATTAAAACCAAAGTCATTAGTGCCTGCACTTACTATAACCAAAGCCTCTTTAACAATCTTTTTGGCATTCTTCTCCCCAACAATCCTCTCAAGTCTCACCAAGTACTCCTTCAAGTAATGTGTTTGCTTCAAAACTGGTATGACCCCGGATGCTACGGCAGTCAATTCATCGTACCCGATCCACCGGATGCGAAACTCACGCCGGTGAGGATGTCGTCATCCGATAGTTTCGGATGAAGAAAAGGAGGAATGGTGTCTTTGATCCTTAGCATTGAGGCAACAAAGTCGGGAACTAGTTTTCCATTAGAAAACCTGCCTGTCGGGACATGACCAGGGAAATCCTTGCCATAAGGGTAATGGTTGCCCTTGAACAGTGTGTTGATGTAGTTGTTGTTGCCTGTATCGACCGTCGAATCGCCGAAGATTAGAATGGCGGGGAATTTTGGCGAAGCTAATCTTGCCCCAGAGGCACCACTGCATGTGCATGAAGTGATGATGGTCCAGTACAAGTGCAACAATATGATGAGGAACATGGTGGTGGAAGCCATTGTTATAACTTCTTTTTTCATTTGCGTTTGGTATTTATATAATGAGAGGCTCTAAAATTGTTTATAAGATTGTCTATGACTTAAAAGAGATGAAAATAGTGAGATACGTGACACAAATGCCAAGTTATTGTTTTTACTTAACATAGGAGAAAGGACACATATTTTGCTTTGCCGATCGAATTGGTGCAATGCAAATGCTCGACTGGTTTCTCACTCATTTGCTTTGCTTTTGCTTTTGCTTTTTTGCCTTCTTTTTTTTTTTTTTATATATATATTTTTTTAAATATTTGTTAGAAGCTATAAATTTATGGGATGTTTGGAACACGATTTCAAATTAAAATTTTCATATCAGTTTTTGTCTTTTTCTGAAAAAGTTTTTTTTGTCTTTTCTAAAAAGTCAACAAAAATTACTATTGAAATTTTAAATTTCCAATTCAAACTCATTCACCAAATGGACCCTTATACTTTTGGAGTTTTTCTAAGCAATAAGTATATTTTGGAGTTGAATGTGAGATTAAAAAAAAAATTTAGGTATGTGTTATTTTCATGCTTGTTGGAGATAATGTATTGTCTCATTACTATACTACTTTTATAATAGTTTACCGTGTAATTAGGGGTTGCCTTCCTTGGTTTTAAAGGGAAATAGAAGGGAGAGGGGTAGAAGTTAATTATCCACACAATCAACAAAAGAAGAAAACTCCAAGTGACCAAGGTATATATATATATATATATTCCAAACAAAAGGTGCATATGTGAAATAATCGTACTTTTAGCTCCTGGCGGGTCAAAAGAAATTTCTCTCAGTATGTTTAGTTATTGAGGTGTTGACGTTATGAACCCATGCCATAACAAGTTTAAATTGGTAAACGTAAAACATTATAAAATTTGTTTCAGACATAAACTAGTAGTGATTTCACATCAAATTTTATCACAAAATGTAGAGTTTGAATCCCTCCATCTTAAGTTAAACAAAAAAAAAAAAGATTAGAAAAAAAATCGAAATGATGTAAAATTCATCACAAAGTTGGTCAAAGCATGCATTATCCGATTATATATATATATATATTTGGCATAGATTAGAGCGAGTTTCGGAGGAAATAATAAACCCCATTTTAGAATGCTTCTAAAGCCCCATAGAAAATGGCACACTGCTGTGCCCCGAAAAAAAAAGAGAGAAAGGAAAACCAGGAGATGACTAATAGAGGCACAAAGATAAAGAAATAAGCTATGGAGACAGATTTCTTCATTTACATTTAAAAAAATTATTAGATATATATAAGAGTGATTATATTGGCACTCAATAAATTCATTAATG
Source organism: Ficus microcarpa (assembly GCA_025413485.1). Classification (NCBI taxonomy): domain Eukaryota; kingdom Viridiplantae; phylum Streptophyta; class Magnoliopsida; order Rosales; family Moraceae; genus Ficus; species Ficus microcarpa. The sequence goes on along the minus strand of CM046377.1, from coordinate 19,857,003 downwards.
TCCCTAACAAGGATAAGCGTGTGTGTATATATATATATATATCAAAATCCTAGTATGGAGTTGAAGTTCATAATATTTTGACATTATTAAAATTAGGACTTGTAATTATATAATAAACCTCGTGACACACAATATGTAAATCGTTTTAGTTGGTAACCGAATCCTTAAAAATAATATGGGCTTACAAATGGTTCATCATCATTATTATGTAAATCTCTTTTAATTTTCTCTAGTTATATATATTTTAATTTCCAATTTCATTACACTTTTTTTTTTTTGCTTCACCACCGCAATTTATTTATCACAAAAAATAATAATAATAACGCAAATTTCCTCTATTTGTTGCTTACTAATTTATAACATTGTGACTGTGATTTATTAAGCTCAATTCGTCTAATGTATAACGACATTATTGTGATTTATGTCATAATGATGGTACTATTGCGTACAAGAACGATATTATTGTGATATTCGTATCATTTTTATCAATTGGTATCATCATTTCAGTGTGATTCATATACTTGTGATATCATTATATCAGTAATGATTCGTATAAATTGTGGTATCACTGTGATTTGTATAATTGTCAAGTTATTCGTTTTGATTCCTGTAATTCTGATGTTCCACGTAGTAATTGTTAATGTGCTTTACTGTCAATTAAAAAAATTAAAAAAATAAACAATGAATATAATTAGATAAATTTTTACCAATAAAAAAGGTCAATTAACGGATAAATCAGACCATATATGTAAAGAAAATTTAAAAAAATTCTATTCCTAAAATATTTGAAAACATTATACCGTATTTCAATTCTACTGTGACAAAATTATCATTTAGTGTAATTTCTCTAATTAATATTTTCGTCATTAAGCATGTGTTTGGTGTTTTCGTTCAAGTTAAAAAAAACTAAGCTCTGTTTTTATTCTATTCTAAAAATTTCAGCTCAGTTTTACTGTTCATAATTCCAATTATAACTTAAAAAATTAAACTTTAAAAGTTTATAATTTTACATATACATTTACTCTAAATGAGATGATTTTTTTTCTTAAATTGTATAGAATTTTAAAACAAATAAAATAACAACTGTATTGATATTTTTTTTTGGAAACATTCCAAATTTATACACTTTTTAAGTGCATGTTTGGAAAGGTAGTTCAAACTCATAGTTTGAACTAAAATTTTTGTCATTTTTTCAAAAAATTTTTTGTCTTTTCTGAAAAAGTTTTTTATCTTATCTAAAAAGTCAGCAAAAATTACTATTACAACTTAAAAATCTTAACTCTAACTAACATACCAAACAAACCCTTTAATAAGCCAATCGTATAACTTAACTCAAACTCAAAATTTTTAACTCAAAGTAAAACGTGCCTTACATTTTATATGGATGAACTTGAACAACTGGATTCTTATTGGCCCAACACTTTTGAAACGAGCCCATTTGTTCTCCTGATGGGCTTGGTGTTTGGACTTCCTGCATTGGGCCTCTAGTCTACTGAAAGAATACCATGCTCATGAATCTGATTTACTTCCTGATAATAATGCTATTCTAATTAAGAGAAAATCAGGACTAGTCACTGCTGTTAAATAGATGATAGATAAAATGTTAAGAGAGCAACAGGTTTTACAGGAAAAGGACAAAGGCAAGTCAACTCAGCATCATCTATAGAATCTCAAATAGATTTAATTTTGATAGCATTTTTGGTGCAAAATCATGGAAGATATATCGTTTCGTATTGGAGTTGATGCCAACCACCTATATATATTAATAATCTAGTACACAAACACTCTCTATATATATTTGATACAATTTTCCTTCTGATAAAACATGATATATATTTATATAGTACTATCATCTATATGTATTGATTACTATATATGTTTTACTTTTGTTGATCGAGATCTTTCCCATATCCTACCTCATGTCCAGAAACATGAAGCAAACAGATAAAATATAGTTTTCAATTCTCAAAACTAGCTAGTTGTTACTAATACAAGCTATTGATATATATATGTACATATATAAATGCATATATGTATATATGCCCTCTCATGCACTACATTATTTTCATCTTCCACTATGCAATTTGCATGCAAATACCATGCATAAAGATAAAATAATGTAGTGCATGAGAGGGCATATATACATACACATATATATTTATATATATATCTCACCTACCGCAGATGTCTATCAAAAAAAATTCTATCGTATCTTAAAAAAAAAGAGAAAGAAAAAAAAATCTGAAACGAAGTTGAAAACATTCATTGTTCTTGATCGATCTCCACGGGTGACATCGAAAAAAGAACCCTCCTCGTAAGTATATAAGACCAAGTATGAACCAACTGACAGAATAATAGCTGGCTCAAGGAATTTTCAATTTTGAGATATGATTAATGTTATTACTAATCTAAGCGAATCGTATTCGATTTCTGATCATAATTGTAGAACACATGCACTTCTCTCTTTGGAATTAAGCTTAGAAAGAGACAAAAAAACTTTTGGCATCACATTGGTGTTAGGTAGGATTTTGGAAATAACTCTATACGTAATGAAATATACCATTTACACCTTCCACACAATTTTTTCCCCTACTTTTTGGGTCTATATACCTTGGCTTGCATAATTGAAATATATATAGAAATCAAATGGCAGTTGTATAGTTGTATAGGTCAAGCAGTTGTAAGTTTTCTTATAAATACGTGTAATTTTTTTTTTTCGATTTAATATATAATTTGATGTGAATTTATGTGTTATTAACATAGGTATTATTTAGAGTTGTTAATTCAAAAAATATGTACTAATATAGAAACTACTACATTCATGTAACCTTTAACGATTTATGTGTAATGAATAGTATGTATAGTAGTTAGTCCAAGAAACATGTATTAATAAAAAAATATTACATACTAAAAATTTGGGTAAATTATTTCCGTAGTTCTTGAATTTTTTATAAGGATATCTATTGGTTTCTAAACTTTTTTTTTTTTTTTTTTTAATTGAAAGGTCCTAGAACTTCAAAATAGGTGCAAAACGACCCTATTAAAATCAGACGGCAATCTACTATAAGTCATCAAATATGAATGAATTTACAAAACTAACCTTACAATTTTAGTTAAAATTAAAATTGAAATTGAAATTTACATAGAAACCCATCCTCCTCATCTTTTCCTGTCCAACCGAGACATACAACCTGGGCTGTACATGGTGACTTGCAAAGGCATGGAGGGGAAGAGGCTCACGACAAAACAAAGAGACTCACGACAACAAGCTTGATCTCACGGCGGGCCAAGCTTGTGACTGGGAAGGGTTTGCCATGGTATAGGGTGGACTTAAGCGAGTGGGCTCGCCGGAGTAGGTTTCGAGGTCTGGGGAAAGGGGATGGTGTTAAGTACTTGGATCTGGTGAAATTTAACTATCGAAAACTATTTTCTCTCTTGTTTATTTCTGCATAGATATGAATATATATATATATATATATATAGAAAATTATCCAAAATCTCCCTCTCTTAAAAATAAAAAATCTAATAGAAATTGCTCAAAATTTATCTATGTTGTTAATTATTAAATTTTTTAATAAAATTTTCTGACTTCGTCACTATATACAAATATATGAAGTTAAAAGGAAATATTCATATCAATTATTAAATTACTTGTTTTTATGTGTTTAGTTCTTATACAGAGTGGCTTTTATGGACCAATAAAGTTTAAAATGAAGGATTTTTTTTTTCATTATTTAAATTTATTTTCAGAATAAATCAGAATAAAGGCCAAGAAAAAACATTTGTTATTTGGAATATGGTGTCTGAGAGGACTTCGTGGGGTTTCCATTACCACTTCGTATGTTGTTAAAAAAAAAAAAAAAAAAGCTATATTGCTTTTACTTTTTAAAACTATCTTCTTGGCTTATATATATACATGTGTGTGTATCAACGTACGTGTTGGGTTCTTAATTTGTTAGTTGCGTCTTGTTTTTTTATTTCAATATTATCTAAGGGCTCGTTTGGTGAATGAATTTGAGTTAAAATTTTTAAGTTTAAATAGTAATTTTTATTGACTTTTTTCAGAAAAAGACAAAATTTTGAGTTTAAACCTTTATGTCCCAAACGGGGCGGCCTAAGTTGCAATTTCAAAACTGTTCTCTTAAGCGTCTAAAATAGACCTGTGTGGTGCACACTTAGTGTAGCAATCTCCTGGTCATATTCTCATGCGTATTGTTCTATCCTGCTTTGGCCCTATGTATCGACAACATAATTGTCTTAGTGCAATGATTTTTGTCACTTCTCTCCATACTAGCTAGCTATTAGCTATGTAGTGCTTATTTTGTTTCAGGAGAACAACACAATTGATCGATACCAAAGATTCAGATTCATGTTATATGCATGATACAATAAAATTGCGGTGGGGTCACTCAATATTGACATCTATTTATGTGCACGTTATGATATTGATCTTTCTAATCGATCTGTTTGTGAATTATGTTTTTTGTTTTTTGTTTTTTGGGTTCATCATACAAAATATATTGATCCATGCATGCAACAAAAATAAAAACAAATATCTAAAAACTAAATCTAACTGAGCCTGCATAATGTTGGTGTGGCCTATATATGTTAGGATCAATCCTTCCATTATATACACATATATATACCTATATATGTATACATATATATATAAATAACATGATCTTCACCCACCTTTGCACGATCCGGAAAATCAATCCTTACACACGTTCAAATTCAAGAAAGCTTGACATTTCACCAAATAATATACCGAAATTCATGTGCAGAACTTATAGACCACCCATTAGCTGGGGCCTATTTTAAGGCGCAAAAAGCTATTTATCTATATATTGACACACATAAAAATTGCTTGATAAAAGAAAAACCAAAAGCATAAATTTAAAGAAAAGAAAAGAAAAAAGAAAAAGGCTAAAGCGTTATATGAAATAGTGTTTGAATCAATGTGATCTTATATACTTTTTCATGCTTTTTAATAGATATTCATATGATTTATATTGCTAATCATGCTCTATATAGGTGTCCGAGCATGTATCGTCGTATTCTGTGTAAATATAAAGTTGTTGTTGTTTGTCGTTTATTGTATCGAGTAATTAGTAATAGATTGGCCAGTTAAAAAAAAAAAGGGTAATATATAGGTTGGCGGTGCAGTTATAAATTTAAAATTGTGCTATGGACGCAGTGCATCTAAGATTTTTGTGTTTTCTATTTTTTTTTTTTAAAGTGATTGATGAGAGGGAGTTTTCAATTAATATATATATATATATATATATTCATGAGAAGGATTAATTAACATCGAAATTATCTAAAACATCCCAACTAAATAAGCATCATATCTTAAAAATCCACCACACATTAAATTCTTCACCAAATTTATTAAATAAAAATACAACAATAAAAAAAATACAAACATCTAAAGTAAATAATTATCCAACACTGAAGCGCAAGTTAAAAAAGAAAATCAACACTACTAGAGAGGAAAAAAAAAAACTTAAAATTACAAAAGAAATTTAAAATAATACGCTAGGGGATTATTTGGATAATATTTTGGCGAACTCAGTATAGAGAATATATATTTCTAACTTCAAAAAATATATGTGTATATATATATATTTCGATATATAATTTGATATCCTGCGAAAAGAGAAAAACAAAACAAAACAAAAAAAAAACAAAAAAAAAAAAAAAAACAAAACAAAACGTTTTCAAAAGTTAAGCAATTATCCCTTCGAAAAAGAAAAGGTTCAATAAAATATAGTTAGATTTATGTACACGAGGAAGCATCAAGTAAATAAAGCGAGACCATTTAGTTGGCTTAGTGTTTTTTCTTTCTTTCTTTCTTTTTTTTTTTTTTGTTTTTTTGTTTTTGTTTTTTGTTGTGTGAACAGTTGGCTTAGTAATTAGGAACAAGTGAAATGATTAGTACACTTTTTTTTTTTTTGATAAATGTAATTCACTTTATTCTTACAGGATATATATATATATATATATATATAGATATGTTGAAGAAGACCTGGCTGATACAATGAATTGGAAAGCAATATACCCGCAAGATTAGTGTTTGTGTATGAATAATATTTAGCTTTTGCACAACAATCCGGCAATGCCAGCTGCTATAGGGGGACAAATCCATGGTTTCTCGATGAAAGTGGATGCCTCTTTTATCAACACTACTCCTGTACCTAGAGATGATAACCACAAAAAAATAATAATAAATAATAAATAAATAATAAAAAGTGAAGAATTTAAATTCTATATGGCAATTAATGTCTTTATAAAGGGGGTGGTGGAGGAAGTACGAAAAGATTAGGACATAGATATAATATAGAAAAAAATATAAAAATAAAAAGTACCACGGTATAGCATGTTAGAGGCAGCTTCATTAATTAAACTCAATTAATACCATGATATTAATAGCATATCCGATAAAGTATTCATGTGTAGTGCTAAATTTTGATATTTAGATGAAAAAATAGTTTTACAATAGAGTGCTATCTTTTGTGTAAATATGGTGAAAAATTTACCACCAATCAAAGTATAAATGTCAATTTAACATTTGATTATTATTATTAATTGGTATCTTCACTTTTTCACTATCTATTAATATTATATTGTTATTTTTAAACTAGTTAAATTGTAGTTTACTTCTATGAATCCAAAGATTAATGATGATTACAAAAAAAAAAAAAAAAGCATTATAATATTATGCATTGAAACATAAATCTTAAATGTACTATTTCTTTTTTAATAGATATAACATTGACATAAATATATATGGTAGATTGTTTAACCATCGAAACCTTATACTTCAATATATTTCTTGTACTATAAATATTTACCCCCTTAGAAGAAAATATCTTGGAAAGAAAACAAAGATCAGTTTGATTAATAAATTGAGCTTCCACCTTGGCTGTAGTGTAAAGACAGACTAAGCTCACGTTGTTCAATAATTACAAATTATATATAGCTTTTTTCCCCCCTCCTCTATTTTAATTTTAATTTTAATTTTATTTTTATTTTTAAAGCTGTTTGATTCAATCTTACACATATAAGTCGAGGAATCTTATGGCACACCTCGTGCGTTTCCCTAGCTAACAACCATAAATATTGTTTTTTTTTTTTTTTTTTTTTGTAAATACTTAATTAATCATAATAAGGTAATTAAGAAATTAGACTTAAAACAAAGCTTTACCGCTGGCCAAAAACATGGTCGGCGCCCGAAACCTCCATACTAGGAAGCTTCGTTAATCTTCTTATAATTATTAAGGGTATATATATATATATATATACATATATTTAGGCATATAAATAGTACGTACTTCCCACACGTACGAATAGACAAAACACTCTCATCACTTGTCGTGATACTACCTAAATGGGTTACAAAATTTATCATCCTTTTTCCGCCTTAGCTAGCTAGATTTAGTACTTTCGACCGACAAGACATATAGACGTTGGATCGTGATCATGGGGCTTTGATCTCATATCATTAATTTTCGGCGAAGCAATGGTGTGGGATGTTAAGTAGAGTTATTTTGTAGCCGAAGGGAAATGTTTGCGACGAAAATTCGCGAAATAATCATTTAAACAGATATGTTTATTACGACCTTATTAATATACTTTTAATCCATTTTTTCTCTTGTACTAGGGGTTCTTTTTGAAAAAAGATCATTTTTTTTAACATATATGTTAAATTGTGAAGTATAATTATTGTCTTAACATAAACATACACGTGAATATGTAAATCGACACTTGCGATAAAGGTCATTGTGGGGTTAGATATTAAGATGGCAACATGCCTCCCTCTCAAGGGTAGGGGATGGAACCTCTGGACCAAAATTTTATTAAAGGCATTTTAGGATATTTCACAATTTTAATTTTGGTTACCCTAAGTTTTTCTTATATAAATGGGAGTCCCTAGTTCAAGATTATTATAAGAGATTAAAGAAGAAAACATTAAAAGAGGTTTTCTCTTATACACTTCTTCTTCATAATAATAAATTATACGGTGATTAAAAACAGATGTAGCTTTCATATATATGAGTAACTTTAGAAATATTTTGTATTCTTGTCTATTTTCTTTTATTATTTTTATTGCTCTTGATGATACAAAATTAGATATCTAATTCTTAATCATAAATATTAACTCTTATAATGTGAATGAATTTCGAAATGTTTGTTTGATATATATATATATATATATATATAACTAATTACATCTTTTCTGTTAATAACTAGACTGTGTTAACGAGGGGGAAAAGAAAAGTTGATACAGTTGGGATGTTTTTATGCCGTTTGTTACATGTAAGACTTTGCCTTTTGTTCCCCCTTTACTCACAAACCTCCCGAAAAGCTAGGAAGAGGCTACACTACACACACCAATACCATTAAGTGAAATAAAGAGAACGCAAATAAATTTTCTTTAAAATGGTAAACACTTGCACTGTCCTTTTCTTCTAAAAAGTAATTAAAAAAATCGTCCTTCTGAACACCTAGATAATAAGAATGGAAATTTAATAAATGCAAGCACATGGACACAGTGCGTCAGTGACACATACTCTGATATATACATATATATTTATATGTGTGTGTATACATATACATTTTTTACATAATTATAAAACTATTATTACTGTTTAAACAATTATCAACTTATATGTTATCATTTCCTATAAATTTCTCATTGTTTGGTTCGACTAATAACATTTACTTTATATATATGTATATATATATTACAGAATAGATTGTTAATTGATGAGAGAAAACTGTTTCTTTTTTTAAATATATGTATTGCACTTGAGGCAAAGAAGTAAAACTAATTACTAATGTATCACCGTTGTTTAATAAATTAATGTCAGAACTTACATATTAATTTTGATAGCCATAATTATGTACTTTATGTACTTGAGGCAGAGAAGTAGAACTCGGGATGACAAATAGGCGAAAATTGCTCATGATCAATAAGGATGTTGATTTTAGAAGTCGTACTTCTTGTTATAAGTTCAAACAAGAGAAAAACAAAGTGCATATGTGGATGTGAATTCTATAGTCAAAAGAATCTGATTATTCTCTGTTCAGTACTAGCCAGCTAGATACCTTTGCCTTTCATCCTCTAACAAAAATATAAATATAAATAGTTTTATTATCCTCAAAAGAAATAATAATTGAGGAGTCTTTTATTAATTATTATGGGACACCTTGGACATCGGCCTTTGAAATATTATGCTTTTTTCTTTTTAGGGCATTTCAATGTGCTGCCACACGCATATATATATATATATATATATATTTATATCTTCATTTTTCGACGGTGTAATAAATTTCATTTTATGTTTAAATAAAAAAAAAAGAAGAAGAAAGAACACTAGTTTTATTAGACAGGTCGTTGGATTTTAATATTGGCAGAAGGTTTGAAAAGTACTGGATATATCACCCACACAACAGGTAACTACAGATACACATAAGACTTTCTGTACATTGTACATATCATAAAAATTAAAATTAAAAGATATAGGAAAAATAAAGGTTCCTGGACTAAAATAGAAACTTTTTTTTTTCTGACAGAGAAACATAATTCAATTATTTGTAAATCTGACCGAGTAATTGAAAATATGTCACTTCAAAATCACCTACACATTTAGTTTTACATAATTAATCTCTTAATAGGCAATGAGTTTTGAAAGTTATTTAACTTATTTTTAAGACAACTATTTAACCTATTTTTTAAATAAATGGTAATTATTTTTCCCTAATTACTAAGTTGGAAAAATAAAATAAAATAACTAATTTGACTGTGTGTGGTCCCGTCGGCCAGCGGATTGAGCCAAGACTGCTAGATTAATTAGTTTTGGGTGAGATATTAATCAATAATTAATATAATAACATATATGTAGAACACAACATGTACTATCTTAAATTTTCGTCAGTACCTAATTGCATAAATCGATATAAAGCATTATTTTAAGTTTGTCCCTAATTCCTACCCCTTCTCTATGCCTGAATTTGCGATGACCAGTCACAATTGGTTATGCTATGGGATCCACCAAACTCCATTAATTTATTAATTATCTCGTGTTATATATATAGAGTACTATAATACTAAATTTTCTCCTATACACTTATGTAAAGAATAATATAAATAAAAAGATTTTTATTTTTAATTTGTTTTATTTATTAGCCTACCGAAAAGGAGGAGGTTAAAGATACAATTAGAGATATGAGTTTTAATTACTCTAATCTAGTTAACTTAGTTAATAATTTGGATGAAAGGCTGGTTATTTTGTTTCTATATATATATATATATCAACTTTTTTTTAAGTGTTTCTTAGTAAGATTTGGATAAAACATAATTAAAGTAGATCATGTAGGCAGTTAATTAATTAATTGGTAAATTAAATTAATAAATGAGCTCCCCAACTTTCACAATTTGTTGTTTAGTGTAAGTTCAGGGGCATGCAAATAGACCGGAGTTTCTGTGAACTGTGTTGTTCATTAAATTTTGTTTAATGCAAAACTCACTAACAAGTTCCAATGACTGCGTTTGGCTGCATATGGAAGTAATTTTAGAAGTACTCTGTGTCACCCTTTTTTTTTTTTTAAACTAGAAAACTCCACTGCATAGAAAAAGGAGTTTTGTTTGTTTGTAATTTTAAAATAAGTCTCAGCAGAATACACGAAAGGAATATTATATTAGGAAATGAACAAAAATTCATGATATTTACTGATCATATGATAATTGGTTTTTAATGGAACAGGCTCATATGAACTTCGTTAATAGATTTGGAAGTACTTGTTTATTTAATTATAGTTCAAAGATCTAGTATTTTAAGAGAGAACTTAATTATTACACTAGGGTTAAGGAAGATTAATGAAAATTAAGTTGGGGTAATATTGTATTTAACTTAATATGTCGTAATTAACACAAGTTGATTTTTTTTTTGGGAAATAAAGGGTAACAAAATTAAGAGATAATATATACATATTTGTATTTATACAGATAAAGATAGTGTAATCACTTATAGATTATGTAGATAGATGGATTGTTCATATACCTGGATTAATGCAACAATAACTCTAATACAAACTCATTATTATTATTATTATTATTATTTTCTATATGAGAAACGGATAGGCTTACCATCCCGTCAAGTTCTCCTTAGTGGTCCTAAGTTGAATATTTGATAGCGTGCTAGACAGGTTTAAGGTTCATGCAAATTAATACAGTCATAAGGCAACTTTCTCGTACAGCTTTATTACCAGAAAAATACGTAATTAAGCCTAATCAACTTGCTTTAAAGGTCAATTGGGACTTAGAAGCAACCTTAGTAGCACAATTAACCAGGCGGCTCAAGTTAATAAACCCACTTAATTAGGAAGGGCAACAGCTACGATGGAAAGACAAAAAACCCAACCCCATGATTGGAAAAATCCAACACAGGGACACTTTGGTCATTCCAACATATCCACTATACATAATTTAATCATATATCGTATATGCACGGTTTCATATAATATACAGATATATACATGTGTATGTATATATCACCTATTCCAATCTATATATATACAACACATTCTCGGTCCTCTCCATCACAATATTGGACCAACCCCCCAAGAGCAAGAGCTTAGGGAGAGAGAGAAAGAAGTTAGAGAGAGAGAGAGACAAAGCCTTGAAAGAGATCATCAGATCAGAATTGTTGATCATCTTCAATATAATTATCATCAAGTAATTAATTATATTACAAGATCGATCAAATATCATGGGAAATAGTTTAAGGTGCTGTTTGGCTTGTGTTCTTCCATGTGGAGCCCTAGACTTGATCCGAATAGTCCACTTGAACGGCTACGTGGAGGAGATTACACGTCCGGTCACCGCCGGCGAGATCCTAGAGGCAAACCCTAACCACGTCCTCAGCAAACCCTGCTCACAGGGCGTCGTTCGCCGGATTCTGATCCTCTCGCCGGAGTCGGAGCTCAAGCGGGGCAGCATTTACTTCTTGATCCCGGCGTCTTCGTTGCCGGAGAAGAAGAAGAAGCCCGGTGCTAGCCTCAAGAAATCCTCAAGATCAATAAAGACCAAAAAGTCGTGTACTTCTACTACTACAAACTCTTCCGATTGTGACCGTTACTTGTCGGAAATTATCTCCGAGAAGAAGTCCTCATCGCGCCGCGATCGCCACCGGAGCGGCCGAGTCGGCGTATGGAGGCCTCATCTCGAGAGCATCTCCGAAGACTAACTTTTTTCCCGGCGCCGGAATCTGACATTTTTCCGGTGATGAAGACCAAAAGTGGTTCAATCATGCAATATATGGGGCCGGTTTCTTTTTTCTTTTTTTTTTTTTATCCCTTTGTTAAAAATGTACGTGGGGTTATATATTCGGTTTTGTGGATAAATATTATTATTTTTACTCTGGGTTCATCTTTATTTTCCTTCTTTTTTTTGTGTTTTTTGTTTCGGACTGCGTGTATTAACAACGGCAGATTCGGAATTTCCACCCATCATGTGATCATGATCATCAAGAAAATAATTCTATCAACGGAGAGAAAACTGCAAGAAGAAATTAAATTAAATTAAATTAAATTAAATTAAATGAACGGTTGTACTAAAAAGTACATTTGTAAGTTGTAATTATATATATATATATATATATTTCCCCCTTCTTGTTATTATATCTTTCTAAATCTCATGTTTCTGGTTTGGGAAGAAGAAATTTGCCGATCAAAGTCCATATTTCATTTTTGATATGTGTATTTTAATTTCCATGATTTAATTTGGGGTTCTTCCACGAGATTGAAATTATAAGTCACTGTAATGTTTTGGTTTGGTATTTTGGAATGAGAAGCGTGTATATTTACTACAAATTATATATATAGAGAAAAGTAATAGTTTGTGTGTTAATCGAATGCTTATATAATTTATTACATTCAGCAAAAATAAAGAACTAACTAAGAAGAAATATAATAGTTCATATTAAACTAATTTCTGCTAGCTAATCCGTTCTGACCTTGTTTTTTCATGGCATTTCAAACGAGCGATTTTGTTCCAATTAATAAATTATTATATTTGGTTAAATTTCTCCTCAAATTAAGTTTATTAAAGGGTCGCAAAACTTCCAAATTCACTGTCAACAGTTTTCAAGGTTAGATCCATTTAATGATTAATAATAATAATTAGGACTGGCATATAATTTTCTAGTTTTTGCCTTTAATTAACCATTGACAAAAAAAAAAAATAAAAAATAAAAAATTAATTGTCCAGCCAATTGACCATTTTTCTATTGGAATTTTGGCTCAAGAGAAGTTCATGGGTTTCATATAGAAAATTAATCATGATCCAATTTTGTGTGTATTGTATGACTGGACCAAACGTGTCATGCCACTTATGATGCATGATTAGAGAGAGTCGTGAAAAATGGAATCAAGCACATTTGGTGTCTTCTTAATTTTGTGGAAATTTTAATTAAAAGCTGACCATGACTTTTGGTATTTTATTTTATAAGTATATGTGCATGTCGAGAAATATATATATATATATATATATAAATGTCTTTCAAATGAACTGAAAAATGCTTTTAGCATATGAGGCATTTTAGTAACCAACAAATAGTTAGAGGGAATATCGGGCCGCGGGTAACAAATTTTTAAAATACATATATACAAGCATTACATATTTTATAAATGTCTTTATTAGGTTCAAAAAATGAGCTGCTGTACCTTTATTCTTTAAGCTAGTACAATGCCTTTGGCTTCAAAGGTAAACTATTTAATAATCAAGACACTAATTAATAAAAATAATGGGTAACTTTCTCCATCTATCATCGCGCAGAAACATGGTTTTTGAGTAGTTGACTAATAATTATTTTTCATTGATACGATTGAGTAAACTAATCATCAATACATAAATTCATAAAATAGTGCTCAAGCCCAAAACATTTAAACATAAGTTTTATAATTTTAGGATCAATTTTATTTAATTGTACCCCTCAAATTAAAAGATTATCCTCATTTTACTTTTTAAGCTTTAAAAACTTTCATTTTACCTTTTGAATTTTAATCCCTTTTGTTAAAATAATTGTTAAAAAAAAAAGAAAGTCAACTGCCATCACCTAATCTCTTTTTTTTTTTAATTAGTTTTTAAACAAAATTCTAATAAAAAGATAATGTGATTGCACTACCCTTTTTTCTTCCTTGCCTGTTTTTCGTATAAATTATAACAAAGGAGATTAGTTCAAAATTTGCAAAATAAAGTAGAAGTATTTAAAGTTTAAGAGACAATATAAGAATGATCATATAATTAAAGTAGCACATACAGATTTTCGTTTTTGAGAGGAGAAAGAGTGACATATAATTATAGATATATATATATATATATATTGAGTAATATATGTATATACTGTCATGGCAATTGTATATACATGTAGGACAAAAAATCCAACCCCTTTTTTCTACGGTGAGATAATTTAATAGCAAGGTTGTATTATCTTATTAGCATAAATCCAAAAGTTTCTCAAATAGCGACACCTTCACGCTACATAGAATTAAATGCACAACAACCTGGCAAATCTTCTTAATTAAAACTTAATTCGTATAACTCGTTTCTCGCATGGATTCCCCTCTTTCTCCTTCTCCCCCACATTCACCCCATACTTCTATACATTAACAAATACTATTTATTCTTTAATTAATGTTTGCACCACAAGCCCCTACATTGGTTCTAGCTAATAGTAGATCGTATATTTCCATATATATTTTTTTCATTTTGAAATTTTTACACACACACACACACACACACACACATATATATATTGGGATGAGAACAAAAACCCTTGTGTTTTATCTAGAATATTGTAACTTACTTATGTTTTCAGAAATGATGCACTTACATAATATTCTATGTGTTTTGGCAGTAGGAGGTTTTTAATAATAACCTGATTTTCTAAGTAAATTATTTGTAATACGATTTGTAAAACGTAAGAGGTCCGTTTGGTGAATAAGTTTAGTTTGAGATGGAATAAAATTTTTAAGTTTGAATTGAGTTGACTTTTTAAAAAATAGTTATAAACTTTGTTGACTTTTTAGAAAAAGATAAAAATTGAAATGAAAAAGTACAGTTTAATTTGAGTGAAGTTGATTCACCAAACAAAGCCTAAGAGATAAAGTACAACAGTTTTGAACTCATAAAATACTGGGGAAGTCTTTGTGGTGGCATTATTTCATTGGTTATATTGGAGGATCAATTAATATTGTAAACTTAATGAATGGTCTATCTTTTTAAGGAAAACCGATTGCATTTATAAACTATTAAGCCTTAAATTAATTTAATTACTCGAGTAGATACATTATTTATTAAAATAGTAAGATGGCAGATCCCAATGAAGTAAGGCATGCATCGAGCCTCGAGAAGCATTGGTTAGGACAAAGAAGGATCTGAGTTCACGGGTCCAACTCCAGTTTCCGGAGGAGGAGAAACTTATTGGCTGAATCTCTCTAGATTGGAGACATATACATATACATATATATATATATGTTAGTCTTTTATCTATACATTTCTATATGGTATTGGAAGGTGAAGTTCAATGTCCATTGGTCAATTTCAGTCAATAATCTTACAATGTCCCAAAAATTAACCTAATTTAATTATACTCGGGCTCTTCAAATAAAAACAATCGTAAATTTTCAAGGAGAGACAAAATGATGTTATTCTGATTATAAGAATGGAACATCTTTTTACGCTATCAATATGTGTAATATTTCTAAATGTCAACTCTAATCAAAATCATGTTAATATAAAAAAGTAGACAGATCTAATAGTTCAAAATAGATATCATACGCAAAACTCATTTTATACGTCTCTAGCTAGTTTAGAATTTTCATAGATGTACAAGATCTAAATTAAAAGAAAGAAAGGGGAAAAAAAAAACGTACTTTTATATATGTAGGGTATATATGTGTGGTTAATTATTGGAAAGTCTGTGACCCATCCTGGCTGGCCATGTCCCCAAGCTAGCTATTAGTTGTTGAGAACTCAACATCATCAATTTTGTAGTTCATTTCATGTCATATACGTGCCGTCTAGATCAAGTAGTCCAAGCTAGCAATCTATCTAGTCCTTTATTATTATTAGCTTGGGCATTTCGTTTAATTTTTATTTTAATTATTTTGTTTTATTTTTCTTTTGGCTGTTTTAAAGATGGAGAAAGAAGGGGGGCAAAAAAAGAGAGAGAGAGAGAGAGAGAGAAAATAAATTGGAAGCTTGCTAGATCACACGCTATGATATGATTGAATGGGGGATTGTTTCTTTGGTGTAGCATTAATTCAAAATGAATCATATGACCTCATTTCGTCATTTTCATGGCTGTGATTGCACGCACTTGTTTGGTTGGTGACCTTTTTTTTTTTTTTTTTAATAAATGGTACGGGATGTATAATTTATATTTATTTTTTTTTATAAAGTTTAGAAAATGAGCGACCAATGTTAACATATCTCTTTGACTGTTATCAAAAGATCTTCCCATATGTCAACTTGAATATTCATTGAAATGCTCTATCTACAGGTATTACCCCTTGACGAGAAATATGTCACCCCAATTATATCAAATATGCTAACGATACAGATACGTAGAGGCGTGGTCCTAGTCACTTTTCATCAAATATTAGGCTGGCAGAAAATAAATCTTCAAATTTAAAACTCCCAAAAATTAAAGAGTCACTTTAGTATGCGAATTTTTTATCACTGATCCACTAGGATAATCTATTACCTTTTTAAGTCATTAGATTTCAAAATTGAATGCTCGTACATAAATACCTTTTTTCTCACCCGTTGGGCTTATCTCGAGGAAGCTGATTGTTGACCATTTTGTTCTTCTTTCAATTAATTCATCTTCACCCAATTCTATTAATGGCTACAGCCGTACACCACTTGTGTTTGTTCTTTTCTTCCTGAATTTGGGGGTTTATTACTTGATTCAGCTGGCCATATATATATATATATATATCTCTCTCTCTCCATGCATGAATACAATATGGGCGGGTCCCTTAATAATTTCGTGCGTGAGTTCAACTCTATACATACTTAGCACAATCATTGCTCATTCATTTGTGAATTCCTGTGCGATTTTGTAAATATTATAGGAAACAAAAATTATTTTAGATGTGTTTCAGATGAAATAACGAAATAGATTAATTAGCCAATGAAATGTTTTCTTCAGAAATAAATATATATGCACACATAGATATATCTCAAGTTCAAAAACTAGACAGATCCGACAATTTTAACCTTTTGTTTAGAATATTGTAATATGATACTATTTAGAATTATAAATTCAAAATTAAATAAATGTTACTGAAAATGTTACATTTAAATCAATGAGTTATTACAATTTAATGTATAATAAAAAGTTATAAGTGTCATTTTACATAGTGTTACACAGACAAATATGGATAATATACATAGCTTCTCTTGTAATATACAATAACTTCCTTAAAGTTATTTTAGAGTTTCAATTACACATTTCTATTTTCCTTTTTTTATTGATGAATGGCAAAAAGAAAATCTCACTCATAT
The DNA here is from genome assembly GCA_025413485.1 of Ficus microcarpa. NCBI lineage: Eukaryota > Viridiplantae > Streptophyta > Magnoliopsida > Rosales > Moraceae > Ficus > Ficus microcarpa. The sequence continues at coordinate 19,839,425 of CM046377.1, read as the reverse complement.
CTTAATTAAAATGGTCTCGAAACATTTTTTTTAATCCAAATAGCTAGTTAAATATTAAAAAGTCCTACACTTAATGGGATATGCAATCGCATGAACTAATCACGGGTGATATATCCCTTCATCCACAAAAAAAAAAATTTCTAATAAAGAGAGCAGAAAAAAACCCCACAGCACCCCCCCCCCCTTTTTTTTTTCCTTTTTTGTTCAGAAGAATCCTTATATAGTTCTTTGCCGAGTTTTAAGAAGTGAAAAATTAAAGTTCAATGGAGAATTATTAACATTTTATGCTTACTTGGTGTATATATTTAACTTGATCTTGTTGCATGCATGGCAAAAAAAGGGAATTATTTCCCAGACTTCTTTACAGACATGTCTAGTAGAGCCATTAGAATTTTAAATATGTTTTAGTTTATCTATCCATTTTTGAAAATTACAAATATATCCTTTGAATTAAAAAAAAAAAAAAACCATTTCAAATTATCCCTTATCTGCTTTGTGAATGGAAAAAATTAGGTGAAATAATATATAAAAAATGCTCTTAAATATTTTATACATTTTTAAAAAACATCAAATTTCAGATAAAAAAAAATTGAATTTAATGTTTTACAAATATTAAAAATATGTTTCAAATATTTTTTCAAGAAAAAAAAATTTACTTAAACAAACCGGTCAAATTAATCAAGGGTATCTTTGTCTTTTCCCTATTTTTTTATCCCAACAAATGCGTGATGGATGAACAAAAACAAAATTTTCAAATTTTAAAAATACCTTTTCAGTTTTTAAATATAGAAGCACGAATCGAAAAAATATTAAAACAAAGAGGTATGATTATGTAATTAACCCAAACAAAAGATGGCAAGTGCCATCCTAAAATATACATAGATAAAAAATAAGAGAGTGCATGTAGGATTGAACCAACAACTCACGCAAATCCCACCCAACCCTCTTCCCAATGGCATTAGACTTAAGCGCATTAGATCAATCTTCTATATGCTAATGCTAATGTTTTATTTTTTATAAGAAAAATAAAAAATATTATATTTGAGATTTATGCTCCAATGTATAATGTTATTTCAAATGTTATATCTACATTTTTATCATCATTATTAAGCTTTTAAATTCATCAAAAATTAAGTTTTAGTATCTAAATAATTAAAAAATGACAGGAGTGTAGTGATCAGATAGAAAAGTTGAGAAACCAACAAACAGAAATCAAATAACAAATTAATGTTGGTTATACTTGGTGCGAAATTTATCACAAAGTTTAGTAAATTTGACATAAAAACCTCCACTTTATTAAAGAATACCCTTTTCATTTAAATATCAAAAGGAATTTATAGTTAAATGGTCCTTTTCAAATGTTGTGTTTAACAAATGACGTCGTTTAAAATTTAGAAAAATGACTATTTTTTAAAAAAATGGTCAATCAATGATTGATTATTAATTTGATGAATCATTGATTGAATGATTAGCTGTAATATTATATCGATAATTGACTATGATAAATCAACAATCATTCATTGATTTTTCAGTCAACATTAAAAAAAAAAAAAAAAAAAAAAACCATATAAAAACTAGGGTTTTGTAGCATTTGATCTCATCCACTTCCCCTCTCTATGCCCTAGCCTCCACAAACCTAACCTCACGCCATCGTTGTCGTTAACCTCTCGTCATCGTCATTGTTGTGGAGAAGGTTTTACTCGCGAATTCATTCGTGTTTCATCACCAGCATCGTTTCGGGTTGCTATCTCCATTTGTGGGTTTGTGGATTTGTCGTTTTCGGTTGGTGACGGCAAACTCCACAGCCTCGTCTCCCTCTCTTTCTTTCCCTACCCTCGTGCGGATTGATTAACCAAAAAAATGACCATCGGCCTTTTAATTAAAAAAATATATATATATATATATATATATCGGCCATATATTACAAGAATATAGTCAATTTTCCATATAAAAAAATTATTATTAACACATTAATTCAGCACACTATTTTGTTGGAGATTAGGAAGGAATATACATTGTTTTCCCTAGCTCCTTGATCATGCCAGCCCTCATATTTTGAAACTTTTTTTTTTTAATTTTTGCTAGAACCTTATATTTTGAAACTTATATGTTAGAACTTAAAAAGAAAAAAATGAAACTTATATGTTAGCTCACTAGGCTAAATTGACAGGAAAGAGATTAGATATAATGTATGTAATAAATCTACAAAATTAAAAAAAAAAAAAAAAAAATCGTCTGCACAAATTTGTACAAATTTGAAATGAAAGAGACAGAGCAAATTACATCCTGATCATGTTAATAATGCATCTCTTAAGTTCTAACAGCAGTAATAATTTTAATACAGAGCTACATCATGATATCGTGTAGGTTTTTCTTTTTCTTTTTCCTTTTTTCCCTGTCTCAAAAAATATAACGATCCAATTATCTGTACATACAAATTCACACGCCTAAACCTCTCAATTTTCTGTTTGTTTCCATAGAAACCGAAGGTACCGACGGCCACACTGTACTACCACTCAAGTCATGATGATGTCCTGGTGATGCATCCCGAACAGACACCGGGCTATCCATCGCCACCATAACATGATACTTGGGGCCATCTGTGACTTTCTCCTCTCCAAATGCGTGTTGTTGAACCACCAACAGCTAGAATTGATTGTTAGTATACCCCGACGCCAGCATGTCCGCTATCGACCCCAGCTCCGGGTACTCAGTTCACTCCGTCAGCCCTGCAAACAGTGGTGACTCGCTCCAATGCTGTCTCCCCACCAATATCATGTTGTACGCGTGATTATCCATCGACCGAATCACGTTTATCATCTCCAAGCTGTTCTTCACCGCCTTCTCCTTGTAAGAATGCCTCTTCTTGGCGCTACTAAGACTACCACTACTAATACTGCTCTTCAGAAAAGTCTTAAATTTGTCCACCATGACCAAATCAAGCCGTGCGAGGTCAGCGAAATCGGTAACCAGACGGATGACCGTGACGCTGACGTTGGGCTTTTCCCCCATCCGCATTGTGTATGCCAACGCCTCCCGGTCGTCTGGTCCCTCGATGAATATCACCCCAACAGAGTAAGTGTCCTTTGGGGACAAGGGTTTAACGGCAGCATCGCCATCACTGCAGTCAATCAAGATGCCGACAGAGCAGGGCGCTTTCCTGAGGATGTTGAGGTTGACTGTCCTAAGAGGGTTGCTGGTGGTTAGAACCTCACTGTCTCAAGCACGAGGGAGCAGACGTCGTCATGCATGCTGGCGCAAGGGACCATGGCGGTGATGGTGGTCACGATGACCTTGCTGTGGTCAGACGGGGCTCTTGGTGGTGGGGTTGGAGACGTCGAGGAGGCGGATGAGGGACAGAGCGTTCTCCTGGCAATGGACGCAGGCGAGCAGGAGGAGCTCTGTGTCATGTGCTGGGGCGTACTCCATGGTTCTTCCCTTGCTGGAGGCGTAACGCTTGGAGGGGTTGTAGAGCTTCTTCACGATGGTGTTGTGGTTCCCGTTAATACCACGGTTGATATGACCATGATGCTGTAGGACTGTTGGTCGATCAGCTGCAAGAGAAGATCATATTCATAAGAGCAAGTGCACAAGTTAATTATTTTAACTTATTGGCATTTTTTTTTTCTTTCGAAATGGAGGGAAATTGGTACAAGAGAATCATTAAAAACAATCGTGAAAAAAATAAGATGTTTTCCATTTGTAATCTCATTTACTAAAAGCATTCCTGTGATTTGTCTTACATATCAAGCTCCTTGATATTCTCCAAAAATTTCAAAATTATTTCGACCATGGATTCATTACTGAGAGGGTATTCAAGTATATTACACACACACACACACGATTTTTCATCTGTTATTGAGTGCTTAAATTATGCTAGACGAGCATGAATTATGGAAGAAGGCAAAAAGAAAGAGTAGTTAAATTATCTGTTTGTTGCTTTTGTTATTCTTTTTTAGTTATTTATTTGGGGTGTCTCAGTACTTTTCTTGTTCTATCTGAGTTCATGTAATCTACACTGGAATAAACTTTTGGGTACAAAATAAGGAGTTATTTGTTTAGTAATGAATTTTACTAATGCCATATCTAAAGCTGTACATATTATAATGTACTAAAAAAAAAAAAAAGAACCACATCAAAGATTCTGTCTCTTACTCTCTCTTTTCAAACGCAAGGATTCCTCAGGATCTCGCAGTCCCCAAACTCTGGTCTGTTGTTGCACCACCAAAATCGCAGCACTAATTCTGATATCAGAACTCGCAAGTATCTCTCCTATCATCCCCAACTCTCCATGTTCCTTCCATTTCGTGAGCTCCGACATCAGCCACGACTCCTCATGCCTCCTCCCGACCATCACCGGTTCATAACCGCCATCCCATGACCTCAGCATGCCCAACACTCCCTGTCCGTCGCCCACCGTCACCCCCTTGAACGACACTCTCTCGTTGCGGAATGCACTTAGCCTGAACTTGCTCAGGATGTCCGTGTCGAGGTTCTTGCTCCTCGCGCTTCCCCCCACGATCTCGTCCAAAGCTAAGAAGCAGAACAGGGTGGTGCAGACGTTCCAATGCTTCGACATGCGTCCTGCATACGCCAGCGCTTCTCAGTCATCAGCTCCTCCAAAGAAGAGCACTGCTACTCGGTACAACGATTTGTTTGCTCAAAGGGTTGTGAGGACCTTCCGAGGATTGCCCCGGTCGATGAGACCCCGACGGAGCAAGGAGCCTTGTCGAGCACGTTCTTGTTGAGGTGCCGAAAGGAGTGAGAGGTCTCCACCACCGTCCCGCTTATCCAGAGCCTGTGGAAAGCGATGATGATGAAGGTCGATCGCTTATCAAGTGCCAGAGAACAGATATCATTGTGCATTGTTGCATAGGGAGAAATGCCTTTGAAGCAATGCACTGACATGTGGTCGTTGTAGTGTTTTTCAAACTTCTTGAAGGCGTTGAAGATCCGCTCGGATTGGGAAGGGTACTGCGATGGCTTTTTGCGCGGCTGGTGGGGAACAAGGAGAGAAGAAGCTCGGCCCATGAGCTTTACAACGTGGAGGATGACCAAGTTGATGGGGCTCTCCTTGGTGGGATTGGAGGCTGCAATGAGGTCCATGATTGCCGGGACATTTTCTTGCCCGTGGATTTTCTTCACCCCGATTAAAAACATAGAGATTCCGAGTTGGAATCTCGTGTTGTAATATCATGTTAGTTTACACTTTCAATTCCTTCTTTTTATGTTTTCATACAAAAAATAAAATAGTTTTTTTTTTTTTTTTGCCAATCAACCAACCATAGAAAGAAACCTTGAACACAGAAAAGGGAGAAAATTCAGAACGTGTTCCATTTATTTTGTCCCTTTGAAAATGTAAAATGAAACTCTCTGTATACAAAGAATATGCAGCGTATGTGTAAACAATTAAGTATCTATTTTCAAATGGGAAAAGAAATGTTTACCACCATTGATGCACAAGAACTCCATTTTCTCTGATCAAATTGAGCAACTCCAAGCATTCAGCATACGTATTCTGGAACTTGAACTTCTTTCACCAGGGCAACACCTCTGCAATCTGTTGTAATGGCACTCTCTCATCGACCAAACACATTGCTCCGGTTTCAATCATCCTCGGAATCAGATGAAACTCGGTCCCTTCCACGTTCATCTTCCCACCACGAAATCGCTCCGCGACACAGTCTTCTTCAGCCACGTCGTGAAATCGAAGCCCTGAATCCTGTCGACGTCGCACATGTAGCTCGTCGAAGGCATCACCGGATGGATCCTCCCCATTCCTCTCTGCTTCTTCTTCTCTTTCCCGATTTTATTAGCAGCGCCACCTCTCGATATCTCGAAGAAAAGAGTCTCGTTCCTGATCCAAGCGGTGAAGGGCAAGAGAATTACCCCTTTTTTCGCCTTTTACTCGCCGTGAAACGCCCTATCGGCTTCGATCGCGTAAATCTCAAAGTTCCTGTTCTGTTGCGGATACTGTTTTTGAAACCAATTTCCTATGCTTGAAGCGTAATTTCCAGCTCCGACATCGACGTAAATGTACCTCTGTTTAAAGCTTATGTCCGCCATTGAAGGAAGATACTTTACGTTCTTCATGTTCATTTTCAATGCGATCCATGGCTTTCAATGGCTGTTCTTCAATCAACGACTCCGCATTGGCGATTATGTCCCGTTTATACCCCAGAACAGAGCACTTACTATCATTACTGCCACTGCGACGAGGTTTTTCGGTAGTATATTTCTTCTTCATCACGATCTCGCGAATCGACGGCGAATCTAGACCGTCGATTTCGCTGGTCCTGATCAGCCTACAGTAAATAAACAGATCAAAAAACAAATTGAAGCTGTACGAATCTTGAGCCGAATTGGTGTGAACCACAAAGATTCCACCAGGCTTGAGAGTCGACCGACCTCCGAAGCGAAATCCGCCGGTCGAACCGACCGCTCCAGATGGCCATTGCCGGAGAACTCGAAGTCGCAGGTGTCGTCATCGAAGGGCTGGCGTAGTTTAATCTTTATACGTTTTTTGTCATTTTAGTCATTAAACAAACTTTTATTTCGTCGTTTTGATCTCGTTCTCCATGTAAATCTTCTTGTCGTTTTTATGACTAAACAAATAAACGAAATGTTGTTTCACTGTATCATTTTTTGCTTTTGAATGTTGCTCTTATTATCGTAAATAATATATATTACTGTTGAAGAAGAAGAAATCGACATGTGATTTTATTTCAATTTGTTAGATGCATTCCAAAATTAGCCTTGCAACCACTAAAAATAAAAAAAATAATAATAATGAAAATTCCAACAAATAAATTAAGAATGAAATCCTAACAAAATAAATCATTAATGATTGTATGCTTTGAAAAAAAAATATTTATAGGTATATATAATTGTATACATGCTTTTGCAACTAGTAAATAAGAATACTAAACTACTGATTTCTATATTTGACTTAAATACAAAATCCATGTGAGGAAACAGCGACAATAAGCTTTAGTACTATACTCTCACAAAACGACATTTTAACTTATCATGTACCTCTTTTATGTAAATTTTGTATTTGAAACTATCGTTTAGATAGCTGAAAATATAAAGACGTGTCGTTCTGTCTGCAAAAACTTAACTACCGTGTAGTAATTATAACGTTTGTATCTAAGATATAAACGTACTTTATTAATACGATGTTATTATGTTTCATGGTAGTAAATAAATAACAAAACGACGTCATTTTTATTAAAAATTGGCACAAGTAGACTCGGGATTCCAACAAACGACATTTTTAACTTCAGGTAAAGTTTGTCTTCGTATACACACGACACGTCGTCTTGTGAAAATAAAAGCATTAAAAGGAAATGTCGTTTTTGGATATTTATTTACTACTACAGTGTAGGTTTAATACTTTGCTGTTGCACTTTCTAATTTTATACATACTAGATTGTGTGCGTATGATGGATGTAAAAAGTGGTTGCAAGTATAATATAATAACAATTTTATAATTAATTTTATTAAGTGATGTAAAATTCAAAATCATTCATTCCCAAGTTCAAAAAAAAAAAAAAAAAAGTTTAGAGAAAAAAATTTAAACCAAAAAAAAAAATGACAGCAGCCCAATTAAGTGGAAAGCATGATGTAGAATTCAAATTCTTCATCTCCAATGTTGCTTCTTTATATTTATATACATATATACACACATATATAATTTATACTTGTAATTTGAACTCCATTTTCCTTACGGCTGTGCTTGGTAGGAGGAATGGATAGGAGGAGGGATAAAGAGAGTTGGAGAGATGAAGAATGTGAATGATAGAGAAGATTGTAGGAATCCTTCATGTTATTTGATAAGAGGAAGACGAGTTAAAATGATGGATAATAGTTTTTTAATTAATTACCATATTATTCATTTATAATTTCTTCTTTTTTTAAAAAAAAAAATTTAAAAATAAAATTGTCTTTTTAATTGAATAGAGGAAGAAGAATTTACATCGTTTCATTGATGGAATGATATATTATGGTAGGCCCAGGGAGAGAGATTCTCCCTCCACCTCTCCTTTCTCTCCTCATTTCCTTCCAACCAAACAATGAAAGGGACTCTCCCTCCACCTCTCGGCTCTCTCCCTCCAACCAAATACACCCTAAGTGGCGTCAATATTTTTAAACCTCGAACCAACCTAAACTTTAGGCGATACTTCCCGGCACAACTCTTGGAACTTTCACTCCAGAAAAATAACAGTTAACGCACGACATTAAACGTGCTTAAATGCAAAGTGATTTTCCACACAAATGAAAAAAAATTTCTCACACTGTTCATTCATTGAATATAATCCATATCATGATCCAAAGCGTGACGTGTTGCATTCTGATGATTATGCAATCCTTAGGTCAAAAAAGGAGAAAAACAAACAAACAAACAAACCACAGAAAGAGGCAGTGACACAATGCCGTACACACCAATTGTAAGTTGCCCCACTAAACAATTCTAGATTAACGAACTCTTAAAAAATTGGACTTAAGGGAAAAGCTTAAGAAAAGCCGGAGGGAAAAGCCAAATTTGCACCGCAATTAAATAAACAAAAATATTAAAGGATATTTGATGTTTGAGTTGAGTTGAGTTGAAATTTTTAAGTTTAAATAGTAATTTTTTATTGATATTTTAGAAAAAACAAAAAAACTTTTTTAGAAAAGATAAAAATTTTTTTAAAAAAAGATAAAAATTTAAATTTAAACCTTAAGTTTAAACCTAAACACCAAACATCCTCTTAATCTTTATAGAAAAATTTGGATTTATTTAATAATTAATTAAAAATATCACAAAAAAAGAGGATAGGCATTGCATGGTCGGTCGGTAGCAACCCGGGACACCGGATAGGTCCCTCCATTATTATTATTAGTATTATTTAAATATTTTTTTTTTGGCTTTCATCTCTTTTTTTAAGCCCCCGTGTCACAATATTACCCCTCGATTTTTCCATCAACAAGGGATGAGTACAAGGACAAAAGGGTAAATTCGTGGTGATTGAGGAGGGCCCCACACGGAGCTACCCGGAAAGATCAATGAGGGAACGCAAAAGTTGACCTTAGACTTTGCTTGTGCAACTTGTGCACCAAGTTAAGCAAAAAAAAAAAAAAAAAAAAAAAGAGCTCGACGTCTTTGACTCGTTCAAACCTCTGAATTAGTCTCCAACCAAAAACGACCTCACTACGGATAAGAAAAAGCTTGAAAATACTATCGGGCCCCACCTCACCATCCAGAAGCGTAAGGAACTTTCATGGCAATTTATTGTGCTCAATTGGACAGATAGTAAATTAGAATTGAAAATTTTAGATAGAATTTAAATTGAGTTGAATTTTTAGAAAACCAAAATTTTAGATCTGACTTAAAAATTCTAGTTACAACCGCTTTTTGAGTACGGGTCATTTTTATTAATATTAATAGATAGAATTAATTAATATAAAAATATTTCAAATAATTATCAATAAAAAAAACAATTTAAAATATCATATAAATTGAAATGGTATAATATGTAGTTGCTTGGAAAAGAAATTAAAAGGGCAACTTTCTATAGTTTACTAGAATTGAAAAATCACAACCACGTGTGAAACAAAAAAGGTGAATTGAGGGATCTCCTTTCTTTAGGAGTCAAGAAGAAGCCTCAAAACAATAAAAAAATTTAGTTATGGCAACCCCCCTATACCATACACTGTTGGGTGATATAAACAAACCGATACTTATAATATTTCAAAGAACAAAAAGAAATATACAAAACATATGACAAACAAAAATCCAATGAATCGAATCGACATGATGAAGACCTGCTGATGATGCTTCTTCTTATTATTTGTTTCTGATTGTATTTCTGGCCCTTCTTCAGCATAGTAAAGATTCAAGGAACGAACTATCATCCCTTGGTTCTTCCTTGGCTTTGGAGTAGACACTATCAGTGAGCTGAGACTGAGTACTCATGTAAGAGCCGTGGGGGTTTCCAAACCCCGCTCCGAACTCGAAGCTCGCACCCGGGCCTTGCAGCATCTCCAAGGTGAAGGGCATTTGCGCCTCCGAGCTCGGTAGCCTTAGGCTCTGAAGAGCGCCGTTGTCAGCGGAGTGGTGGTGAATGTTAGTAGTGTTGTTGTTGTTGTTGTTGTGAGCCATGGCCGAAGGCCTTAATATCAATGCATTGTTGTTGTTTGTGGCGGCGGCAGTGGCGGGGTTGCCTGGCAGTGGCCTGTTGACTGAATGGCTGCCGCTGCCACGCGCCGCGGGACATCGTGGTTGTGCTTCCCTTCGTAGGTGGTGATCACTGCTCTGAGGTCGTGGCATGCTCGCTCAACATGTTTCCTCACTGGACATCCCGGGTTTGTGCACTTGTAGTAGCTCCTGCAACAAGTGTAAGTTACCACATTATTATTAGAAAAGTGTACAAGCTAAGAAAAACCTTTGTATATATAAATTCATTCATTTATATTTACACATATATAACTGGATCATAACTAGATTCCAGGGAAAATGGTCCCAACAAGAATATAGACTATTAATAAGGCGAGTCAGAGACAAAAGAAGCGAAAAATAAGTAGTGCAATAATGGTTGCAATAATGTTAATAATGATACCAAAAATTAAAGAAAGAAAACATATTTTGAGAGTTTGCAAAGGAATGAAGAACAAAGTTTGAGGCCTTTTTTTTACCTTGGATTTGGATTCCCTTTGACCACTTTCTGCCCATATTTTCTCCATCTGTACCCATCGTCTAGTATATCGATATCACTTGTGGTTTGAACCACGACTCTCGGCTCTCTCACGGTTCTACTCCCGGGTGCTGAAATGCCTTCATTTTCACCTTCTCTTCTCCTGCAAAGAATAAGCATTCATTAAAAAGAGGACTAATCTGAATTTCACTAGTAGAATTCCAACAAATATCCAACACGAAACCATATCAGATCAAGAAAAGTACAAGAATTGTGACAAAATCATTTGACAAACTTACCATCTCTTGGCCTCAGGCTCATCTTCATCTAAGTCATCTCCTCCCGATTTGGTCTTCTGCGAGCTCTGCTCAAACTCATCGTCCCCGATCGAAATCGACGAGTTCTCCGGCGTGGCAACGGAGGAATCCACTTGCCCGTTGCCTTGTGAGACGTAGGACTGATCCGGGATTTCGCTGTTTGCGAAGTTAGAGCTCGTAATCGCAAGCAAAGAAGCCGAAGACGACGACGACGACCTCCTAGTGGCCTGAGGCTTGGGATGGTTGTGACTTCCCTTGTAAACAATCTCAGTGATTTGGCCGTCCAATGACCTCTCCACCTTCTTCTTAGTCGGGCAATTCGGGTAAGTGCACTTGTAATAACTCCTCGGGTTTTCGCTTCCTTTCACCTGTTTCTGACCGTATTTTCTCCAGTTATACCCGTCGTCTGATCTCCTGCTCAGGGATTGAGTCTGCTGTGGATAATTGTTGTTGTAATCAGATTGGAAATTACCAACTTTGTTGTTGTCCAATTCGGGTTTTACATCCTGCTTGGTGGGTTCCTGATAATTAGTCCATGTCTGTTTTTTTGTGACCAAAAAGAGAACAGTTAGAACAAATTAAATCGGAAATTTGAGACAAATTTGATGGTGGGAATAATGGGAATTTTTACTTACGGGTTGAGCTGAGGTGTTTGAAGATTGAAAGATTGAGGAGGAGGACGATGATGTCGGAGGCCTTGTTTGGGTCTGGAAAGAGAAATCTGAGAAGTTTTTGTCTTCCTGTTTGACAATTTGTAGATTGTTCTTCCAATTGGCGGCTTGAGCTGCAAATGATCCTGTTGTTGGAGACGGCAGAATCTGAACAGAAACAAACAAAAAAGAACACGAAATTGTTTATTTTTTTTCATTTTTCCATTTAGTACTCTCGATTGATTGGGAAAAAAAAAAAAACACAAATTTGGACAATAAACATGATGAGACCTTAGGAAAGTCCAATCGTTGAACACTAAAAATAGTCCCTACCCCTTGCTTAAAAACCAAGAAAAACACAAACCCAACAACTTAAAACAAAAAAAAGAAAAAACATATATATACAGAAACATATACATATGTATATATATATATATCGTTGAATAATCTTACGTTGGAAGCGTTGAGGAGAACAGGGGAGTCGAGAAGCTCGGCGGGGCTGAGGCCAGCGGGGATGGCGAAGTAAGAAGAAGGAGAAACAGAGGGCGGGGAAATGGGGAGAGAAGGAGGAGGGAGAGACTTGAACTTGGGGACGCCCCAGCCCGTGCGCTCGGCGATGCGGTCGGAAAGCCCGCGGCGGTGGGTGTCAGCAGCGGCGCCGTCGTTGCCGCCGGAGGCCAGGAGGTCGGAGAAGGAGGTGGTCATGAAGGGGTGGGAGGTGAAGGTGAAGTTGGGGTAAGAGTTCGCTGAGGTGTCCAAGCTCCCTGACGAAGAGGCCATGAAAGAAGAGAGAGAAAGAGAGTCGGGTTTTTTTTGGGAACAGAGGGGAGAGAGAGAGAGAGATGAATGTGAATATGAAGAGAGAGGGAGGTGGGTGAGAATGGAAGAGAAGACGGTCACGTATTGCCCAAGCCAAGGGGCCTTAGTATTGTTGGAGCCTTCTCAGAAGCATCTTGTGGAGGTTTGACCGTGGAAAATATTTTTTGTCCCTCTCATTACTGAAAGTTTTCTTTTTCTTACAATATTTATTTATTTTTGGTCAAACCTCGTGTCTTTGACTGGATGGCGGCTCACACTGAGATATATATATATATTACTTTTCTTTTTCTTTGGCCTTTTATTATTAAGGGGGAAAAGCAAATAGTTCACGAGGCGATTTACACTTTTGGGTGAAAAAATGATGTGCTTACTTGCTGCTTAGCCACTGAAATTAAATCGGCGGATTATGATTACCGTTTATTATTTGATTTGTTGTTCTTGGGACAATGTTACTTTTTTATGAAAATGAATGAAGAAACTGACTTTAAACTTTAAACCATTGGATTATATTATAATCATATAAGATTTAGAAATGTCAGTTTACCGATTCTTTCAAAAGTTTAAATTATTAGAAAATAAGTCAACAACAATTTTATATCTCAGCACTCCCGCTCGCGTATAAGCCAGACAATATACAAATATTAAACAAATATTAAATTAAAAGTTCAACATAAATTATAAAAAACTAGAAACATATCAATGGTCCAAAACACAATAATAATAAAAGGGTTAAATAGTGTAATTATAGGGTTTGAATTCAAAATCTCCACTCTGATACCATATTAGTTTATCAATTCTTCTAAAAACTCAAGCTATTAGGAGGTGAGTCAATAATAATTTTATGTCTGAAAAAGAAACATACACGACAATGATCAATAAAACCCTAATGGTTAAAATAATGTGTTGAAGAGTATTTTTATCATAATATGTTATCAAGAGTTGCGAGAGTCATTCGCTCAAAAAATTAAACATACGGAGTTATTATATACACTATCATGCGAAAAATTCTAGAAATGTACAAGCAAATTTAAACTCTTTCAGTTACTGTAATTCTGAAGCGAAGAGGAAGAAAAGACATGCACGAGAATTATAGGCACAAACGTAAGTCTTGAGGCAACTGGCAAATTCTGATATTTACTCTATTATTTACTCTAATAGTGTTGGATTAAATTTTGTTCCAACATGATGTCTACATATAGAGATTTTAGATAATTACACTTATGGGTGAATTAAGGGTTCGTTTGGTAAATGAGTTGAGTTTGAAAATTTTAAATTTGTGTTGAAAATTTTTGTTAACTTTTTAAAAAATACAAAAAAATTTTTAGAAAAAGATAAAAACTTTTTCAGAAATAAATAAAAATTTAGATAAAAAATACATTTTAGTTGAAAATGAGATTAATCACCAAATAAGTATTAAGAAACGAAAGAAGGGCCATTAATCTATAAATACAAACAAGTAGCTACCTTGTAACCGCCGTAAGTGTGTAATAATGTTTCAAGGATTTGTATTTCATGTTCTCGAATTTATCACAACATAGCTTTGTTTGCTTAATTTTTTAAGTTTGACTTATTGCTTTTGCAAGAAAATGACATTAGTTAATATCGGTTTTATAACCAATTTGAGAACATTGAAAATTTTTCGACTCTCAAAAAAAGGGATTGAATATTAATGTAGATCAGGTCACTCGACAAGAAATGGAAGGGACTTTAGAATTCATGACTAACTAATTAAAGCTTCAAAAGTACCAAAATATTTTCAGCCATATTGGACCAGCTGATCTGTAAACTGAAAATATGAACATTAAACTAACCAAACTTATTTTCAGTACCGACTAAACTTCTGGGATTTTTGTGAGCCATTTTCATCGCAAAAACCTTGACATGAAAATATTAGATTTATATTTTAAGTTTTTTGGCCCATTAGAGAAACAGGTTTATGTAATGAAAACCTTGTATGTTTCGTTGGATTACCTTTAACAATGAGGTATCTGAATTATTGTCCTATTCAAAATAATTTCATTTTTTTTTTCTTCAATTAGTATAACGGATTTACAATCTAGATAACAAAAATAAAATACATAAATATGTTGATTTAAAAATTTATGAAATTTATTTTCATAATTTTCTCCACAAAACTTTATAGAGATCATATTTCTGTAAATAGTGTATATTTATGAATGTTACTACGTTGGATATAAAAAAGGAGGGAAAAAAAATGATCTAATATCTAATACAAATCAAAGTAGAACCTTCTCAAAAGTTATTATTTCCTTTTGCATACCTATGTTGAAAATAACGTTGAAGTTACGGTTAGAAAGCCACTTGTTTGAAACATATTTGTGTGTGTGTGTGTACATATATATATATATATATATATAGGTGTGCGTGCGTGTGTGTATGTGCGTTCCCGTGTTTGTGTATTGCCAACTATATGGTATTGACGAATTTGTCACTATCTGTTACAGCTTTTAAGCCTGGCTGGCCGGGCAGGGGGATATTTGAGAGATTTTTTAATACAAAAAAAAAAAAAAAAAAAAGTAAAAAAGAGTAATCAATCTAGAAGATCCATATGTAACGTGTGGAAAGGGTAAGGTCTGCTGTCCGTTGGAATCCAGAAACGCTGTCGTACAAAATCCTCTTCGTGGGAACATATTATGCCTCTTACGTGTTACCGTACAGGTACAACGTATTAGAATTTCACGTCTCCTTAGCCAATAGAATATAAAAGTGCTTTTTACCAAAAGCAGAAAACTATAAAGTGCTTTTATGATAATTTTCATCGGATTACTATATTTAATTAATCCATAATGCTGACGTATAATGATTTTAGGATTTGATTAGTAGAGTTATTGCTTTCACTTTTGTTTTTGATTAGGCCGAAAATGAAAAATAAAAACTATGACTCTTGGTAAAATATAATTTTAAAAGAACTTAATGAGTCAAAATAGCTTTTTATTTTCTGAAATGTTAAAATATAATTTATAATATCTTATTAAAACTCTTATACAAATTTTAAAGTCAACTCATAATTTTTTTTTTAAGAAATCATATTTTTAGATTTTGACTAAAGTTTTTCTCGAGTGTAAAAGATCAAATTATTTAAACACATTCGGAAATAACTTTTGAACCTCAGTAGTAAAAAATACTTTATAAAAAATTATGTCAAACAGGCTCTAAGTCGCACAATACGATCTTGAAGAGCCAAAGGGTTGTAGGAGTTTGATATTACTTTGAAAACTCTAATTTGTCAAGAGCATTAGGGGGAAGAATGATGCCCAATGTCTCATTACATAAAAGTGTTGCTTTGTTAAAGTCTTACCTAATTTGTTATCTACCTAAAAATGGAGATACCGTATATGTAATTTTCCTTTTCTTTTTCTTTTTCTTTTTCTTCGTTTTTTCACCCTTCATTGGGTGGAAAGTAGGGATGGTAACAGAGCAGGATGGGACCAGAAAATACTTTCCCATTCTCATCCCCGTCTTCATCCCCACTTAAATTTCTGCAGGGCCGGGGATGGGAATTTTCCATTGGAGGGGCTTCCCCCGTACTCGTCTCATTCCTCATTTATTATAAATAAAAATTTAAAAATATAACAAAGTAAAAGCAAACAATAAAGTATGAATGCACCAAAAATTTAATTCAAAACCAAAGATTTCATAAACAAATAAACTTCTAAATATATGCAAATAAAATCTTAAAAAACAAAGTTATTAAAAATCTCGTTAAAACATTACAAACTCTTAAAATTAAACTTTTATAAAATACTTAATTTAAAAAAACTTGAAACCATTAAAAAAAATATAAAATTATCATTTTTTTTTTGTCTATTCTTCGTAATTTTAATATCTATTTCACAAATACATATATTTTCAAAAATAATTTTTATAACATATTACATTCTTATAAATATATATAAAATCACACATATATATATATATATATGAGAGGATGGAGACAGATGGGAACAAGAAGTGCTTTTTCTATCCCCATCCTCCTAAACTTCGGGGATAAAATTTTATTCCTGTTCCCATTCTCATCCCCAAACCCTCATCCTTGGCCTGTTCCAGATGGATTCTTATGAGACCGGTCCTACAGTGAATACCGTCGTCCCAGTGGAAAGTGAACAAGGCGTCTGGGATAAAATAAGCCAATGCACAGTCACCTATGACAACTTGACAAGAATACCTAGAAAAAGAAAAGAAAAAAAAAAAAAAATCTCTGTCAGCAATTAATGTTTTTCTTCAACCCGTGGTTTTTTAGTAATATAAGACCAAGTCCAAGAATATCCATGGATTTGATCTTTTGAATGGTTTCTCTTGGGGTTGGTGGGCCTTTTTGTCTTTATGGTCTGGTTGGGAAAAAAAAAACATGTTTCTTAGTGCCACTTTTAATTTCTTTGCTCCATAATTATAATCAATGCACATATTTTGAAGATCAAATAGGTTTTAATCAAGATTAACTTTACCATTGCAATATTAGAGTGCAAATATTGTGAGAATTTATAACTTTTAAAATTGAAATCTAGAATGTGAAAATGACAAAATTAACCTTGACTAATTTAATTCAAGGAAACTAAAATGAGATTAGATCTATAAGTCAAGAAAAAAAAATGAAATTAATCCTAAAAAAAATATCATTATAAGCCATTAATGTTCTTTTAACATATAGTTATGCAAGACGAAGTCCAAGGAAATGCATGGATTTATATCTTTTGAATGCTTTCTAACTTTCTATTGGCGTTGGTGGGGTTTTTTGCCTTTGTGGCCTGGCTTGGAAATTTTTTTTTTTTTTTCTTAGTGCACACTTTTTAATTCCTCTGTTCCACAATTACAATTAGTGGCCGTAACAAATGCAAAATTGCTTGACTGATGATCTGATAGCACAAAGGCAACAATGCTGACTGTTGTTCCCACTTTTGCCTTTCCACAGAGCTGCAAAAATCATAAATGAGAGCTTTACTGGTTTTAGCCTATGAAATCTAGGTTTGTTGACAAGTGATATTTATTAGAGAAACAAAATGGAACAAGAAGTAGACCACTTTTTTAGCGCTGAAAGGTGTGCGTGTGTGTGTAGAGGTAGAGGCATTGTATATATCAGCAGATGTGTGGGGTCTTTCTTAGATTCTCACCGTTGACTAAAACAATGTGTGACGAAAAGAGGAAAAAACAAGATTATCTGAAATTTAAATGCAGTCCAAGTCAAAAATATTGGAATGGACTTGAGCCAAAATGGCAATCCTTCATGCTGATGCACAAGAACGCAGATGAATATATACATATACATATATATATATAAAGATATTCTGTACTATTTGTTTGTATGCTGTACAACTACTGTCTGCCATGGCCTTTTCGGTTAAATTTATCCTGTCAAAGATCCACCTTTGAATCGATTTATTAAATGCGTGTTTGACAGTTGAGAGCTGAGAAGTGGGCTTGACTGAGCTGATATGTAAGCTAGTTTATGTCAAAACTGAAGCCAAGACTGAAGAACTCCCTTTAGTGTCAAACCCCAGGAAAATTATTTTTATTTTATTTTATTTTTTCTTTCTCTACAAACAAAGTCTAAATGGTTTCTTTAAGTTTTTGCATTGGTTTCCCAAGAAAATTAATATGATAATCCGAGCAGCAGACATTTTTCTTTCCTCATAGCAGCCAAACTAAACAGAAAGGTCATATTTGATCCTTTGGACATTAAGTGTGTACAGTAGTTTCAAGTCACTGTAACAGAACAGTTTTAGTAAATGTCAAAAAAAAAAAAAGTTTTAGTAAAAAGTTCCAACAAAATGATTGAACAATTCAGTTTCCAACGTCCAAGGTAGACTTGAGAAAGTGTTAAATTTATTTTTATTTTGATAACGACAAATGAAACTTACCTACATATCAAGAACAAGTAGCCCATATATCAGAAATTGAAGAACCTTCAAGTCAACTTGACGACCGTACAAAATCAGTTCAAGGTAATCTTATGACTTGTAAAAATGTCTTTTGGAACTGAAATTTTTCCCCTTTTATTTTCAACTCAAAGTAGTGTATCGAAGAAGAGCTCTCAGCTAACAAGGGTTGCACTTGACTTGGTCTACGTGACAATTCGTTGAAATGTTACCATTGATATAATCACTGCTCAACCAAAGTTATATACATAAATATTTATGTCATATATATATGCCGTCATTGATATTCAGCATCACAACTCATATGAGACAGGCTCATTCTTTATAAGCTCTTTTCATGAAGGTGGGGTTTTCGTGCCGAAAACTGTTGACTGTCTTACTCTGAAAAGAAAGGCCTTTTCCCCGGTAGTATTTGGGTTCATTCCAAGATTCGACTGTTTTATACTCTCAGACTAGAGTATAGACATATGGCATCCAAGCATGGTTGCTTCATTGCATCAATCTAATCCTACTTTCATTTTGGAGCCTGTCCCTAAGTTAGAAATCATGGCAAGTGTAACATGTTGTGTCTGGTTACAAAACGCACGTCGTGCACAATTTAATTTGTAAGCCAAAGTCCTTTATTGGAACTTAGTTTATTAAAAAAAAAAAAAAAAAAGCGCTTAAATGACAGACTACTAAAGATCTTTTCGTCGTATCAAAAGGCTTCAGAGAATAATGAGATTCTCGAGTCTGTGTACCACATTTTTAAGATGAACACATGTTTTTACCAAAAAGTCAAACACATGTAAATCAGTGATTAAAGAACAATCGTGCTCAAGTGATTGAAAGACAAAACAAGAAGATGTACCAAGAAATGCATTTTGGCTTCTTTGGTATCATTTTCATATTTTGCTGTTATGAAGCTTCAGAATGCCTTCCGAAGTGCAGTTGCCATCCCTTGGGATCTATTTCCCCCTTAAAAAAAAAAAAAAAAAAAAAAAAAAAGCTTTAGTCTGTTGACAACGCGTGTTCTTAACAAATATCATTAAAACAGAAAGAGAGGAAGTTTTACCTGGAATGCTTTGTCTCTCCAGTGGAACACACAACCGCGAGACTCCATGCATTTGAAGATATGTTGAGGCAATAATGGTCTAAACGACGTATGAAGTTTCACTTTTGTTAAGCCTCCACATGTTAACAAGGCAGCAGCTAGGCCATTTGGGGTCAACCCTGCTAAGTGAAGGATTGTCATGTTCCGTAGACGGTTGCTCTGGGTAACAGATAATAGGCCTACGTCGGTAACCGAACAATATGACAAGTTTATCTGTGACAATGAAGAAATGATGTCCTCTTAGTTTGGACGAATCAAAGCCTTCAAAGTTTGTTTACATTGAATGGAAATGAGATGTACCTGTTCGAGATTATGGGAAAATTTAGCAAGCGGGTACATTGCATCATCGTTGATGTTGAAGCACTTCTTGACGTCTAACACCATGAGTTGCCTGCATCCGATGGCGATGGCTGATAGACCCACAGCAGAGACACAAGTACACCCTCGAATTTCAAGTGCCTTCAGACTAGAGCATTTCGATAAGGATGTCAATGAAGAGTCTGTGATATTGCTGTTGTAGGCAATGTTAATCATCTCCAGAGAAGGGCAGCCACGTGCAATTGCTCCTACACCGGTGTCTGTTATTCTTGAGCACCTGCCAATAACATTGGAAAATAAACTTGCATCATTTTCGGAAGAATTGACCAGCATACTAGGTTTTGATCTGCTTGACTTGAAACCTGAAGTTGATGGATGATATTTTCCCAGGTAGCTCAACTAGAAATATCCTGTTATTAGCAGTGTTCTTGTCTTGTTCAAGAGAGTGCAGACCGTGTGACATATCATGCTAAGACATTGGAAGTTTAAAAGAATTTGCTAGGGGACAAACCTGTAGAGATCAAGCTCTTTGAGCTTTGAACAACCATTCCCGGCATGTACAAGTCCGTCATCGGTTATGTTTAAGCATATCCCCAGCTTAAGACTCCGAAGTTTAGAACATCTTGAGATGGCCTTTAAACCTTATCAAACCAAGCAACACAAATCAATACAGAGCAACAAACTAAAAATGTCACAAGGAGAGTTTAGGTTTAGTCTGATACCTTCGTCATCGATTTCATTATCTGTGACATCCAACTCCTCCAACAATGAGCACCGCTGTCCGATAAACAAAAAGGCCTCTTTTGGAACAAGGCTGCAAGACTCCATCTTGAGAGAAGTAAGGGAGGTGCACGATTTTGTCACCCCATCTATAGAGGCACAAGTTATCTTGCGACAGCAAGTGATGTCTAGCTTCTTCAATTCTTTGTGTCTCTGAGCCAGGAAGACAAGACACTCGTCAGTAAGCCCTGAGCACTTGCTGAAGCTCAGCTCAACTAGAGAGGAATTCCAATTCCCAATGGCCTTTATCCCAGAACATGTAACCAAACAACCATCTAGTCTAATTGATCGCAGCGCGAAAAATTGGCCAAGGCATTTCGCCAGATCAGTGGTGACCTGAATCACAATTGAACATGCAACTGAGCCAAATGAGCGTACGTTAATTGTATAAACAAACTCAAGACACAGAACACCACACTTACAGCAGGGCCATTTGCTAAAATAAGCTGCTCTAGAGATTCAGCACCATTAGTCAGAGACGACAAACCGATGTGACTGAGATTCTGACAATTGGACACATCAATCATCTGCGGAAAATCCAAATTCAACAGATTATCATTACAAATATAAAAAATGGTGAACTGAAACAAGGTTAACTAGGGTCCAATTTATCACCCAAGTAAATTGAATGTGCTTCCTGTTTAAAATTTAACGGCACACAAACAGTTAAAGAAATACCTCATAATTTTGATAGCGTTCAATAACTTAATGCATCAAGATTATGAAGTTGCTAAAACAATGTACCTTAATTGACTTGCTAGTAGGCTCGAGTGTCGCGAGGCCATCATCATCGATGCCGTGGCATCCTTCAAGAACCAAATCCTCCAAATGCTGCAGTTGCAGGATTGGCGGAAGGCATTTCTCAGTAATCTGCAGTAAAAACAGCATATAGGTAAATATTTCTGGTTGACAAGATTTCAAAAGCCTATACATACACATATGCAGACACCAGACATCAAGTGGTATATGCTTAGTGGGGCTGAATTGTGAACGAAAAGGAGACGTTTAAGCTTATTAACTGGATCGAAAACGAACTCTTATCAATGAACTCTCACAATTTTCCGTACAATTTGAACCTCTAGAAAAAGATTTTCAAGAAAATATGAATAAATAAATAAATAAATTGTAGTGACTAGTGACTAGGCAAACTTTTGTTGAATCACGATTTTATTAGCCAATACACCATTTAGTAGAACCAACAGCTATTTAATATGAAACAGGCCAACATATGGAGGCAACACAGCATATGCTATTCCGTTAAAAGTAGATTAACTGTTTTCTAATCCAAGTTTGTATTAGACAACTAATGAAGTTCATTACAGTAAGAAGAAGAAGAAGAAGAAGAAGAAGAAGAAGAATAACAATAAATTAAGAAAAAAACACTAATGAAGAAGCTCAGACTAAGAATCTGAAACCCAACTAGCACAAACCAAATTGCACAAACTTCCATAACAATGGTTTTATTGGACTGGACCTTGAATCCCACTACCGAAAAGAATTATTACAACAAATAAATTAAAAAAAAAAAAAAAAAGCATCAGAAGTTGTAACTAAAAATTCAACCTTTTAGCAAAATAATAATAATAATAATAACAATAATAATAATAACAATAATCATGATTATGAATATCAATCCAAATTTTGGTTCCAATCCCTGTAAAAGATAAAGAAATTTGGAAAAATGCACTAAATCGCAAACAAAGTCAATCAAGATGCATAAAAATACTAAAACAAGCAGCCGAATCATTCAAAGCATCAAATCAAACAGCACAACCAACAAAAGCCAATCATTTTCTTCTAAGTTTTCTTAGCTACCAAACAAAGGAAAAAAAAAAAAAAGAGAGAGAGAGAGAGAGAGAGAGAGAGAGGGAGTACCGGTAAATAAGAGAGATCCAAGCTCCGAATCTCCTTGCACTTCATAGCAATCAAACCAACTCCCAAATCCGTAATCCTCAAGCACCATCTCAGACAAACGGACTTCAGTTTCTTACACCCAACGGCGACACACCCAATCCCGATATCAGTCACCGATTTGCACCTCGCCAGTTTCAGCCTCTCCAAATTCTTCGCCTCCGCGATGGCCTTCGCCGCCGAGTCCGTCAGCTCCGTCGCGTTCGAGAGGTCGATCTCCGACAGGGCAGCGCAATTCGCGGCGAGGCTGGCAAGCCCCGTGGGGGAGAAGGAGCGGGACCGCGAGAGGTCGACGGAGCGCAGCGTGAACCGCCAGGCGAGCGAGGCGGCGGCGAGGGCCGAGTCGTCGACGAGGGGGCAGAGGGAGAGGTCGAGGAGGGAGATGGAGGGGTAGCGGCGGAAGGTCCGGGGGAGGAGGTCGGAGCGGAGGGGGCGGAGGGAGCGCCGGTGCCTGGACTCGAGGAAGTAGAAGGACTTGCACACGGCGGAGAAGGACCGGCGGGCGAAAGCGTCGTTGTTCAGGTGGTCGAGGATGGCGAAGATGATTTCGTCGCTAAAGCTGTCGAATGGGTTCGAATTCTTGTCGGCCATGGTCGTCTTGCTCTTCTTCATTTTCTTTCGAGGTTTCTGAGGTTGTTTTTTCCTTTCTTCTTTTTTTTTTTTTTTAACTGATTAACGGAAAAGAGTGCTTTTAGCTGAGAGAGTTAGGTTTCTCGTTTTATTGTTTGTAGCAGAGAGATAGAGAGTGAAGAAGAGGAAGGAGACGGGGTTTGCGCAATTACGAGTTTGCCCCTTATGGCTTTTGTTTTTCTAAAGAATAATAATCATTAGTGGATCTAGAGAACTTTTTTGGGAGTTGGTCAACGTAGAATGACATAATGACCCTTGTTCCAGATACAAGCTGAGCAGTTCCGTGCGGTGCTTCATTATCTTGAGCAGGGAAAATTCTGTGCAGAAGATAATATAAATGGAATAATATTTTTTGAAGAATATTAAAAGAATCTGTTATTATTGGAGCATAAAATCTTGTACAATTACAAGTTAAAAAATGATTGAAAATGAGCTTAGAGTCAATTGTGTATAAATATATGTATAAATGTATTTAAGAAAATGTAGAGCAAAACTCAATAATTATATATTTATTCATCAAGATATAAAGACGGTGATTTTAAGATTTTAAGATAAATTAACGAAATTCAGTAACATACGAAAAAACATAATTGTTGATTTGAAAAATAAAAATACACATAAACTTTGTATGCAAAAGAGAAAATGATTCAAACTATATTAGACGACTCCATTTTTAATTTTGGGTTTGTTTATCTTTTATGAAGATTTATTTCTCTTTCGTTTTATTTTTTGTTTGGTTTTAAAATTTTCCACTCCGTAACAACTGACATTGACATCGAAAACTTTTAGAATTCCACCTGCCAAATTAGCCTAGATCTATTCTACCGAATTAGGCCAAGATTCACCAACTCCTACATTAATGTTAATCCGGATGGCTGCCATTGAAGCTAGATTTTTTATTCCATCCATTTTTTATTTATTTTAAATTTTTTTAAATAAATATTGAATCGATTAGCAGTACTGTAGTATAATTTGCCTGTGTACCTTCAAGAAAAAGAGAGGGTAGTACGTAATTTGAGGACAATATCACAAAAAGGACACCGACAGGGAAAGAGAAAGGGAGGGGTAATATGGGGATAAAAAATATAAGGCAGAAAAGTAGTTGCTAATGATAGAAGGTCGGGTCAGGAGCCCAAAAAAGGAATAATAAAAGGTCGGAGCTGAGGAAATATTTTATTGGGAGAGAGGAAGATGGGGGGGAGATCGTATGTGGGGAAGTACCATTTGAGGAAGGACAGGTCCAAGTGCACATGGTACGGCTTTCTCGTTGTCCTACGTACATGCCGGACGCTCTTCACGTTCTCTTCTTCTGTGCGTGTAACCCACGCTCCAATTATATTTCGACAAGCGGTCTATTTCCGCGACTTTACCACAACCAAACTATCTACGCGAAGCTCAAACAAGTACGCCTTGCGTTTCCTGACCTTGTAGTGGTTGCACGGTATTGTGTACCTGTAAATTTTGACAGGCTGACCAATTAGACGCCGCCACGTACAATCACATTTTGCTAATAGGGTTTTGGTGGTGGGCTCTAGTCTTTTTCTTCCGCAAGGGGGAGTAAACTAAGAGGAAATATTTTTTTAAAAGAAAATTACAAAACAAGGTTTAAAAAAAAAAAAAAAAAAACCGAAAAAGCAATGGTAAATCAAACCAGAGTCTGTTTGTGAAAAGGTGATAATTGTGTTAATATGTAGTCATTTTCATTCATCCTATCAGCTTAATCAACTAATGAAAAAGAGATTAACGATCTTTAAATCTGAAATTCGAAATTTAATAATTTTTCTTTAAAATTAATAAAGCATTTCTTTCTTTTTTATCATTTTAATTTGGATTTGTCAAATTTTTAGCATATGTTTGACACAACAATCCAAATTCAAAAAAGTAAATTTATTTTTATCTTCTTCTGAAAAATTGAATTATAACTCAAAATTTTAACGCAAACCTATAATCAAATGCATACTTGTGTAGAGATACAAAAATTGGAAAGCAATTAAAAGCTTTTGATTGACCCAAAAAATAAAATATAAAATATAAAAAACAATGGACACATCCAGTTTTAAAAAACCAACTTATAATTAAAATATATTAGGGTTCATTTGATAAAGTTTTTACTTTTGAAAAAAATATTAAGGACATCAACTTTAATCTCAACTTTTGAATATCAATTTATTTTATGTAGCATATGAATTGTCATTTTTAATTAGTATGTGACTAAAACATTATCACATCAATTGATTATTTGTACCCATGAAGAGATTACACATTAGTTGATATACAAAAAATTAGGATTAGAGTTGGTTGTCCTTAACAATATTCTTTGCTTTTACTTCTAGTCAGTAGAAGAAAAGCAAAAATTATAGATTCTCAATAAATGTTTGAAATTAAAGAATTTCTAATATTAAAATGATCTTTAAAGTTATTTAATAATGTAACAAAAATATTAAAATGAAATTTGTAACATTTAATTTAAATTTTGTTATAAGTTTTAAAATATACTTTAGGAAAACTTTTACTAGAAGTTATATTTTTTTGGCTTTAATTGAAAGTACTTCTGAAGACTAAAAACTCTTTTGACAGATCATCAAAACACTTCTAGAAACTATTTTTAAACTTAAAAAATCAAAAACAACTTCTTGGAAATTCTATCTAAATAAGCCCTTAATCCAGTTCCACCTAAGACATTGATCAACCACTCACCGGATCAATCCAGTGTAGAGTCATATAGTGGAAGGAAATCCGGTGAAAGTCACGCTGTTATTCCATTGCGATTGAGATCAACTTGGACTTCATATTATTTAACTCTCAATTAAACTACCAATAAATCTAGACAACATCGAAAAGTCCTCCCAAAAGGAAAAAGAAAAACGACGAGCGAGAACAAGTTTGGTTGGTTGTAAAGGGACTCGCGTTGTGCTTTGTAAAAATAACAAATAAAAAAATAAATAGAAAAGGGGCCGAGTTTTTCCCTAGGATTCTCCAGATCATTGACCATCTTTTTTAACAAAATCTTGCAAGAAACCGCAAAGCTATTCGACAGGATTTCATGCCGTCCCACGTTGTACCTAAATCAAACATACGGTTAGAGCACGCCCCATGTGAGATTTCCCGATACAAATCGGGATTAATATGGGTTTGTTTCCATTTCAGTTTTTATCCTTTTCTAAAAAGTAAACAAATATTATAATTCGTTTTTGAAAACCGGTATATCAAATGCAAGCTAAAATTCTCTTGTATTGCTGGACTTTAGTTTTCACTTATTGAATTAAAATCCTCTCCTTCTATTCCCTTTACTCATTGCATCTCAGGTATTGGGATGGATTGGAGTCCTCCAAGGCCTTTCAAAGCTAATATCATTTGGGGAAAGGCTATTTTCGGCTACCAACATATGTTTGTTCTGATCACAAATTTGAAACTAGATGAGAAGTAAGATTTAATGAGCAAAAGACTCGACCAGTTTAAACACAATCAGTTAACTCGATCCAACAAATTTACTATAACAACGTCACTTCTAAACTTTCTCGGGTTTTACAGAAAATAGTTTCTTGAAATAAGTTTCCAAAGGATCTACATGACTACAGTATGAGCAAAACCTCTTCAGCTATTACATACCCTGAAAATCAACTAAAGCAACAGCTGCAACACTAACCTAGTTGATGAGGGTAAGTTACTTCTTTGCGAAAGTAATGGCCATGGGGTTCTGAGGAGTGATTTTGAAGCCTTGAAGAGCCTGCATCGCCATGGATGATTGAACGTCGTCTTCAAACTCGACAAAGGCAATACCCGGCTTTGCCTCAATCATTCGAACTTCCTTAAATCCAGGGTACTGTCGGAAGAGCAGCTCGAGCATCATACTGGTGGTTTCGTGAGGCAAGTTCTCTATGAACAATATGTTGTTCGGAGCTGCAGAGTCTTGTGCAGACATGCTTCCTTGGCGGAATGGGCCCTGAGTAGAATCCATCGAAACAGACACATAAGGAGCATGCTAAACCACAACTTCCTTTTGGAAAAAACAAAACCGAACAAGCATTTCATATCAACAGAGAAGATTTAAAATTAGAGAAAAAGTGCTAATCAAACTTACTGTTGCACTCCCATTTTCAGCTTTAGTGCCATTAACCGCAGCGGACTGCTGTGCATCCTCTGCACGTCTCTTTCTTTCAGCTGAACAATAAATTCGTGTCAAAAACTAAACACATAAAACATTGAAAAAATATAGTTTCGGTATATTATACTTGAAGAAACGAAATTTATTACCTTTTTCCTCTTGCTTCTTCTTCTTTTCTCTAGGAACAAAACTTCCTTCCGCTTTGGCAATGCAATCAGACTTAGTCTTTGCAAATTGAATCCTCTAAAACAAAACCATCATTATCAAAATAGTATACGTTATCAAATATAACAATCACAATTCTAAGTGGAAATATATATAAACACTCACCATAGGCTTATCATAGAAGGGAAAGTTCTGCATTTGGCGCACGGCATTACTCGCGGCCGTCACTTCACTAAACGCAATCCAAGCTTGGCCACGAAGCTTCGGTGTCTTCAAGGCAACAACGTCCAAAATCCTTCCATACTGAGAGAACAATGCGTAAAGAGATCTCTTCAGTTCTGCCAAAACAAAGCAAAATGTAATGTCATTGTTCAAATTTGCCTCAAATTTAGCCCTAATACCGAGTACCCAAAAAAAAAAAAAAAACCCGAAATGAAAAGCCAACAATTTCACTATCCCTGAAAAACAAATCTCCCAGAGTCGATAATTACGAAATTTAAGATGGGACAAAGGAGAGCCAAAAAAAAAAAAAAGAGTGAACATTCTTGAAATTTCCTTACGTTTCTCGGGAGACAAACAAATGGGGAGGTAAGGGGTTTGAGGAGAAAGAGTACCTTCTTTCTTGATCTTCTCGTTGAGATTCTTAATGTAAATGGTCTGATTAGGAGGAATATCGCCGGAGAGCATGGTCGCTAACTCACTCACTCTTCGCAGTTCGCAGTTCGCAGTTCGCAGTTCGCAGTTTGCACCGCACCGCACCGCTCCGCTCTTAAAGTTTCCGACTCTCCGCGGGAACGAGACGGAACTCTGCCCTAGAACTAGAACAACACATTCTCCAGTGACAAGTCCCTCAAGAATGACTTGGGCTTAGTTGGGCCAGATCAAACAAAAGGCCCATTTCATCTTTTGTTGGGCTTTACTCCTTTCACGATGATTATGTTGAAAATTTTACTTTTTTCTTTTCTTTTTTTTTTTTTTTTGGAAACAAAAATGAGAACTGTGGTTGCATCCATAACGATAATTTTATATCTTAATTTTCCAGCATGATAATTTTACATCCTGATCACTGATATGAAGGAGGGGGGCATGGTCCCCCTAGCTTTTTTTGTTTCTTTTTTTATTTTTTTAATGTTTGAAGATAGTGGGTTTTTTTAAATTTTATTTTAGTAGGTATGTGTATAAATTAGTTTTGACATCTCTTATATTAATAGTTCTCTACATTTTAGGAGAGATTTATATTTACACCAATAATATTGATAAATATACCTATAAAGTTAATAAAAAATTTTAGTTTATTTTTACCTTACAAGAAAATTACCTTAAATCTATTAAGAATGCTCATTACCCCACATACCCATGAATGCAAATACCTTTTTTTTAATAAAATAATTAAAAAAACTTACATAGGCCACATTAACCATAAATAGAAATAATATTTAAAAAAATAAAAAAAAATCTTTAGAAATTGTCCTAAATTGTTCTAAACTCTTAATTGTTCTTCATCAATTTCATTTCTTAGGAAATTTTTACAACCACATGAAAAATTTCAACGATGGATTCAAGTGAAAAAAAAATAAAAGAAAGATATCTCTTGAATTTTAAATTTTTTTAATTGGAATGTATATTTTAAATTTTTTTCTTGTCTGTTTGGTTCGCTAGTTTGATGAAATATTTTATTAATAGTAAATTTAATTTTCAGAAAAGACAAAAAAACTTTTTGGGAAGAAGACAAAAACTTTTTGGGAAAAGACAAAAAAATTTTGGTTTGAACGAAAATGAACTAATGTACCAAACGGGTACTTAGTATTTGAAAATGATTCTATGTGATTTTTTAATATGATTATTCTTTTTAATTATTTTTTCTTGCTATATTGGTTTACATGATTCTATATTTATGCGTGCATTATTTTTTAAAAACGTAGTATGACATTTCTTGATTTTTAATTTAGACGTTACTTGAGTTTTTCTTTTTTTTTTTTCTACTTACTCTTCTTCTTCTTCTTCTTCTTTTTTTTTATAGATATTTTATGTTTTCTATATTTCTTTATTTATTTATTTATTTCTTTCTTTCTTTTTTTTCTTTTTTCTTTTTGGAAATGGCTTTATGTTTTCTTTTTGAGAATGAAAATATAATGTTTTTTCTTATTTAGATTTGTAACTAAAATAAAAGTGGGTGTATGAGAGGGTTAAGTGTGGTATTATGTAAAAATCATATCTAAAAGGATAGATTTACTATGTTTATGTTAGGAAATATTTTTTAGGTGGGGATATTTATCAATATTGTGCATGCAAATATAACCACTCATATTTTATTAGGCAAAAAATTTGGATTTTAAGAACTAAAATTTTTATTAAATTCATAAACATTAATGAGCCTAGTAGCGTGACCGAAGAAAAAAAAATTTTGGCCACCCTTACGAATAAATCTTGGCTCCGTCACTACATCTGATTCTATCGAATGGTGAAGAGTTCAAATCTCTCATTGTTAGTTTCCAAAAAAAAAAAAAAAAAAAAAGAAAAAGAGAATTCATAGTAAATAAATAATTAAAGTCAACATTAATGTTTTAAAATATTTGACATGAATAGTAAATTTACTAAGTAAATAGCATATTTTGAGTTTATGATATTTGTATGACCCATCCAGTGAAAGATTAAAAAGCAAACGAAAAGAGGAAAAAAAAAAAAAAGGTGAAATCTCTAATAAAATATGGGTAGAGAAAGGTTTTAAATGAAATATATATATTTATTTATTGATATTATTATAAGTCCTTAAGTATAGGTAATTTGGTTAGTTGAGTTAAATTTTTGTTAGAAAAATATATTTCGAACGTAGTAAAGTTTGTAAAAGATTAAAAGATAGGTAAAGATGGAGCCAAGTGTTTTATCTATGGATTATAGGTGATTGATAAGAGGGATCCTTAAGAACAGAGCCAGGTGCTTTATCTACAAATAAAGTGATCGATTTGAGGAACTTTCTTGGGTCAATTTTGTTTGCTACTTATCAATCGATGTTAAGGAATATCATGAAATTTTCTAATCAAATAAATAATTAGGAAATTCTATGACATTTTTTTTCTGAAGATTTGACCTTAAAATATTGCTCCAATGATGTTCAAATTTTTTTTTTTTTTTTTATTTTTTAAATTAGCACAATCTTAGTATCTACAAAATAATTGGTGTTTGTATTTGCTTGGTGACAATTATAGATAGCCTTTTTTGTAGAGGTGTAAACTAATAATATTTGATATGTAATTGACATTTCTCATTTCTCATTGTATGGGCTTTACTAAACTTTTGTTACCTATTTTGCGCAAAAACACATAATTAAATATGAAGGAATTGACTGATAATCAGATTCTCATTCCCTTTCGTATGTGAAATAAACGAGCCCTAAAAATCAACAAACTAACATAATTTTTATGCGTGTGTGTGCTTGGAAAATTTCAGTTGTGCTTCAGATTCAACTAGTTATTTCCCTTCACTCAATAAAAAACTCTAATTGTGCGAAAATTAACCGTATATATCATACAGTTTTATATCAGTATGCACTATGAAGCATGACCAAAATCTCCAAATTGCGTGGAAGACGTGGCATCAATATCGTATCCGAACAAATCCAACTAGAAAGTAATATATCAGTTTGTGTCTTCTTCAATAATATTCAAATTCCTCTTCAGAAAAAAGAACAAAAGAAGAGACGAAAGAAAATAAGAGTTTTATGTATTCCTCTATACTTGCTTTCATTAATAAAAAGAAAAGAGCCTTTTTTTTTTTTTTTTTTTTTTTGGCTTGCAGCGCTTTTCTTGCGTTTGCAAGTCGTCCATATGGCCATGCATAACTGTTTGCATATATCTCCAATATTCCCACCTTTTGACCCTGAGGATAATATATATGTATAGAGTGTGTGTATGTATATGGAAGAAATTTTGAATGATTACTCTAATATATATCCATTCATCCATTGTTATTGTTATTTTAATCGTATGATATGTTGATTGGATGATAGTAACAAATTAAGTAGTTGATAAAAAAATTTAATGACAATTAATGAGTATAAAACTTAGAAAGGTTTTTTAAATGAGATTGAAATAGGTAACTTGTTAGTAACTTGTTCACATATTTTTTTTAAAATATTTTTTAAATAAATTATAAATTACAGGTTCATTCCTAGTTTTGAAGAGATATTCCTACTCTCACGTTACGTTACTGATTTAGAGGCCAAAAGGCTTTTCTTAAAAATAAAAAAAATAAAAAAAAGTTGTGAGCATCCATTTCTAAGAAAATGATTTGGTGTATACGTACTATGAAGCCAAACCAGAGTACGTTTTCAAAAAAAGAAAAAGAAGAAAAAAAGCCAGAAGGCTATGAAAACTATAAAACTAAGGATAATATATAGGTATAGCATATATATATGAAAGAGTTTTCAATTATTATTATTATTATTATTATTTGTAATCATAGGTAGTTACAGACAAAACAATAAAACTAATTGTACATGTCCTAATTGCATTTGATGATGTGACAGTTTATATGACTTGTTATAGTAGGTTAAATAACCTATTAACCTTTAATTTTAAGCAAATGTTTTTTTTTATTTATTAATTTTAAAGAATGAGGCAGTTGTCGCTTTAGTACAGATGTAAACATTGGCATGTATGGTTTACTCAAGCTCATATTCCGTATTTTCATATCTTAACCGTTCATTCAACTTTATAAAATTTTCCCATCCATTCATTCGTAGCGCTAAGGTTTTATTTATAGATTAAATTTCATATCCGGCATCTCCTGCAAAAACGGTACTTGTATTTTTTTTTTTTAAATATTGTATATAATAAAGATTAATTAATGTTAAATAATGCAAGTGATGTTACCTATATTAACTTCAATTGTTACATATAATATGTTTATATTTTTCAAAAGCATTATGTTCTGTGATATTTAACTGATGTATATCTTTGATAATTCAGAATGCTGACGAGGCAACAATTCACGAGCAAAAGTTCAAAAAAGGTCCAAACAGAAATGGCCACCTCTGCATAATAACAAGTCAGCAAAATCCTGATCTGAGTGTAACTATATAAATGCGTTGTGTATAAGTGCTGGACCAATCACTTAGCTAAGTGGCTAGATTTTCTGTTTGCTTATATCATTAAAAGAGTTACATATATATCTTAAAGGAAAGAACTCTATCTATAACGAAAGTGTATATGTATATAATAAATAAAATGAGAGCAAAATTTGCATGAAAATCTAGAAATACATCTCAAATAAATTGGCATCTATACTAGACTAATCCAACACCAAGCACCCAACAAAAAAGTATGTCAAAAAGAGAACAGGAAACAACCAAAAACGAAACAAAGAACCTAATTTAAAACAAAAAATGAAATCCCTATGTCCAAGCGGGAATAGGCACCAAAAAGCAAAGTCGAAACTTCGCCTTTGAAGATCAATCCCTACGATAGACCTCAAATTAAAAACCTTGATATATAGATAAATCCAAAACCTATACCAAGAAAAAAAGAGCTTAAGTTTCTATGTCTTTAAACTTGTATTGGCAATGAAATTTCAGGTCACTAGCCACTATAGTTACACAAAAATTAGATGTAGACGAGGCGTGAGAGCAACCTGACCATCAATAACTTGATTACCCTCCTTAATATATATAAATATAAATATATATATATATATATATATATAATGCCATGTACTCTTTCAAAATTCTATATTGATATGAATCCCCTCCGCATGAAAAGCTCCATGCAACAATAAGAGTCTTTTTCTTAATAGCTTGAATAGCTAAATTAAACAGTCACTCTCAATCCATATATAATTTTCAAAACAAAGACGTACATATCTATATATATGATCTCATACATTTTTATGTACATTATTAGTTTAGTTGTATTGTACATGTTTTCTTCATATAATACAAAGTGAAATAACCATAAAGGGATAAAGTACGGCCCTCGGAAATCCCCATATTTTTAGTTTTGCTTCCACGAAAAGTTCAAGTATGTGAAGAAACGAGCTACGGACAAATTATCATTTCCAGGTCATAATTAATTCCTACCAGAAAGAGGTTTTTCGCATCATTATAAGGAAAGCTCGAGTTGGGTTCAATTAGTACAATAATTTCCAAAATTAGTACGTATCGGCCAAATAGAATGATGACTAATATATCGATAAATATCCGTTAATTGTCTTTGTTATCATTATAATTAGCAAATTGAAAAGGAGACACACGAAAAAATACGAATATATATAGCTTAGCTGAGCTAGGGGACAAAGCTAGTTTAAGGACATATATATGCCCAAATAAAGAAGTTGTCTTCCAACTGTGGAAGAACCGGCCACTCACGGAAACCCCCACTCGACCTTTATGCTCTCTATATAAAGCCCATCTTGTCTTTCATATGTTCTTCACCACTCCTCTCTCTCTCTCTGTATACACACACACACACACACACACACACACACATATTTATATATATATAATATTCAACTATGCCGGCAGCTCATGATAATCAAGTGAATGCTGATACAAAACATCTTAAAGGGATTGATCACGTTACAGCAGCCAGTTGTATTTCTGCTAATTCCCCTCTTTCTCCTAAAAGGTACGTTTATGGTATGATTTTCTTTTCTTTTTTCTTTTTAGTTAATGAAAGCTTTGCATATATATGAAGTTTTATGATCAAATGATATTTAAACCTCAAAATTAGTATGTCTAAATTTTTTATTAACAATTTTGAAGCTAAACATATGATAAATTGACGTCTGCCCATGACGTTGTGACGAGAATATTTGGTGCACAGATAATTTAAAAACGAAAATCAAAACATTCCAATTTAAATTGATGAGAATCTTTTTAAATTATAAATTGGTATTTGAGAGATGGAAAAATGAGTTTGGTGTAGATTTTAAAAGGGCAAAGAATTAAGTTGAATTTATGAATCTATTTGAATTCTTCTTTTATATATTCCCATACACCAAATGTAGGCTGCATCTTAACATATTCAAAATGTTCGACAATTGTCGTAATATACTATGAGAAATTGTAGCAAATAACAGATTTTATAAGTATTTTTGAAATTTATAACATGTTTTTTAAAAGTTGATAAATTATAACATCTTTTCTGGTAAATCCATGGATTTTCTAAAAAATATAACAGATTTACAATTAATTTTCAATATCAAAGTTATATGTATAATTTCATGTTAGAAAGAGAGAGAGGGGAGGAAAGGCGTATTTTCGTGATATTTATGCTCATAAATCTGATTATATTATTTATTACGATGTTTAAAGTTTCACGTTATAATTTACTATAACTCTCTTCAAAAATGCTATGTTGTTCTTTTTTCCTAATAATATTATGGAAAAACTTAGGAAAATTTGGAAGAATACCAAAGGACCCATTTGTAATATGGTAACAACAAACTATATAAATAGTTCTGCATGTGTATACATATTTACATATAGAATACTCTGTCGATACAGGCTGGAGGGAAAAGTAGCGATTGTGACGGGCGGTGCCAGAGGAATCGGCGAGGCAACAGTAAGGCTCTTCACCAAACACGGCGCCAAAGTAGTCGTCGCCGACATCGACGACGCCACCGGCACCATATTAGCCGGGGCATTATCTCCTTCAGCAATCTACATACACTGCGACGTGAGCTCAGAAGATAGCATCAAAAACCTGATCAACTCGACAGTGTCCCGCCACGGCCGGCTCGACATTCTCTTCAACAACGCCGGAGTGCTCGGAAACCAGTCGAAATCGAAGAAGAGCATCCTCAACCTCGACGCCGACGACCTCGACAGGATCATGCGGGTCAATGTCCGAGGAACAGCCCTGGGAATGAAGCACGCGGCTAGGGTTATGGTCCCACGGAGAAGCGGCTGCATTATATCCACAGCGAGCGTCGCCGGCGTCATGGGAGGCCTCGGGCCCCATGCTTACGCGGCGTCGAAGCATGCGGTGGTCGGGCTTACGAAGAATGCCGCCTGCGAGCTCGGCAGGTATGGGATTCGGGTTAACTGCATTTCTCCCTTTGGGGTGGCGACTTCTATCTTGATTAATGCATGGAGGAGTGGTGATCATGATCATGATGATGGGGACGTGGATTCAGGAGAAATATCGTCCGATCATGACGAAGAAAATGTGGAGAAGAC
The DNA here is from genome assembly GCA_025413485.1 of Ficus microcarpa. NCBI lineage: Eukaryota > Viridiplantae > Streptophyta > Magnoliopsida > Rosales > Moraceae > Ficus > Ficus microcarpa. The sequence goes on along the minus strand of CM046377.1, from coordinate 19,803,891 downwards.
GGAGGTGTTTGTGAGAGGCTTGGCCAATCTTAAGGGCACAACTCTTAAAGCTAAAGATGTAGCGGAAGCTGCTCTTTATCTTGCAAGTGATGAATCAAAGTACGTGAGTGGCCATAACCTAGTTGTTGATGGTGGCTATACTTCTTCAAAAAATTGCGTGGGATTGTAAAACTTCTTTTAAAGCTAAAATGTGATAAAAATGATTTAAAATTGCTAAGAGAATTCCGGAGACAAATTTTCACCACTTGCGGATCATCAAATGTGTGCGCACGTGCGGTTTGGGCTGTTAACTTAGTGAGGTGAAGGCCCAGATTGTGAGTGCATTTCACGCAAAGCTCCAAGTGCGTGACTGCCAGTGTGTCAGCACAACTCAGGGTCGTCGGATCCCATGTGCGTGTTTTCAGCAAACTACAGTGCGCCTGTTTCTTCCCCCGTTACTGCTGCACCATGCGCCCTCGGCTTTAGCTCGTCCTATTGCGTGCCGCCACTTGTCTCTGTGGGCCCTTCAATTTGTTGCTTGCACCAATCAACTGTAACAAAAGAAAAGAAAAAAAATAAAAATAAAAGGGGTGTTTGGCTTATTCTTTCAAACCACTCAACTCAAATTTTTTTTTGTCTTTTTCCCAAAAAGTTTTTATTCTTTTTCCAAAAAGTTTTTTATCTTTTTTAAAAATTCAAAAAAATTTACTATTAAAACTTAAAAATCTCAACTCAAACTATTCCACCAAATACCCTAAAAATAAGAAGAAATGAGGCGGCTTTAGGGTTGGCTTTGGTGGTTATAAATAAAAGCCCTAGGGCTCCGTGTTAAGAGTCTTTGGCTGCGATTTTTGGAGCTAAAACCAATAAAGAAAAAAAAAAGAAAAAAAATATTTCTTGAGTTTTAGGTTTTGTTTTCTATAAAATTTAGGAGAGATCATCTTGATAAATCAAGAGGAGAAGGAGAAGGATAAGGATAGGGAGATTAGAGAAAATCTTGAAGACTTGTGACACCTGCGTAAATGAGTTTTTCTTATTACTTTCTCATTAATTTTTTAATTTTTGTAATTTAAGAATGACTAAACCTTTGTTTTTTATATTCTTATTTATGAATTAATTTTCTTTTTTAGGATTCCGGTGTAGCCTAATTATGATGTTTTGATTATTTTTTCAATTTAGTTGTTGACTTATTTTTCATGATTGAGTGTTCTTGACCGTTTTTAATGCTTTTAAATAGATTAGTTAGTAACTATTTAGTTGATTGGTTACTCGTAAAAAACCGGAAGGAGATTTATGTATCTAGTTCATTGTGTTAAATGTCATAGGTTGCATACAGGATAGGATTATACATTTATGACTTGTGTAGTCACTACCTGGAAACTACAAATCTTATGAGTTCTTATTGGTTTTAATTCATATAGGAATATAATGGATCAGCTTCAAAGGATATTTTTTATCTCTGGGAGGGGTTAGTGAATAGATTAAGGATTCTTGATTATCAATTAGGAAAATAAACTATAGCTTTTGAGATTGAATAATTAAGGTGGAGTAATTATGGTGAAATCGAAACTCCAGATTTTTAGTATTTTGAGTTTTTATCATTTGCAATTTTGTTCGTTTTTATCCTTTTTGGTTTGTTCAACTAAAATTAGAATTGCTATATAATTTTGGTAATTAGTAATGACAACCTCGTGGGACGATATTTGTTCTCATCATTTTATTACCTGTGAACAATGATGTACACTTGCGTTAGAAAATCCGCCACAGTGACCAAATTAGTTGAAAAGGCCAAAGCAACTGAAGTTCAGAACATGCAAGATTGTTTATAATATTTGACCATTAGTTTTTCCTCACAAAAAAAAAAAAAATCATTAGTAAATGCTTGTCCACTAATAAATCTTTTTATTTTTATAATTAGATTTGACAGTAAGCAAATTAATTAACATAAATTTAAACTTTAACATGGTAAATTAATTAATATATAAGTAGCAATTGCTCTACAGAAAAATTGCCGTCCACGTACACAAAGTACTATTTTATATATTTGATCTATTTCTTAATAGCATTATTTCTTTTTCACCAATTTGGGTTCGTCCAAAGGTTATTCAGCTTTTAAAAAAAAATGCAATAGTACTGAAAAAAAAAATTAGAATAAAAGCTTGAGAAGTTTCGAGAATATTTGATTCTATATTAACCATGAAACGAAATAATAATCATTATATTAATTCAAAGCTTGTCTCTATTTGCCTTTCAGATTCTAACCTTCCCCAGCAAAGAACATACTCAATCAATAATTAAGTTCAGGTTTCAACTTCAAAATGGAATATTTATCTGGACACCATTGGATCTTCAACTATAAACAAAACAGAAAAATCGTAGCCATTAATCGAGTCTGAGCCAATAAATATCATTTGCCTCGGTTAACTATATATACATGTCTCTCCAAAATTCCTCAAAATATATTGCACTAAACCACATTTTATTAGCTCTTCTTATCACCAAAACGAGAATCAGGGACGGCCCGGAAAAGACATTATCGGTCGGCGAGCTACTGGCGGCGGACCTCCAACCGGTGGAGGCCGGGAACAGGAAAACTGTCAAGGAGTTTTACAAGGCTTTGGCAAGCAATGACACGGAGACCATTTCAAGGGTTGTGGCGAGTGATCTTGTGTGGTGGTTCCGTGGACCACCACATTGCCAACACATGATGAGGGCGTTGACTGGGGACCAGTCAAAGGCCTTGGAGCCGTTCAGATTCAAGCCCAGGAACATCACGGCCTTTGCTGACCGTGTGATCGTCGACAGATGTCGGTGACCGAATAATAATAATATTGATGATGATATTTTTCAAGCGTATTGGGTGCACGTGTGGACCCTCAAGGATGGGATCATGACTGAGTTGCGGAAGTATTTCAACGCGTGGCTCACGGTGATTGTTCGGGTTCCGATTTGTGAGGATGATGATCATGATGATCATGAGGATCATGAGATTGTGCGGCTCTGTGGCAGAGTGAGGCCAAGGAGCGGTGCGACCGCTCTTTGCCGGATGTTGTGCTACCCATTTGATCAGGTTTGTGTAATGTATATAATTATATTGATCCTATCTCTGTTTTTGTCTCTACGACAAATATATGCATACATATATACATATATAAAATTATATGAGATCAATTCATTTAATTATGAAGCAAACGGAACGGTTTGCAAATGCAATATATGACTTGACCAACAAATCCTATTTCTTGCAGAAACGAAAAAATGCTTAAAAAAATACTAAATATATTTGTTGGAATTAATATTAGTATATTACAATTTTTTTTTGAAATTAAGTATATAGTTATTGGAATCCAGTTATATATCAGGATGCCGCCAATTTTATCATCAGTCAGATGTGCTCGATGGGGTAAAGTAGATATGAAAGAAAGGGGAAAAAAATATGAATGATTATTTTACGAATAAAAGAGAAAAAGGTTCTTTTTCCTAGTGGTTGCATATATTCTATTAATTAGTGATTTCTTTTTATTTTCTAGTTTATTATCGTCCCTTTTTTCCTGGGCTTGAGAATGATGAATATATATATATATTATATATATTGGTCGAGTAGGAGTAGGTACGTAAATCAAGTGGGGATGTGGGGATGTACAAGTGAAGCGTATACTAATTCACCTTTTTCTTTTTGGTAGCAATGTGACTAATTATATTAATTTATAGCTTTAGGGGAATTGCGTCATGCGCGTGGCAATTCTTAGTGCTATGTGAGTACGCGTATGTTTATGCATTGATATGCATATATACATGATATACATTGCCCTCGTGTAACATGTAAACAATTGTTGATCATCATGCACGTACACGTATATATATATATATATATTTACGCACACACGTGCATACAAAATATCCAAATCTTCGGAAAGATCATATATCATATCTGTGCCTAAATTAGGCTATCGGGGATTGTTTACCCTTGCAGACGAACCGGTAATAATTGAGTTCCATATCTGCACACACACGTATTGGAAGCTCTTCTCTCCAATAGCCGGACAGAGGCGATAATTATTGTGACATTTTATGACAACATCTTTGTAATAAGTACTATTAGTTGATTTATTTTTAACTTTTTATTTAAAATCTTATAATTAACACGAACTCTTTGAAACTATTAGCATAATGAACTATAGTATTACTAAAAAATGTTATATTATTATAATTCAATTAATTGACATAATTATAACATACAAAAAAATTACATCTGTCATTCTATATAGGTGCTGCACAAGAAAGCTCCTGCATTATATATGTGTATTCGTTGTTTTCGTTTGTACATATAATTAGTGGGCGTATGGATTAATATAATGTAAATTTCCATGTAGCCACATGCACTTTGAAAGAAAGTATTATTTATCTATCTCTGGAACGTACTTTGCGATAGGATGTAAAGGTATAATTCATAGGCAAATCTAACCGGAAGTTTCAACTAATTAGAGGCTAGTTAGCTATAAGCAACCGATCGACTTAACGAATTAATCCTTGGCCTCTACATTCTTCATTGATGCGACAAGGTCACAAGTCATACAAATATAAATAATTATAGGACAGCATTTGAAGAAACTTATTAGTAGAACCAAAATCGCCGGAAGGCAAACAGAACCAAGAACGCATCATGTCAGTAAGCATAATGAAAAAGTGAAAGATAAGAGAGGTGGCATGTACTGTTAAGCACAAAACAAGACATCAAAATTTAGGAACTGTGATAAAATCTCCTGCCAAGTGAGACTAGTAGGGGAAGACATGAAATTTGTACACTTATAAAAAATCCGGAAATTCTTAGATAGATTATGATTGATTTTTCTAATTTTAGGATTTCATAAGCTTATATCTATGTTTGTCGTTTGATCCGATTTTGACACAAACAACACTTTAGAAAAGGAGAAATGAACGTTAAATTGATTAAGTTATGACGGTTAAAAAGATAGACATGATTAGAAAAAACAGAACCAAGAATAAAACCACTACGTACGAAAATAGAAACCACAATGTTTGAGAGAAGAAACTGCTAATAAACTAATTTTGTTTTCGAAGGATCACTTTAGATTAATATTACAATTATTTCCTGAAACTAATTAATCAATCAAAAGAATTAAAGTGGCCAAGTTGGGGGAGGACCAAATTAATATTGGACAACTATATATAGATATAAGAATATATATATATATATATATATATTTCATATGGGGGTGATCTGATTTGATGAGCTTGGGATCGTTAGAATGTCAATGCGGGTATTAGAAAATTATGAGCTAAGAATCAGTGACCACAAATATTAGAAATTAAGATTAGCTTAAAAAAAATTATAACAACGAGTGCGTTTTCAACTATATTTAACTACAGGGGTTATATCTACTCAACTTCTTACTTTAATATCTAACTTTACGAGTGGTCAACAAAGATTCGATATTTATGCGCATATAAACTAATGATAGGAAATATATCAAATTCTTATAGAATGATACTGACCTGACAATATTTTATAGCCGAAAAAAATCAATCCGACCTATGCCCTACAAGGAATGTGATTTCTAATTTTAAAAGTTTATGTGGCCTAAATTAACCATATCATGAATCATGATAGTGTTACTTGTATATAGATAGATGCAGTACACAATATAATCTTTATTTTTTTTTCAATAAAAAGTGGATCAATGGTTTTTTTACATCCTCAACTTTATCTCTAAACTTTCAATCGTTAATATGTCAGAGACTTACAGAGTCCATCAATAAATAATAGCTAAGTCAACAAATCTTCGTAAACTTGAACTCTTGACTTATTAGAAGTGACAATTTTAAATGAAACTTCTTTTACCATCACACCACCATCACAACCGACAGTCGGTATTCTTAATTAGTCATGTAGCCTTTCCAAACTTGTGCATATTTCTGGCGTACGTGCTTGTGCTTTTTCTAGCATAGTATATTTTCTCACCGGTTTTTTAATTATGAAATTAATTAAGAAGAGAAATTTCTTGTTTGAAGAGATAATATTAAACCATTAGTGGACTCAATAATGTCTCACTCTGGCCTGCCACTGCACTAGTGCTTTGTTGAAAACACGAACATATAAATAAACGTCAATAATTAGTAGATTTTTCGACCTTCTTAAAAATATTAATTAATAGTAATAATTTCACTTATAGTACTCCATATATAAGGCGTATTATGTTAAAAAAAACGGTAATTAGCACCAACTGTGTCTGATGATGAAAGATCAATAATTGTATTATTTATTTAATTTTTTTTGGGGAAATATGTATAATTGTATTATTTATAAATACACACACATATTTATATACACAAATGTACATAATCAAAAAGAATCGATTATGTCACCTAATAAGTTGGTGGCTAAAGGTGTTCATCTGAATGAAGCTAACTAGTGATTTAAAATACTCCTTTCTGTTCGGTTCTTGTTTCTCAAGACATGAATGGGCTGGCACTCTGGCATCTCATTTTCTCCCAAAGGATAATTGGCAGCTCCTAGTACCAAAATTCTCAGCTTTCAAGTGTCTCCTCTTCATTTATATATAATCAATTCTATATGTATCAACATATTCCAAATAGGCCGATATCTCTTTACCACTCTCGTTATTTTCATTTTATTTTCTTTTTATTTGTTCATCTTTTTTGCCTTTTCTTAGCTTTATTATTTTTCTTTTGTCAAATGGTACTCCTTTAAAGTGAATTATTTAGCTTTTTGTATTGTTCCTTTCCTTTATTTAATAAATTCATGATGGAGAGCTTAATGGATGATGGGTTTTTAAGTGGTTGTCTGGGATGTGTTAGATCCGACCTTGCCATCGTTTCCCTTTCTATCGGTTCATTTTTATATCATGCAAACCAAAGTAGTATGCGCTTCACGCTTGCAAAATAACCAAACATTGCAAAATTTAAAATAATAATAATAATAATAAATTTAAAAAGGCCACATGGCGGCCATTGGGGTCGCCACATGTCAACACCATAGTAGTGACCAAAAGGGTACCACAGAGCATAGATTCGCTCTTTAATATTTGGTATAGATATTATTAAAAATAAAAGAAAAGAAACGACCATAAAAAAAAAAAAAGATTCTTTAAGAAAATAAGCTTAAAATACTAATATATATATATATATATCATGAAAATAATCAAGCTTCGGGTGATGTTCAAGATCAATCTAAGAAAGTTGATAAGTTGATGAGGATGTGGCGATCATGGTTTTAGACACAAATGATAAAATCTGAAACTACTAAAAATGAGATAAATTCAGTTTCTGACAATGTTTGCTACTTCCATGACAGAAAAATCAAATGAGACGGGCAGTTCTAAGGCAACAAAGAAACATAATGATTAAACAATCGTCTATTAATTAGGTACTAATTTAGAGAAATCTGGTGCTTCTAATGTGATTAGAGTCTATCAACAGGCGCGCTAATGATCAAGACTAGACAAGATAGTCTTGGACATTTATACAAGACGTACGACGATAAATATAAATCCTTTTGAAATTCAACACCATGGAGAGGACAATGATATTACAATCAAAATTAGGTTTTAAATATCAGAAAGAAATGAAGATTGTAGTTCCAGATTATTAGGATGAATTGATAGAACTCAACAATTTGAAGAAAAATTGGACAACGAATTTGCAAAGAAATATTGGACTCCTAAAAAAACACTTGTAAACTTTTAGAGTTTGACGTGGGAAGACTTTTAAGCTGACAAAAATATCATGTTCTTCTCATAAATTGTTTATATTTATATTTCACTTTTATATAGTTATGGTTTAGTTAGAGTTGCTTTTTCGATTTTTTTTTTTCTAATAATTTTCTACTTATTATCACAGAAAAGTACTTATATATAGCACAAATCTTTCAAGAGATGAGCTTCAATACTTGATCATACAAAAAGTTTCTGTATTTTTCTTCTAATTCCCAGATAGTAAGCTAAATCAAAGACACGCCAACACACGAATTATTTGCATGCAGGAATTACAATTATTAATATTTTAATTAAAAAGCTTATTGTATATGATCGTTAATCTTGAATGCTATATACATGCAAAATATTAATTCCTTTTTGCTGAATATGATGGTTGTTAACACTATGATAAAATGAACATGTTCCTTTTTACAAAAACTATATATATATATTGAAATAATAAATATATTAATCATAATATGCGTACCCCATTGTGTTCCACACACACGCACACATATATTTATGTGTATATATATATATATATATATATTTGGATTCAGACATGATTGGAAAGAGGAAAAAGTCGAAAAACAAGTAAGCACAATCTAAGTCCCTTTTATTTATACAGAAACACCAAGCCCTAGGAGATTGGTGTACATGACCACGGGCCAACAGACAAGCTACACACAACATGACTTACATATTTCTTTGCTGATTAATTACTTATTCCACGCTGAAATTCAACCAAAAAAAAAAAGAAAAAGAAAAAGAAAAGAAATTAGGTACCAAACTAAAATACGAAGCAATAAACACGTTACACATGTTTCTCGCTCATGAGACTAAGTTTAGAAGTTTATTTTCAACTAAACCGACCTTTCGTAATTAACCATAAGATTAATCATGAATATATATATATATATATATATATATGTATATATATATTCATGTAGTAACCTATTATAGCGTCTTTTATAAGGCCAAAACCAAACCGGGCACAGCTGATTCATCACACAGCTTGCTTTGCCAAACACTCAGGCAGTTCTTGTTAGCCGAGTGTACCGTACTCTCGACGACGACGACGACGACAAGGACTCGGAGTTTCCGAGGCGGGTGACGGTGACGGAAGTGTTGTAGTACTCCCTGACATGGGTAATGATCCCGTCAGTTAGGGTCCAGGCGTGGACCCAAGCGATGGAGCGCTCATCGTCGTAGCCCTCGACGATGACCATCGACTCGAAGACCGCCACGGAGAGCGGAACGAAGGGGAAGGAGAGGTGGCTCGGCGAGGAGGAGCCGGTGAGAAGACGCTTCAAGTGGTGCTGGTGGGAGGGGGGGCCGTGGAACCACCATTCGAGGTAGGGCGCGAAGAGGAGGTGCACCGAGTGATCAATGTTGTTGTAGTTGTTAAAGGCTTCATATAGGGTTGTTATTATGCTCTTGTTGTGTTCCTCTTGGTCGACGCTTGTGATTTTGATGTTATTTTCTCCTAAGTTTGCCAGCTTTAATTTCTGAAACTTATATTATTTCCTCTTTAATTTTCAGAAAGAGAGAGAGAGAGCCAGAGAGAGAGATGGTTTTTTGGTTTTAGATGAGTTGGTACAATTGACATGTTGTGGGAGGGTTTTTATAGCTGCAAAGTGATCACGTACTCGGGCGATTTGCTAGAATTAATGTTGCATGCTGATGAGTGATGTTAAGATATTGTTAATTACGAGCCAATAATACCAAATTAGTGGGATGACCTAAGGATAATGAACAATATTATATATACTAGGATTTGTAAAGTGAAATCACGATATATATTTGTACTGTCAGCACATTTGAAATTTGTTGAGGAAAATTATGTAATAAGTCATTTTAAAACACTTATTTTAGATGAATGACCAAAAAGTTTTTATATATAAAAAACGATCGTTAATCAGTGATTGATTATAGTTAATTAGAGAGCAACTATAATTAATCAATAAAAATACATATTAATATTTTTAATCAGTGATTAACTTATTGATATTTTTTAGAAAATAATCATTTTATTAATTTACAAAACTCTGGTCATCTATTGAAAAAAAAAAAAAACCTTTTTCAAAAATGATTTTTATCAAATATCTTTTATATTAAGGTCTGAAAGCTCTTTTTTATGAGCCAATAATATTGTAGTCATTCACTAGTGATGTCTCCATTATAGCAGGTCTGTATTTTGTTTGTGGGGTCCGTTTTAAATTATAATAAGAACTCTTTGCAGAGAGGGTCAAGTTAAGGATGGGACAACTAGCGACGTATCCCTAAATTATAAATGGCCCTTCGGCCAAGTAATATTCTATGGCATCGCGTCTTTTTCTGGGGTCTTTGGACACAAGAATTTCAATATATATTTTTTTAAATAATAATAATTAATAACTACTAATTTGCGTGAAGATCACATGAGATGCGACTTTATGATTTTGAAATTAGAAGACATTCAAAGTTCATAGTACCGTATCGATCTACATGCGAGGAAGAATTCGTGATAATATTTTAAATGCTAAAATATCTGTGTATAGTGTATGTAATACAATATTAGTGATCTGATATAGTGCCAAGGGACCCTAAAAGAGATAACGAGTTAGTTTGATATTGATTTTAGAGACTCCAAAAATCCTTTACGTAAACAAAAATATAAATATTGCGTCGATAAAAATACTTAAAAGTCATTTGCACAAACACCAATACATTTTAATAGATATTTGAAAAAGTTAGAATTTATAATTTTTGCTCTTTACTTCTACTTCTCATTTTGCTAGAAGTAAAAGTAGAAATTTTGTCAAAGGCACAATAATCCCAAACTAACTCAGTGTCTAGGACTCTCTCACCAAAAAAAAAAAAAAAAAGAAAAAAAAGAAAAAAAGGTCTGGATTTTGATTGAAGTTTAGCAATATCTAGTCTTTCTTTGGTGTTTAAGTTTAACTCTAACTAAACTGTATTTTTTTATTTCATTTTTTGTCTATTTCTGAAAAATCAATAAAATTTATAATTAGTTTTTAAAAAATCAACAAATTCCAACTTAAAAATTCCATCTCCAACTAAGGAACCAAACACAAGCTTAGAGTTTGTTCGAATCATAGATTAATCAAACTCATAATTTCAACAATAAATTCAAATTTTTATAAAAGACTGTATTATAATTTTTTTTAATGAGTTAAAACGGGTGTCAAACAAAAATTTGGTATATTTGCACTACATTATATTAGAGAAATTTTGTAGCTAGCTAATTGAAGGCTGGCTGCATGTACAGAATATTTCTAACCCCAAAGGCAATACATAGTAAGTTTCTAGCTTGAGTACTCACGCATACATATAGTAGTACAAGAGAAGAGATTTTGAGATTTTACAACTGCACTGCGGCTGATCTTTTTAAAACCCAAAATAATAATACATATTAATTGATGGTAGTGGTGTTTTGTTTTGTTTTTTAAATTTGAAGCGGGGGATTAAATGAAGGAATCGGATAAAAAATTACCGTTAGTTATGATTACAATCATAGTAATGGTATAGTTGACATAGTAATTTATATTGTTTGGAGATTCATTTATTCATTTATTTATTTATTTATTTTTATTTAGTTATATTTTTTTTGGGGATTGGATGAGTTGGTATGCAGTGCATGCAAGATATATAGGTGACAGGATATTTTTTGGGACACTAATCATTTCCTTATAAGGTAAAACTAGAAAGACGTTGCTTATTTCCTTATGGTGATTTTATTAGGAAGAAAAAAAAAAAAAAAAAAAAAGAAAGACGTTGCACTGGTCTATGTGGTACCCATATATAACATAGAATAAGCATGTGAAAGGATAACTGGTGATGACCATAGAACTAAGATCCTTGACCATTTGCATTTTCTATTTAGTTGTTAAAACAACACCTCAACTTGGCAATAAAATTTGGTTCACCACAAAAAAATAATAAAAATAAAATAAAATTCCATTATAAAAAAATTTTTTGGTCTTATTATATATTGGAACTGTAAATAATTTAAATAGAAGTTCAAAAAAATGATTTGAATAGATTATTATCAACAAGATCATGTCTACCTATGTTGCAAAGGAACAAAATTTATACAATCGAACATTTAGTTATATAATTTCACTTAAGAAAATACTTCCATGATATATTGATATATATCAGGTTATAGTTTTAAGAAAGAAAAAAAGAAAAAAAAAAAAAAAAAGGGACGAAATAGTGGGAAAAAATAGCCCTTCTTCTTTTTTTTTTTTTTTTTTTTTAAAGCATTGTTTTAGTAAAGGTTTAGATTAGGAGAACGACTTTTTTTTTTTTTTTTCCTTTTAGTGATCCAATCAATAAAACGCAATTCTGAAATTGAACATGGGTTCGTTTGAAACAACAGTTATAACCTATGTTTCATAGGTTGGTTTCCAAAAAACACCAACTCTAATTATTGCTACAATACAAATTGCATATCTCTTTTTCTTTCTTTTTGATTTCTATAAACCTCAAACTTTAAAAGTCCATAACTTTCTCATTTTATGTTAAAGTGATTAGATGATTCTTGTCTCTAAACACTGACCACGATAAGAGTAATGAAACGATCTATATTGCCAGTTTCTTTCCTAACTCGTTCCAAGTTTACACTATTTAACATATGTAGTTCATTTTCAATTCACATTTTAACCAAACACATATTTTTCACACAAATCTCTAAAACTTCAACTCCAACCTATAGTTCAAATAGAATATTAGAGATGACTTTTGCATGCCAAATGTGCATGAATTACATTATTAAAATATAGACTAGAGAATTTAGATTAGAAAATAAAAAATTCAAATACTTTAAAGGAACATAGTATTGTGCATGATCGTGACAACAAATTTGTTCATGATTAGGAGTGCTATAATTTTTAAATCCCCTTCCATGAATCTGTTGCTTTTTCTCCAAGTTCTTGAACTTGCTATAACACTTGCACATCTAATTGTCCGCCGCCCCGCCGCCCCCCCCCCCCCCCTCCCCATATATAATCCATAACAACAAACAAATATCAAATATTATAAACTCAAAACAAATTGTTCATCATTTATCAATATATTACTTCATATATAATTTCTATATTTGTACAAATGTGTGGTTCATATTTGCAGATTTCATTAATTTAAATCATCAATTTGCAATCCAATATATCATATTTGGTTTGAGAAAATCTTAATACGTTACTAATTTGTTAATCTCTAAATTCAGTCTAATTTAAATTGAACAAATTGAGCAGATTTTACTGATTTGGTAAGCTCCCCTAGGTTAATCATTGTGCAAAACATCTTAATTTCATGCACTTTAGAGAGAAATTCACCAATAATACGATACTTTCTTTTAAAAAAACTAGTAATAACTATGAAATATGAGCCCGGATTTACAGTCACTTTTTTCTTTCTCAATAGCTTTTTTTTTTTTTAATAGTGTTTTGACAATTCATTAATTTATTTAAGAATTTTTAGTATTTAGTCTTTTAAATGTGGTTAAATTTTTAAATTCAAATTATATGGAATAATAATATTGGACAATAATCAATGAGATAGTAAATTTAGGAGAACGGATTTTTTATTTGATATTTTGTTGATGCCAAAAGGTCTCCGGCACCAACACCCGATGTGGTCGGCTGCTCCGACCACTCTTACCCGGTCACTCTGCGGTAGGGCTCATGTAAAAGGAAAGTACCTCAAAGTTATGGAACACCGATGTGGTGTTTACTGTGGGCACTTCGATACTTAAGTCAGAGAGGAAGCTGATGAGTAAATAGAAAGGCAGAGTTTAGACAAGGAAGAAATTTCCATACCCGAAATGGAGGGCTGATCCTCTATTTATAGGCGTTTCCCGTGGGCTCGGGTGACCCGATCGGGTCGGTCCCCTAGGGCTCCCCGCGAGTAAGTAGGTGTATGGTGTACGAGGGCTAAAGGCCAGTCAGGTGGCGCCACATGTCCTCAACCCTGTATTAGGGTGCACTAGGGTGGTTACCATAGACGACGGTAGGGGTAGCCCCAGTCGGAATAGGCTGCGGAAGTTAGGGAAATGATGGGAACAGGTGGAGGAAAACGACGATTTGACCCCTGAAATTGAGGGCCGTACCTCACACGTAAGGCGGCGTATGATGGCGCGTATAAAGATTGACTGCTCGAAGCAGTCACCTGTTCTCCAAGCACATACCAACCTGGTTTGTGGAAAGAGTTGCCAACATGGCTGGTTAATCGCGGTCGAGTAGCCCGAGTTCATGAGTTGGGCCTCCTGGTCGGAGCGAGACGGGTAGGTAGCGCTTAGCTCGGATAGCCGTGCACAGTTTCGTCGTTTCGACGTAACCGGGTCACCCCCCGGACTAGGAGTCTAATTGGAACAGGTCCGACGTGACCGAGTTACCAACCGAAGCAGAGTTTGTGATCGGAGCAGGTCACGACCTCAACATATTTCATCTATAATTAATTATTTTTGTCTACTTCTCAACTTCCCATTGGAATACAAGCGTCATTTAACGTATGGTTCGGTTTGCATGTGCACTTTCACAGTAAAAAATTAGACAAAAAAAATATTGTTAAAAAGAATTTAATTAATGTCAAATGTTTTACCTTTCGGTCTCATACGATGATTTGGCCGACATTATCCGTGACGCATCAAATTTATATTTTTGGCATTATTCAAAAAAAAAAAAAAGAAAAAGAAAAAAGTCACCCCCGACAGACCAAGCTCATTTTTAGGTCGGTGAACCCCACTGTTTCTGGCCGGTTAGCCCAATACTTAAGCCCATTTCCCGAAAAAAGCCCACGATCTTAATTGGGCCTCCAAAATTGACCCAACTACAATCGAACAGCGAAACACTCCCCGAGTTCACCTAAAACCCCGCAAAACCTCTGCAACAGAGGTGTACGGAAGAGAGAAAGAAGAGAGAGAGAGAGAGAGAGATGATGCGGTCCATTTGGAGAGGAGCGGCGGTGGCGAGGAGTTCTCCGCTGCCGTGGTGGAGCCTATCGTCGACGGCGAACTACGCGACGAGTCCGAGGGACACCAAGAACAAGATCAAGAGGGGCAAATCCACGGGAAAGGACGCCGCCGCTGATGCCGACGCCGACCACGCCTCCGAGATCGACGCGGCCCTCTTTGAGGAGGGTGCTAGGCGGCGCCGCCTCGCCTTGGACGAGAACGATCCGTCGCTCGATGTGGGGCCCAATGGCCGCCCTCTCTTCACCTCCACTCCTGCGCTGTCCCAGCTCACTCGCGCGGACACTGGAAAATACTTCAAGTTCAAGTTACGCGAAAACCCTAGCTAGCTAGCTAGCTCCATTGCCTGTATGTACAATTTGATTGTATTGTTCAGGGATTTGAATTTTAACTTTTTTGCCGTTGGTTTTTTTATTGTAGAACGGAGGAATTGGACGAGGTATTACCGGAGGGGCTGCCGGCGGGGATGGAGAAGGAGTTCAAGGAGACGCTTCGGAGTGCCGTGCTTGTTCGTAAGAGCTTTCTGGATCTTCGTGATAATTTCCGTCACATCGTGGATCCGCCATTGTCGTTTCCCAATAGTAAAGGTCTGTGCTTTTCAATATTTAAGTCTCTTTAAGCAAATATATATATATATATATATATTTACATATATATGTATTGCTAGGCACACTTCTGAACTGTTAGATTTTTATTTAGTTCTTTTTAAACAGTCTGCTCTGCTTCAAATGCTTCAGATTCTTATGTGATAGGATGGTTTAAAACTGTTCTCACCGGTATATTTCTCTTAATCTATAAAGAAATGAATTTGGGTATAACATTAGGAATTCAGAAATAGATGGAAATAAGTGAGATGTGAATTGGCAGTTTCATTTTTGGACACATTTGAAAATGATTGCAGCAATGTTGGTCATATTGATGGCCTAATATTACCCGTTAGGCAGGAATCGCAATTCTCAATCTGTATGAACTCAAAAATTGTGTCTATTCAATGGGAAAATGAAAGTGTGTTTGAATTTTTTTATTTTTTTTTTTCAGACGTGAAAGTCAGAAAGCAAATTGTGTTGGATGGTCCTGTTAGTTGTGGCAAGAGTATTGTGCTTGCTATGCTCGTTCATTGGGCCCGTGATGAAGGTTGGTTGGTTTTCTATGTCCCAAGAGGCAAGGAATGGAGTCATGGAGGCTTTTTCTATAAACATCCAGAAACGGGTCTTTGGGATACACCTGTTCAGGCTGAAAATATTCTCAAGGCAAGAACATGACTTACCTTCCTTCTCTGTTTGTTCAAAGTGACAGGGAGTTTTTTGAGATGTGGTGGACTACATTTAACTTATGTTTAGATTATAGTGATTTCAGTAGTCCTAATAACAAGAGGGAGGAAAATAAAAGGAGATGAAGTTCTACTAATGATGATTATTATTATACTTATATACAATTTATTTCATTCATCAAACAAAAACCTGGGTACATATGTGGACTTGTCTAATTTACGACTATTATGGAAAAGCAGATTTTATATAAGCTCTTGATACGTGTAGATTTTAAATGACACGTCTTTGTTGGCATATTTAACATGATCCTTTTATTTTTATTATTATTTGAATAAAATTTTTAATCGTTTTTCCTATACACATCCAGGATTTCCTGAAATTTAATGGAAACTGTTTACAACAATTACCTTGCCAAATATCTGATCCTATTCCACTGGGAGAAGGTGCCGGTGTTGGATGGATTAAAGATGGCAGCGTTTCCATGGCGTTGCCGGAAGGTTCAAGTCTATATGACCTGATCAATATTGGAATCAAGAACACTCATGCTGCGTTGGAGTGGTAGTTCGTTTGAGGAAGGAGCTGTCACTTGTTAAAGATATACCTGTGCTTATTGCTATTGATCAAGTGAGTTAGATTTTGTACCAACTCTAACTCCTATTGTTATGCACTATTCAGTGAGATTTGTACCTAGAGTTATAATGAGGATTCTCACTTCTCAACAACTCTCTTATTCGTTGCTATTGCTTTTCTCCAGTATAATAATTGGTTTACGTTCAGCGAGTACGAGGAGCCAGTTACTGTTCGTTCGACACGACCAATACATGCTAGGGAACTAGCTACAGTATGTACTCACTGGTTGGTTGAGATAAATTTAGATTTGATTACAGTGCTTTTTTTCTTTCCTCTGCATGGTGTTGTAAAGGTGATTTTTATCATGTATGAAATTGGGATATGCGCCCACTTCAGATATCAGTTATTTGAACGATACATAACAAGTCGATATGCTGCTTATGACAAATCATCTTGCAGGTGAATGCTTTCAGATCTATGATGCACAATGACATGATGGTTGGTGCTTTCTCTCATTCTACAGCTGTAGGTAAACTACGACAGCAATTGCCTGATGTTCCTGTCGATGCTCGGGTTAATCTGCGTCGCTACACTTTGGAGGAAGCAGAAGCTGTTTCCTATTACTACCTTCGGTAAGCTGATGAATACTCCCCAAGTTTGCAGTATCTCTGCTTGCCCTAGTATTAAAGTTTTGAAATTTGGAATGTCCGCGAGCACAGACAAAAATATTAAAAATGCAAAACATACATGTTTCTCTTTTTCATCAAGCCTAATAATGGCGAGATGTTCTATAGCTTGCATATTACTAGCTTTTGGGTTTCTAACCTTGGCTATTATTGTCATCGGGGGAAGACAAAGACTAGTACCTCGTGCAGCATTCTCCGATGATGGCTGGAAGAAGATGTATTATTTATCTCATGGAAATGGAGCAGAGCTGAGATGGTTAATGCCTTTCATGCAGTGGCGTTTAGAGGATACTCCTTATGCGGATTCTCCTTACGCACGCAAGAAGTAACATGCTTCCGCTCTCAATTATATCGTCCCCGAGTCGTAGCAAAAATTGTATCGTCTCTGAGAGAGGTGCCATTACAAGTTTTGATCCTAATAAATTTTCTGTCGCCAAAGAAATTGTTGTCCAAAGGCAGTGTACCATTTGTAGATCAACATGCAAAATTTCTACTTCTTTAAGCAATTTGATTACATTTTTCTTTTTCAAAACTTCTCACCATATTTGCATTATTTGACGGTCATGTTTGAACTGTATCTTCTCGTCATTCATCGTTACAAAAGGGCATAGCAAAATTTAAGTATTCCGTAAGTAGTCTATATTCATGATAAAATTACAAAGGAAAAGTAAATAAATAAAAATAAAAAAGAGAGAGAGAGAGAAGACGCTACAATTACAAAGACTTGACACTTCTATTGATCATGTACGGAAAACATGCTTTGTCAAAATGTAAACTAATGCATGTTGCATTCTGATGATCGAACAATCGAAGCATTTAGCAAAAAACAGGTTGTTAAGTATGACGAAAAGAGCGCCAGAGCTTTTATAGATTTAATCCAACAGAATGGGGGCTCTTCATATTCTAAATTGCCTAGGCTCTTCAACCCGTCTTTATGCTTCTAGAGGTTCTGAACTATGACGAAAATAACCTAAAAGTAGGATTCTAACATAATCTCAAACCTCAAAAATCTACGCAAAACAAAAAGACGGTGATTCATGCTCTTCTATAGTGATGGCTCTAGACTTCTTAGCACGGATTGCCACGGTGACCCATACAAAATGGCCAGAACAAAATTTTGCTCTGTCAATTACTAGTACAATGGTTGTGAGAGCTCTCACACGTCAATTCCATGTTCTCCTAGTAACGAGTTTCACTTCAACCATGGGGAGGCAGAGATCGCAGATTTTTGGACCTTGGAGATACCGCAGTCGAGAGATATTGTTCTTGTTTTCACCACCATTTTTTTTTTCTCTTCAATGAAATCAAACATCAACTTTGCTCTAATTTAAGTAGCTTGTATTCTGCATGTTTACTGTTTTACTCTTGAGCTTCATTGACGTTGACCTCTCTTGCATAGAGGTGCAACTGGGGTTGCAAGATCAATGGAAAACCGACATCTGAGAGATTGATCCACATCAGAAGGGAGACTGGCACAATGGGCAAGTTGATTTATGAGAAGTCGAGAACCACTTGTAAAGGCAAGCAGAGTGGAACTTGTGCTTGCAAGTCTTGCAAGCGAGACGGGGAAGGCTGTTGTTTGCGGTATGGATGAAGCTGTAACATATGGGGCACTCCTCAACACCTTCAAATTCCTTGTCAAAATTGCGCTTCCATATTCCAATAGCTTCTGCTAAAGCTCCATTCTGCATCACAAAAGTCAAGCATATTATCTATTTTGCTCGAGTAGTCATCTTATTAAACCTGTTCAAGTAATTTGTGTACTGCTCTGCACATGAATATCTAAGAGTGACAGTAACTTTTGATCTCCTCCACGTTAGAATTTTCCGTAAAGTATTTACTAGCAGGTAGTTCTGTGGCCAGATTAAATTCCTGAAATTCAGTCTTGATAGCCATTTCCATAAATTTTACCCTCATCAAATCATGTCTCAACACGGTTTATCGTTAAATAATTATGAACCTTCAATTACTAAAGAAAAAAAAAAAAAAGTACACGCAAAAATATAAAAGGTTAACTCAAATACCTGATTGCGCACAAAAGACATCATAGACATCAACCATTTCCTCTGCTTAACATCACTAATCCCTAGGCTCCTTGTACAATCAACATCTACAGGTCGTAATGGATAAGATGCAGGAAGACGAATCACTAGATCCATCCCCGTCTCATCCTTTGTATAGGTAGCCACAGCCTCATTTGCCGATTTGCTTATACTTACTGAAAAATTCTCATCGGCAAATTTATTCTTCTTGATCTGCATTTGAAAATGAGATTCAATCTCAATGTCACAATCACAATAAATGATATACATGCCAAATATAAACAACTGGAAAACAATTTAACACTACATTAATCAGAAAATCAGGTTGGTCAGACAATTAAGTTAGTCAAACAATCACTCAGGAAAAGGTACAAGGAGCAACAAAGAAACAAGTTCAACATCCTTATCAATCCATTATGCGTAAAGACCTGAGTTGAGGCTGTATTATTTGCATGCACACATTGTGCGCGTTCATTACATGGGATTCAGTATCAAAATGCATGTATCAATGCAAATGTAAACATTATCACAACAGCCATGCCAAAACTAAAAAGAAGCCCATGTACACGTACCTGCGACAACTCATTCGCAATGAGAGATGGGCTGCACCATGCCCTGGTGAAAGATTCAATTAAAGATGATGTAAAACGGTCACGCAAACTATTGAACCATTCCCTGACGTAAGCAGGAAGAACACAGAGCATCAAGCCAAATAATGCACTGGCAAGTGAAGCCAATTTCACTGGTTCAACAGGCCACAAAGTTTCTACAGAAGTTAATAGTGAATCAGTTGTGATGGCATGGGTTGCTGCAATTGCAGCCTCTGAAACACCTGCAGGAAGCTCTAAATCTTTCTTCTTAAGATTCTGTGACATGCCAAGTTCTACAGGAATATGCTGGAAAAGGCAGTCTAATATGACTGGGCTAACAGAATCTTGTATATACTGAACAAGTCTCTCCCTTGCACGTGATGATGATGGCAATGACCTCAAATATGAGAGCAACAAAGACCACGCAAGGAAGACATTTACCTGAAAATTCGAAGAACATATCAGAAAAATTATAGCCATGGACCAACTCTGAAAACTGAAAACGTACAAGCACAAGAAAGGAACAAAGAAGCCATAAAGATGAAACAACAAATCTACAAAAAAATTCCCTAATCAGATAAAGCATATTACCCGCTGCTCTGCCATCAAATCCATTTCAAGGACCTCAAAAGGTAACTTTTCAATCACGAAACATATTTCTTCTCTTAACTGGATGCTTATTTCTGTTGACAAATCAACAGGGCGTGAATCCTCTTCACCATTACTATTACCATCCAAGACAGTATTGTCCTCAACAATAGCCACCTTTGAAATCGGTTCAGTTGAAAGGATTACATAAGCAGCAAACTGCAAAGAAGAAACTGGTTTGGAAGAAAAAAGGATAGCATACAAAGAGCTTATGGCCCCTTTGCTCAAGCCCCAAAATTCTACCGACTTCACTGCTCTATCTCTAGCAATCATTGAGGAGTTGACAACACTCGAGGCAACCAACTCCCAGAAATAAAGATGCTCAAATCGAGATGAAGATATGATAGATGCAGCCTCATGACAGAAGGAAGTTGCGATGGCCTCAGTAATGCCTGTGCAGAAGAACAATCGTAGAATACCTTCCAGGATTCGATCTTTGATGGGTTCCCATCTTTCTGTTCCCAGAGGGTTTATGTTTTCTTCATCTCCTAATTGTTTAATTCCAAAAGATCCGCAACAAAGAGAAAATGATAGAAGGGCATTCTTAGCTATATCAATAGGAAAAGGGTCTGAAACCAAGACAATTTGCTCAATCTTTTTAAGGTTATCATCCATGTTATCCAAAATAAAGTTGTTAATGACACTATCATCCACATTCTCAGTAATTTCCTCCATTATAACAACCACTGATTGAATCCACCGCCTTACGTGAGAAAATACATATTCCCAGTCTTCCTCGTTAAATTCCTTAAAACAATAACCAACTGAAACAGCTATTAGCTTTGATAGCAGCAGTTGGACAACTGGTGGATGATTAGCAAAGGTAGATGTGCCTACCCATAATCTTTGTTTGCGGAATAACTCAAGTAGAAGTGTCTTCTCCACAGGGCCAATAGTTCTCCCCAAATTCAGTCCTTGTATTCCCCCAATTGCATTGAAAGGATAACAAGATATAACCAACTGAAACCAGTCCTCCACATCTACACACACACAAAAAACAAAACAAAACAAAAAAAAGTTAATCCAATTAATAAAGAAGATATTACTATAAAATGAACAAAGAGGAATATTAGAATCGTTACAACTCTCTGCAGTTCCTTGTTGAATTGAATCCATTTACCTTGTCCCGTTTCCAACCCGCCCAAAGGTGGAAACGATAGAGTTTTTTGAAGCCATCCCGTAACGATATTTTGTATATGACATTCAGCATCTCCACCAGTTTCACCAGATTCGCTTTCAAATAGTGGCTGAACAAGAATGGTAACAAGCCGAGGAAGAATCCTCAAACAGTTTATATTTACAGCTTCACCTATCCAAAGCTTATTTACAAGCAATTCAAACACCTTCATAGCTTTGCTTCTTTCCCATATACTATCCTTAAACAAAGTCGAAACGAAATATACAAGAGCTCTCAGAAATGGTTCTTCAATATGGTCCACTTCAGAAATTGAAACAGCCCATGGACTGACATAACTCTGCCCACGACATCCACCATGGACAAGAGCCCCATCAAGCAAAATGTTGAAGATGGAATCCAGCAATCTCTCGGAAGGACCGTTGCTACTCTTCGCATATGCACACAATAAAGGTAAGATGGAAGAAACAGCACTGCCTCCTGGCCACTTCCAGGTGCACAATATTTCAGCAGCAAGCCAGGCTCGTGTAGTAACCTCTTCATTTGTTGTTTCTTCTGAGGGAGACGTTTGCTTAGCATGACTTGTAAAAACTCTATCAATCCCAAGTTTTAAAATAAGCTTGTCAAGGAATGAGACAAACTTGAAATGTCCAGAATCCTGCATTTGTTATCCATCAATAATTTTTATGTTATCTGCCGGGCATAATTAACAAAGAGTGTTGAACTATCTACCATAGAACAAACCATAACATGAGATCTAATAGATACAAGGGGATGTACGTTATGGCATTATGCAAAAAAGTTTGTTTCTTCTTGTGGAATTTGTAAAACATAAAGTATTATGACTAGTTGCTGGACTATTTCTCTTCTCAACCAAGGTGATGGATTATATGTACAACACAGCTTCAATCAAAGTGTGTGAAATTCACTATTGGGTTAGCCATGCAGTAAAGGCTATATATATACACACACACACACACGTATTAAGTTATTAAAAACTACAAAGAGACAAAACTTGTCTCCAGTATGATATGCAGACGTTCTACATCATTACACCAAGGAGGTTGAAACTCTTTCTAAGAACCAATAGGACGATATACTGAGAATTAAATCCTGAACAATGACACATGCAAGAGCTTCTGATGCGCATGTCAAATGACTTCATATGGAAAAAAATTCAAGTAAACAGTTTCCTATCGAAGTTTACATGTGCAAAAGAGGATAGGTACGTGGTTGCAATAGAAGTGAAGAGAGAAAGAGAGAGAGAGCGAGTGACAAAAAAGTAATCGATAGAACACCAAAATATTTCAAAGTCAAAAACACTCACATAACCAGGAACGGATGCATTTTTGAGATCTAATTGCTCTGCACTACTAAAATCTGGAACAATCCACAAAGGCCAGGTATCGCTCTTGCTAAGAAGTTGGTTTAACAGATCTTGTTCTTCAAATTGATCTTGACAGAAACTATCTATAACTTCAAGCATCCACAAGCAGCACAAGGAACTAATATTCTCCGAATTAAGTTTGTCTTCAGTGAAGATAGTGGATCTAATGCATTGAACCAAGATACTCAGCAACCTCTTCAGATTCTCTATGTTCAGGGTGTTCTGGAATTGACTACTTCTGTTGCAGCAAAAAACATGAACAGATTCACCAAAATCTAGTCTTGCCTTACATGCTATTGTTGTTTCATTATCAGAAGGATTTTCATTAGATCTTCCCATCCTATACTCCCAATCAATAACCAAAACTGCAGCTAAAATACGTGGTACCAAGTCACTTTCCCCAGCGAGGGATTTCAAGCAAAAAAAGCTACCATCGAGTACTTGGATAGCAAATTGAACCATCTCAGCCATGCCAACAGAGCTCTTAGATTCTAAGACAGTGCCGATTGCCCCAGCAATTAACATAGAACCTGCGTCTCTGACCCATTTAAACGAGGATTCCAGGATAAAAAAAAGTAATTCATTCAAGATTTCCTCAAAAATCTGGATTGATGCATTTCTAGACACAAAGGATGCAATATCACGTTCTGTTGAACCACCAAGAACAGCACTGCATGTAGAAAGAAAAGGTTAACATTACAGTTCGGAATCTCAAGCAAGTTTCTCAAATTATACACCCAAAGCATCAAATTTATTATTCACATACCAAAGAAACTGAGATTTTGAATTCCCAGCGGAAAGAGGAGAACATGCTAAAGCAACAGCAGTTGATTCTAGAAGTTCACAGTGCCAGTGTCCTGCATCGGCACCTGGCCGGTGCCTAGAATCTTCACCTGCCTTCCTTTTATTAAGTTCATTTCTTGCTTTCTCTAAAAGCAGTGCCAGCATGGTTATTTGGTCTGGTTCTAGGAACTGCGATGCAGTCGCAGAACCTTCTAGGTTAATAGCATAAGTAATAACAGCTTGCCACTGGTCAGAGAAACATTCATCGTCAAGCAATGCAATCAAGAGATCAAGGCGAGCAGCTGTAGACTGATCACTACTGCACAAACACCAGGGAACAAAAGTTGTCTTGAATATTTGCATGAATTCGGCTACCACCAACTCTCTGCCTACTTTATTATCAGGAATATGGGAATGCTCTTTATTATGAACAAAAAGCTCTTGGACAATCTTGCGGGGTCCAAATACAGAAACAGCAGTGGATATTAGTTTTACACCTTCTGGTGAGTCCTGGTGTAAAAAAGATCGAACAAAAATGTAAATACCTTAAGAGGAAACATGACAAAAATAACCATCTAGAACCAGTAACAGGGACTAGGAGTGGGAAAGAACAGAGACAACACAGAATGAAAGAAAAATCCTGTTTAAATGACTGCAAACAAAGGAATAGCTACTTACAAGTGATTTTATCAATGGGAAAGACTTGGCCAACATTGGTCCCACTAAATAGACCAAAGGCCAAGTTTCACCTTTCTGCATAGCATGTTGCCCTAGAAACAGAATAAATTGGGTGGCCTGTTCTACACTTTCAGCTTCTATTCCTGTGTTTGGTTGCAGGCTGAAATAAACCCAAGCAACTTTCATGAAATTCCATACAAAAGGAAGAGAGCAAACTGTGCTCAACGAAAAAGATGCCTGAAAGAACATCAATAATGCAGCTCCTCAAGTCTTGTAGATAGCTCATTGGATACTTGATTCTCGATGCTTCTTCTATCTTCTTGCTTAATGGCAAATCTCTGTTCTCTGGAGACACTGTGGATAATCCAGAGCGGACACTCTCTGTTTATTTGAGCTAACAAATGAGAAATAGTCGTGCCACAAAATCTTCACCAGAATGTTGTCAATGAGCGTGACTTGAAATTTATATATCGAATCCATCCCATCATAGTATCTGTCACAGAAGAGAGAAAAGTATGACCCCAAAAAATTAAAAGAAAAATATCAAAAGCAAAAAGTTCCAACGATAGACATTATGCTGATTCAGCAAATACAGCAGTAACAGGTGCACAGAATATCTAACGACATGAGAAAGCACCTACCTTGATGCATTATGCAAACCCCAAATAAAGCACTCTTTAAATGCACCAAAAAATGCTTTTCCATCTGCATTTGAGGCATTAGATATGCTCCGTCCAGCCCAAAGGTTCTGGAAAAATTCAAGAAAAAACTTCTCCCCCACTATGGCTTTTGGTGGAATGCAGTCTAAGAATAAAACCAAAGCTGGATACGAAACCTGATGGGATCCAAAGCACCCATTTCTAAGAAAATACCAAAAGCGGCTTAGTATAGCTTTCTGGACATTCAAGGAAGTCCAACTGTCAGGAAATCTTTTAGAAAATAGCAAAATCATATCCCACATTGATGAATGACAAGTGGGATCCTTCTCCTGAAATGCACCTAGTATTATCCCAGCCATAGTTTTCATATTTCCTTCGTTAAAAATATGAGGAACATTTTTAATGAAACTCCTTAACACTGAATATGTAGCTGATCGAATTGCAGCACTCCTAGATTTTAGG
Organism: Ficus microcarpa; assembly: GCA_025413485.1. NCBI lineage: Eukaryota > Viridiplantae > Streptophyta > Magnoliopsida > Rosales > Moraceae > Ficus > Ficus microcarpa. Next base: position 19,778,292 of record CM046377.1, on the reverse strand, counting down.
AAATCTGAAAAAAACTTGTGAGCAGCAAACAACTTTTCAGCAAAAGTGACAGCAGCCACCCTAGCCTTTGAAGCATTCTTTGGTTGAGCAGTTACATTCTCAGAGCCTGCTCTTTCTGATTGAATACCAACCAAGACATCGAGGAGTGTCGCTAACGCCAGCAACGACGAAGATATTACCTGCATGGGAATAAAAGAAACCCAAAAAAGATTCAACATGATTAAGCTATTAACTAGTTTCCTTCTCCAAATTTTAATTCAGTTATACGTTCATCTCTTCATTTACAAGAATCCATGATAGGGAAGTTCACAAAAAGCTCGCTGTGCATTTTAAAATCCTATGGACCTATCATTGTGCATGTCACTACATTAAACTCAACAAGTGAGGATAAATGAAGGATTCATTTTGACTAGAAGCAAAGATGACATTTCAGAACACATTAATGTTTGGTCCATTTTGACAACAAAAAGAATCAAAAGTTAAAAATATTTTTCTTTTTCTCTTTCTTTCTATCTTTCTTTCTTCTTCTTCTTTTTTATAATTAATTTATGGGGGGAAAAATCTACACTTGGGTTGCGTAACATAACATCTTATAGTTATCTTTAGTAGGAAACGTGTATCACTGTACATGTACCAAAGGGAACTCTTTTAACCAAACAAGAGCTACTAAATAAAACACAGATAATAATAACTCCTTTTAGAGTACATACCTGGTTATGCATCTCTTCCAATTCATCTGAAGCAGCAGCTTTATCAGTCATATCATTTGGTGTCAGCTTCAAATTTTCTTCCAAATACATAAATATCTCTACGGTGCAATGAATTAAAGCATCTAGTCTTTTTTCCTGAGCCGGGAAAGCTGCCTGTTGTCAACATTTTAGTTGGCAAATTTGTGACACACTCACAACATACACAGAAATATCTATTTATAGGCACAAACTTTACGCGTTGAAGATATGAATATATACTGCCAACAGAAAGTTTATTTCTAAGAAACCATGTAAAAGATTTTCCTTGTGATCTTTCAGTGCTGCATATCATCTTCATGCATCCAATCTCGGAGAGGGAGAGACATTGCAAGTGTACTAAAGAAAGGCTAGAGTGGAAACTACTTTTTTTTTTTTTTTCCTCTCTTTCTCCATTTACCAGTTCAAGAACTAAATTTAAGAGAATCCATTATAAGACAAAGCTGGAATATGACGACTTTTTACATGGATAAAGCACTTCACATACATTATTTTTTGAGCTGACGTTTATTACATTTATAGCAGCAAGTTTATCATTGTTGTGGCAATCCCAAATAAGCATCTAAAAAATGAAAATAAATGCTAGAATCCACAAAGCCAAACCTGTAATGATCGCTTTGCAGCTTGAGAAACTTCTGAGACTGAGTCAAATTGAGAAAACCACCATGGACCCATTAAAGACTTCAGATGTGGAGCTAAATCTCTCCTGGTAAAAACACACGAGAGAGTACAGTACATATCAATGACTTTATCTCCTTTCATTTTTATTTGCGAAAGACATATCAATGAATTTAGGCAATAACAGGGACGACTAGTCAAGTTTAATGGACTGGAGGCTGGTATTCATCATTTAACATGCTTGTGTAAGCAATCACAATGTAAACATTGACAGAAAATTTAAACTTTGACTTCAGAATTCCATAAAAGTGTCCAAGATAGAAGAAACACTCAAAATTACAGAACAAAATATCCATTTAGATTGAATTTGTAAGGATGCCAAAGCAGTCTCGATATTGCTTACTTGCATCACGAAACTGTTACAGGAATGAACCTAGTCTGTAAAACTACTTCTATTTTGTCTTTCAAAATTGACCCATAAGAGTAATCCCCCTTTTTTTTTCAGGAGACCTGGTTCACTGCAGTACTCACGCAGGAGAGTAGTTTATCCCTCAAAAAAGAACAATACCAATATTCACAAGTAATCACTACAAATGCTAAAATAAGCACAACGATATTTTAGTACATGAAATGAATAAAGGCAACACAATAGATTATCCATGTAGTTTAGAACATTTTAAAGCCTAATGCCAAAAAAGAGAAAAGCAACCATATTCATATGCTGTACATGGGAAGAGTTCAAACCCGACAGCAGTAACAAGAGTGGTCATTGTCTCATGAGTAGCTCTCCGAACTTCCCTGTTATAGTCCATCAACAGCCTTTTGTATTCAAATGCCTATGAACAAAGAGCTGCTTAAGTCTAAAATATATTAAGTTTAAGATACATCCTAATCAGTGATGAAATAATAAAACAAAAACTAAAAAACTACCCCTAGAGTTCATGGCATCAGCAAATAACACTCAATGTGGCACATTTTCCTTTTCTCTGTGAAGAAAAAATATCCTTCAGCAATGAGATATTCTGCGATATCAACACCCTGAATTTTCTGTTTCCAATTTCACGACCTAAAATCATTTAACCCTTCGTTTTACAGTTTCTTTCTTTTTTGTTACCAAAAAAGAAAAAGGAGCTTCTTTCTTCTAACTCAAGCATTGTATAAAGCCTTCACTTTAGAAAAAATAAAAAGCAGACATTCTTTCAGAAAAAAGTGAAAGAAAGAGCCAACTCTGCGTTTAAGCCGAGAGATAATTGAAGAACAAACAGAATGCATAATAACCTACATATTTAAAATATGTATCGAGAGACCAGAAACTGTACCCATTGTGGAACTATGGAAACTATGTCCTTTCCAGACTTTTCCTTGAGCAACGCAGATAGAGAGGCCAGTGCCTTGAGCTGTTGAAACACGAAGTCAAATGAATCACAAGCCAAATCACAAATGAAAAAAGCGATTCAAAACATGGTTCTCGATAAGAATAACACAAAACAAGAGTCTCAAGTCTCCAGCTAAGCCAAACTCTATTGTCTAAAGACCCCATTTATTTATTTATTTATTAAAAAAAAAAAAAAAAAAAAAAACAACAACACAACAACCTGTAATTATAAACATTGAAAATTAAGAAAATGACATGCCAAGAGAGTCAATATTTTGCAAAAATCATAGCCTGAAAAGCAAATGAAGGAATACCTTGGTGGTGGGATCCTTCCTCGCAAGCCTCTTTAAGTGCACAGCCACTTCACTATCTATATCCTGCAAAATCCCATATACCAATCTTATACAAACTCGAAACGCATTTCACATTACGAATCACAGCCAAATCAATATCAGCTGCGAATAATTTGATTAGAAAACGAAAAGAAAATTTTACAATCCATAATTTCAAAGACTTCAACTTTTTCAAAACTTAGCATAAAAAAAATAAATAAATAGATGAAATCCAAGAGCTGGGGCATACCCGAAACGCCGCCGTATCATCGCCGGAGAGGGAAGAATCGAGGCGAGAGCTGCCGACGTAGCCGCCGAATCCCACCGTCGCGGCAGAACCCGACGGCAGAAGCGACGCCGCCAAACTGTAGGAAAAAAAAAATCAAGAACAAACGTCCTTATATAATCCCAGTAGCTGAAGCTTATATACATACATATATATATGTATATATACATACAGAGAGAGAGAATGAAAATCAAGAATATGGAAAAATGGCAAGGAAAGGAAAAAGGTATAACCTGCTGCTAGAAGGGCGAGCCTTGCTCCGAGCTGGTTCTCCTTTCTGCCTGCCCATTCTTGCAAAACGACAGCGTTTAACTGGTTCAGGAGGGGAGAGAGAGAGGGAGAGCTAGAGAGAGAAAGGTGAGTTTATTTGGTTGGAATGAGAACTGGAATTCCCAACTTTGTTTCCTTTCTTCTGTGCTGAGAATTGGAGAGAGAGAAAGCCGTCGTTTTTAAGTCCAGTTGGAATGGTGATCGGGGAAAAAGAAAGGCGTAAAGATCTGGTGTGGGAGGGTATAGCTTTTCCTCAATCGTTGACGAATCATATCATGGGGATGGACGGAATCGCATTTCTTTCAACTCGTTTAAGGTTTTTTATTTTATTTTATTTTATTGGTGTCGTTTGGAACTTCCTTAACACCTTTTTTTTCTTCTTCTTCTTCTTCTTCCAATTGAAGTTCATTAACGTTTGGAGTACTAAGAAGTCTTCGAGTTTTTTTTTTTTTTTTTTTCAATTGGAATTGAGTGAACGTTTAGAAATACATTTTTGGTTAAAATATGATTTAAAAATTAAATCTTCATATAATATCAACGTATAAAAGAGTAAATATGCTCTTTTCACACAGATTTCAATGGTCGTTACGCAGCGGCTCTAATATTGATCAAGAGGTATTTCTTTTTCTTTTTTTTTTTTCTTTTGTTTTGTTTTGATTTGTTTTTCTATTTACATGCACTTGCTTTGCTTGTTTGTTATGCACACGTGTAAATGGTAAGTGGTTATAAACGCTACATGTTTTGCTTTTTTCCATAGTTGGTGTTGATTAATTGGGGTTCTCTTTATCATAAGAAATATATTCTAATATTTATTTCTTTATTTATTAGAGAATTTTTCTGTCTTAATAGTTTGTATCATATTTTAATAAGTATTTAAATTTTTTAATGTAATTATCAAAAAGAATTGTTATTAACTTTTTTTTTTTTTGTAAGCACCCACCATCCTACTTTTTTAATACAAATCAAAGATTGAACCTTGAACTTATCGGATCCCTTAACTCCGCTTCCCTCACAAGTGACGGTACTATAAATAGCATGGGGTAATTTATTATCCATCCCTTTTTCTTATAGTTTTAAAAGCATTTTTTTATATTTTTTTATGAGGATTTTATTTTTATTTTTTAGAATTGCATATTTATTTTAAGTTCGGCTAATGATCAACATTTGAGTTCTTGTTGAAAATTGGTTATATATATTTATTATGAGTTTCTCTTTATCAGAGTTTCAATAATTATCTATTACAAGTCTCTTTTTATGAGAATTTCAAAAATTATTTATTATTAGTATCTTTTAATGAGAATTTTAAAAGCAATTTATATTGCTAATTTCTTTTGACTAATAATATTAATATGATTGATCGTAGGTGTGAATGAGAGGCAGTAGTTCTACTTCAGGTAAGTCCTTAATTTAGATTCACTTTTCTTAATTAGTTTAAATTTATTTTAAACTAATTAAATTTTATTTTCTAGGTATCACCACAACGGTTAAATTTTTTCAAGATCCACATGGATTATTTTGCCATATTTCTTGCTCCAAACTGCTTGATTAGTTATATTTTTAGTTGTCTTAAAGAAAGGGGCGCAAATGTTACCGTTGGGACTTTGCTTTGGGCCCAAGATTTCTTATCAACGCAGGAGTATTTATACAGATCGCGAAAGAGGGAGAGAAAGAGCGCCGCTAGAGAAAGGGGCAAGATTGTTACCGTTGGGCAGTTGCGTGCTTTTGGCGCAACGTTAATTATCAAGGCAGGTATATTAATACGCCATTCAGAGAGAGAAATAGAGAGAGAGAGCATTTTTGCTCAGAAACCCATCGCAATGGCAACATTTTTGAGAGAGAAAGCGCCATTGACAGAGAGAAAGAAGATGGAGAGAGAGTGCCTTTGCTCAAAAAGACAGACCTCCGCATAGCAAAAGAAGGTTTCGAGTTCGGTTCCAATTGCCTCAAATGAAGGTTCCGCAAAGCCCTAGTAATTGAAGCTCGTGTCGTTCTCTTGTCCATTGCCTTCTTCTTCTTCGCCATTGGATCTTGCTAGTTTCGATGAAAGCAACGTAAAATTACTCACTGCAATTGCTATTGAACTTCAAAGATTTCTTCAATTTTCTTAACCAGAAAGAAAACTAAGTTTATGTTGTCAGAAATTCCTCTTCTGACAAATTATTTATGTGTTTTATCTTGATAATTATTTTGTTGTCTTGTATCCAAAAAAAGTCCAGAAACTTTTCTTACCCGGAAAGAAAATTAAGCTTATGTTGTCCATCAGAATTCCTCTTCTAACAGAAATTATTACGTGCTTAATCTAGATAATTTTCTCTTCCTTTTTTAAATGAATGTTTAATTGCACAATGTAAGAATGTGTAATCTTCATCAATGAAGGAATATTACAATCAGAGCGACAATCAATGCATGGTCAATAGATCCAGGAAAGATGGTCAATCGGAATTTACCCCTCCTCACAAAAATCTGGTTCAGTTTGTACATCAGGCTAGTCTGCATCAACAAGACGTAACAGATGTAAGAACTAGTTCTTGAAATATGTACCCCACATGAAACTTAAAAGCACAAATTATATAGTAAAAAACAATATTCATCAATTTAAATTCTGCACTTTGCGGATATTTAACAACGAATTTCACTACAAAAAAGAAAAAAGATATTACTGATTGTTGGGTGTTATTTTAGGTCCCCAGGAAAAGTATATTCTTTAATAGGAGGTTTGGATTTTAATATATTTAGAGCACCCAGGGCACAAGACTCAGGACACCAAACTCGAAGCACAAGACCCAGAGCACCAAGACTTGGAGTACCAAGACCCGGAAAACCAAGACCCGGAACGCCAAGATCTGAAGCACTAAGAGTTGGTACACAAAAGGTCTTGGAAGAAAGAAAGACAAAGAGACAGAGAATTATTTCCAAGGTATTTAAAATCCCGAGTTAATGTAAATTGATTCACTTGAGAGTTACAAGCTTAAATCAATTTATTGTATTAAGGGGAGAATTAAACTCCTTCATTCCCAAGGTACTATAAATTTCCTCAGATTAAGAGGAAGATAGGGAACAGACACAATTTCCAAAACAAAGCCTTGAGATAATCACACCAGACTCCGGTTTCTCTATATTATTCTTAAGGTTTTTTGTGTACTTTATAATTTTGCTTAACGTTCTTGATTATTTTATCCATTTGATCTTGTTTTCTAGTTCAGGAACGTTCATTTAGTATTGGATGGAATTTTGCTCCAACACCAATGAAACTCGGAAGAATTTCTTTATGAAAGCTTTATTCGAAAATAAGAGATGGTTGCTCACATGTACTATGTCCAACGCTAACTAAAAACTTCTCTCTTTATGTGGTTGAAGTTGAAATTAGCAAGAAAAAAGAAGGCCAAAACAGAAGAAACTTACAGCACAAAAAACACATGCATATGAAGCTTTTGGGGTATTAGAATGTCGGGAGAATTCTATGGTATGGCACTCTCTACGACTTCATCATATTTCGTAAAATTATGTACTTTTTAATTTCTATGATTCCAATGTGATCGGACTGTTTACAATTTTGTTTTACCGCTTGAATTCTTTGTAATTCAGACCATTAAGGATCAAATCATTAAGATAATGGTTGCAGTTCTTGACGCTAAGTGTATACCTGGGCCACAATGTCATTGTCTCTATAGATGGTGCAGTTTCTCTGACAAGGAGAGCCTTTCACCTGAAGTTTAGGGGTTGACTCTTCCAAATTTTCGGCAACAAGAAATACCTCTAACTCAGTTCTTGTGAGTGTATTCTTCGCCCTCTGCGCTCTGAATATCAACTCCTCATTCTCACCCTCCCCCTTAAAGCATTGCCAAGATCCCTTCTACAATCACAAACTCAATCCCTATTCAGATTACATTCTCAGAGCTAACTAATGAAGAGCATCTCCTAATATTTAGTAAAGTAAGAATGGCAATTATATAATTCGTACAACCGAGGCTTACAAATTTTGTTAAAATGTGAAACAATTGCTTGTTTGCTTTTTGCCAAAATACAAGGAGAATTTTATGGTACGGCCCAAAGGTAGGACATAGTTTCGAACAGTCAGATTTTCATCAAATTTCGCTAAATTGTCTTTTTTTTTTTTTTTTTTTTAATAATTCCGAGTTGGTTCTATATCATTGGCGGTTCAAAACTGTCTTGGAGGTACCTTTTCATACCCGGCTCTAAAATTCTAGTTAGAATATTTGGGGCAACAAGCTTACAAATTTTGTTAAAAATGTGAAACACCTAATTTGCATATTGCCCCCCCCCCCCCCCCCCCCAACCCAAAAAAAAAAAAAAAAAAAAAAACCACAAGATAATAAAACCCAATTCCTGATAAATTAAAGGAAGAGCTTTGTAGTAAGTATAACTGAATTAACTAAAAAGCTGTAGAATAAAAATCAGTTGAAATGGAAAAGGCGAAAGTGAGAGTTAGAGTTAGAAGAAGAGAGACTCACATGGTTGCGATGTATAGAAAGGAGAGGAGTCCCAGATGCGTCAAGCAAAACTCGCTTTTTGGAGGAAGATGTTGATGAAGAGGAAGATTGAACGGAGGAACGACGGTTGATCTTGTAAACGACATTACCATAGGAATCCACGAAGCACAATACGCCTTGTTTGTACGCAGGATGTTTCTTCGACACAAACAGATCAACCGGGATAGGTGGGGGATCTGAAACAGCCATACACCAATAACGCAACTCACTGAGCTGCCTTCCCTCTGGAATATCGATTTTTGAGTCTCGGAGAGGTCAAGGAGAGCTTCTTAATCAATTAGCCTTTTGTCTATGGCTATTACCCAGAAGGGAACATCGATCAAAACAGCAATAAAATTTTGTTATTCTTAAAGCCGGCTTTGTCTGAACAACATTTTTTTTTTTTTTTTTTTGGGTTGGGAGAGGAGAAAAGCAGGTGAGAATAGATTCGAAGGAACTGAGTGACCAGAATTGACAAGACATTATGACGCCTGTAGACCTGGGCCATGTTATTAAACCATTTTGGGTTCCCTTTGTTCCAGGTCCAACGTTTTATGCCCAACCTAATACCTTTGGCATCTGGTTCTAATTGGATTTCCCGTCAAAAATTGATCAACGTTGCTTGTTTTTGAAGCACTATATTCTTTCTTTACCAATTCAACTAAATTATGCTGGGGAAATAATGTGAATTTATAGCATAAAAGTCTTGTGTAGTTGAAGTCAATTACTTTTCTTGTTTTTGGCATATACGCAACGTTTACTTAGCGTAAGTTGTTTTCGATTTATTAAATCCTGGTTTCAAATCCAAAAGAATAACCCTTATTTAATTTTTTTTTTTTTATGGTTTTTTGGGAATACATGGTTTAATTATTTTCTTTTACAGAGATCAACCTTTTTCTCTTTGGTTTGGAATCAATTTTCAATTTTCCTTTTTTTGTTTTCGTTTTCTTTTTACAATAAATGTGGATTTTGTAGCATACAAAGTTTGTGATTATGATTTTATTTTTATTTTTTGGGACCCATCCACTCATCTTTGTTTTCTATCGGAGAGGCTATAGTTGAGTACTTTTCTCTTGTTAAGAAGTTGAGATTTGTGGTCCTAATTCAAATATGTGAACTGTGTTGTTTAATCTCTATCCACGTACATCCTTTCTCTTTCTTTATATCCCTATTTGACATCAATTTTTTCACTTTGGCAACACCTTCCAAGTCCCCAACAAGTCCATACAAGTTTGATACCAACATGTAGGCACCTGAATCTTGAGGTTCCAGCTCAAGTAGTTTCTCTCCAACACTCCTCGCTAGCTCTAGATTCCTGTGCACCCGACACGAGCTAAGAAATGCCTTGAGGAGTTCTGTGTCCGGTTTTATAGGCATCCTCTCTATAAAATTGCATGCCTCCTCTAGGCGCCCAGCTCGCGCTAAGAGATCCACCATGCAGGTGTAATGCTCTATCTTTGGTGTGATGAAATACTTGTGCATCATTGTGTTGAAAACCCTCCATCCTTGTTGTTCTAGTCCCGAGTGGCTACACGCATACAAGGCACCCAAGAAAGTGACTTCATTTGGCACAACGCCTTCCATTTCCATGGCATCAAATGCCTGTAGAGCTTCCATTCCCATGCCTTGTTTCCCATAGCCTTCAATTAAAGCAGTCCACGAAACTACATTCTTAATCGGCATGTTCTTGAAACATATGGAAGCATCCTCCATTTCCCCACATTTTGCATACATGTCGACAGTAGCACTCCCAATTGGCAAATATAGCTCATACCCGTTCCGAATAACCAAACCATGAACCTGTTTACCATCTAGTAACGCTGCAAGATCGGCACATATCGAAAGAACACTCACCATAGTCAAAGCATCAACTTCAGCACCCTCAGATACCATTCTCTCAAAGTAAAACAAACCAGCCCTTCCTTCAGAGTTACACCCCAAACCCGAAATCAGCGAATTCCAAGTGCCCACGTGTCTCTCTCCGGCATTTTTTCAAACAGTTGGATTGCCTCCGACGTCAAGTGAGACCAACATAGCCCTGAAATCATATTGTTCCTGGCAACTACATCTCTCACGGGCATTTCATCAAACACGTTGCGGGCATCTTTTATATGCGTGCATTTGAAGTACATATCGACCAAAGAAGTCATCATAACCGCATCTCCTTCGTACCCATTTTTAACCACCATGCAATGAAACTGTTTTCCTTCCTCAATTGCAGAAACTCTTCCACAGGCTCTTACGGTTGCCGAGAGAAGAAACTCTGTGATTTTCGACCCTGTCTTTTGGAGGTGACAAAACAGAGTTATGGCTTCACAACTTCTCCCCAAGTCCACGAGGGAAGCAATCCTTTTAGCGTATGATAAACTTTTGAAGAGCATCTTATGGCGGGCTATTTTGAGGATTGTATTTTGTAGGATGATATTGCTGACTCTATGACATTATTTTATATACGTAACTAAAGGGTACTTTGAAATCTCACTCTAATTTAAATTTTTTCAACGGTTTTTTTTTTTTTTTTGTTTTCCTTCTCATTTTCTATATAAATATACGGATTGCATTTTCAAATTTATATTAAAAACTCAAATTTTAAAAATTAAGTAACTTTATTATTTCAAGTTTAAATGTGATATATATTTTTTAATTTTAATAAAATGACTAACGACATAAATAAAATAATATTCATATTATGATTTTTTTCCAAACACATTTTATGTTTTTATACTCGTTAATTTCAAATAATTCATTTTCAATCAAACATAAAACTCTAAATATTTATTTTTTTCTAGTTAAATATTGAAATAATTATACAAAGAGTTTATTTTTAGGATCACATTTTAAAATATGTTCATTTTTTACTAATATTACATAAATGTCTATTTTTATAAAAACAACCATTCATAGTACCTGTTTTATCATTTTACTATATTTAACATCATTTTCTTTCACTATGATTTTTATTTTTTATTGTCCTTATTCATTCATCATTATTGTATCTTTATGTAAATAACTAGTTATTTATTATAACGATTGCTTATTAGAAAGATTTATGTTTTTTATAACCAATTTCTTAAGTATGATTTAGATTTCATAAAAAAACCTAATTTTTTTAGTATAATTTAGGTTTTTTATGACAATTGTGACGTTGTTTGATAATTGATTTAATTTTTTATTGTTGGAATTGTTTTAATAGTTAGTTTCTAGAGTTTAAATATCATATAAAATTGCTTTTTTTTTTTAATGATAATTACCATATCATTATGATTTTTTTTGAAAGTGGTATGTTTTTTTTTTCCCTCTCTTTATGATTACTATATCAATATGATGTTCTTTCCTTTATGATAATTACTATATCATTATGATGTCTTTTTAGATTTTAAAGTGTTTAATATTTTTGTACAATATCTATTTAATTTTCTTTATATGTTCATTGTGAATTTTATCTTACTAACCAATTATTTATTATAATGATTACTTTTCATTTACAATATAACTAATATTTGTCATGGTTCTTTTTCTTTTTTTTTTTCTTTATAACAAATCAAGAAAAATGGTTTTTTTCCTTTTATAAAAGATTTGGCTAGTTTGAATTTTTTTAGAGATTTTTTCATTTTTAATCAATTCTTTATTTTTTTTATATTCAACTCTTGATGAAAAAGTAATGTGGTCTTTATAAGTGTAAAATTAAACCTTCCTATAAAGGAAATAAAAATGGACATATTTCAAATTATAAACTTCAATTTACACATTTTTGTAAATAACCTTTAAATATTTTCAAAACTCCAATTGAATTTAATGCTGCAAACGCATTAGTGAGGTGTCTGCCTATTGAAAAAAAAAAAAAAAAAAGATGGTAATATGTTTAGTATTACAAATTAAAAAGTACTAAAAAGATAAATAAATGAATTTGAAAGGTAAGAACAATAAAGTAAGCGTCATACTATGTATTAGTAATGGAAAATGAGTACACTAAATAAGTCTGCAATAAGTTTAGAAACTTATAAAAATAAAGTTTTAATTTTAAAATAATATATTAAGGACAATTATAATGATCAGTAATTGTAAAATTTAGCAATTGTATTGCAGAACGATTTTCTTACTCAATTTCTTCAAATTAGCTTTATCATAGGAATTTAGCATTCCACCGGACATTATTTTTAGATTAAGAATCAGATAAATGGCTTCCTACTTATTGAAATAAATAAATTAAGCTTGCAATTAGTTCGTCAGTTGGAGATGAAGTTTTAAATTAGAGTTATTGACTTTTAAAAAATAGTTATAATTTTTATTGATTTTTTTAGAAAAAGATAAAAACTGAAATGAAAAAGTACAATCTAGTTAGAGTTAAGTTAAAATGTCCAACGAAGTATGTTTTGTCAGAGCTTTGGCACCATCTCTAGATGCATCACCAGGCTTCCAACCCTGAAGTTCAGTTCCCAGACTCATCTTGACGTTGGCTTTCTCGTAATGGTGTCAGTGTGTGGAGCGACACATCTGTTGGGGCAATCTAACCTGTCTTGGAGGTGAGTTGTTCTTCTAGGGTGGTTTCGGTCAAATCTTACTTAAGTTCGATGGCCAATGGCTTACAACCAATAGAGCTTTCTTTTGTTTTGTTATAATAAAGGCGTTAATGTTTTCACTTCTTTGGCATGTTTTTTTAACTTGCTCTGGTGTTTTTGCTTCTGTAATAATGGAAGCGATGTCCTCCACTTGTGTCTCTCATTTTTTTATTATCAGACGTTGTGGTGTAAGTGCTCCCGTTACGTGGGGCCTGGTCTCGGTTGACTGGGTAGTCCATCAACCGTTTTGGTGTTATTTAACGAGCAATGGTCAACCTCGAAGTTTATGTGCTGAGCGGGTCTTCTCCCATTTGAATCCCAATACTTGTATTCACCCTTGTGCTATTTTGATCTTTACTGATGGATCAAGTTTTTGATTCGGGGTCGAATTCCTTTGTATTTGGGGTCATTTGTGTCTTATGTATTTTGTTTCTTGTGAAATGAAATTTTCCTTAAAAAAAAAATAATAAAAAGCTATTTGACATTATATCTTTTATCAGAAAAAAAAAATAAGAAAAATACTTTGAAGTATTTGTAATGTTGAATATCATAACTAATAAAAGGAGCTGAAATTTTCCTTTAAAAAAAAAAAAAAAGCTATTTGATATCATATAAAAATAAGAAAAATACTTTGAAGTATTTGTAATGCTAAATATCATAACTAATAAAAGGTTGCTCCTTCTATATCTCTATAGTGTGGAATTCACTTTATTAGTTGTAATGTTTAATATTACTGATACTCATCATTATTGTTCAAAACTTAATGTAGATCCTGATCATCTAATTCAGTACAATTTTCAGTTAAAAAATAAAAATAATAATAATCATTACAATTTGAGTATCTTGACACATGTTGAGATCTCTTAACTGAAAACAAAGCCTTTGCTCCATGTCAAGCAAATTGTAAAAAAATAAAATCTTCCCGATCAACGATCCGTAAAACCATATCAATCCAGCTGGTAAATGTGGAGAAGCCAGAGGGATCCCAACCTCAAATAAAAATATATAATTTCCCGCAAGTGTGGGATGCATTTTTTGGTAGACAACGGATATAATATTTCATAACTCCAGCAATAATTCAACTTTAATTGAAAGCATTAATATAATAAGGAGGAATTTTATTTATTTTATTTAAAAGAAAGGTTCTCTGTAATTAATTAGTTAGAGGTTCCATCTCTTCCTTGAACTTGGCCATGATGGGCCTAGGGAGGGAAACCAGAATCCAAGCCGCTACTTCACCGCCTTTGGTCGAAGCATCCGACGACTTCTTCGCCGGCGGCGGCAATAGGAAGCACAAGTCCACGTAGCCAAACATGTCCCACGGCAACGCCGTTACGTTCACCGGCTCCCATGCAAACCCTATCTCCTCCATCAACTCCAAGTTCCTCCAATCTGTCAACACCGTCGTTGCACCACACGCCTCTATCTTCACATTCTTGTCGTTACTTATCAACGTCTCCAGAGTGTCTACCGATTCCTTAATGAAGCCCTTATCAAACATTATTTTTTTACGTTCTTTTATAAGCTTTGCTGTTTCGGAAATCGGTTGTTCGTTCAAGTCCTTTCCTAATAACTCGACAATTGATGATAAAAATGCATTCCCATAATACCCTTCCGGCAATGGAGGGTCCAACAGCTTCCTTATCCCCGTGGTCAACATAAAGTTGGTTTTTCCCTCTGGGTTTAACTCGAGAGCTCTGAATCTTGCTCTCCAAACAAAAGCGCCAACTATCTCGATCGTTGTGAAGCTGAGACAAGAAGCCTCTTTTAGTCTTTTTACGCCATTGCTTGTGATTGAGAGGCACTCATGCACAATGTCGGATGTGGGTAGGTGAGGTGAAATGGCGAAACTATCCTTGTCCGCGGAGGATTGGAGAAGCCCCTTTGTGGGATTCCCGACTAGTCTCTCCCTCTCCCAAACGGGCTTCACAGTAGGCTCGGTTGGGCCCCTAGACAGCTCCGTCACGGCCCGGAAGAATTCTGCCGCTCCAAACCCGTCGCAGACGGAGTGGGACATTCCGAACCCGATAGCGAAGCCCCCACACGAGAATTTGGTGACCTAAAAAGAAAAATGAAACACAATATGAAACTAGAATATAATTGTTATGGGGTGAAAAAAAAAAAAAAGTTAAAAATTGACAAAAATCCTAAACACGTGCATTAAATGAGCTATTTTCGCAATTTCCAGTATCAACAATAACCGGCTAGTTTAGATCATATATCATTTTAAACAATAAGTTTGAATAAAAAATTCAGTTTTAATATTAGTAGAAAATATTGTAGAAAAAAGTTTTAAATTGTGTGTTTGAATCAACAAATAATCCAATTAACAGGGGCAACAATTTTTATAATGCGTACCAATTCTTACTTAATTTTAATTACCTGAAAAACTAAAGGACAGTCTCTCGGTGGAGAATCAAAGATGAATTGCTTAGTAATCTCGAGGTCAATTCCGTCAAAGTAATTGAGGGAAGAGAGGGAACAGTCAGCTGAGGCGACCAAAAACGGCACGCCGTTTGCGTTGCAAGTGAGCTTGAGCCTGCCGTCGTCTTGTTGTCGTCTGAGCCTCCCAGCAAGAGGGTAGTAGTACACCAGAGCCTTGGACAGTGCTTCTTTGATCACTTCAGCTGCATCCTGCTGATCATGATCATCATGCAGATCAGACGGTTGTGATTTAGATTTTGGTTGGTAGACAAAGATGGTTGGAGTGAGGACCTCAAGTAAAATGAGATTATCAATGGAGGAGAAAGAGAGAACAATGTCTAAGGGTGTTGGTTTTTAGGGCTTAACGAGCTCAACATCTTTCTTAACTAGTGAAAATGGCCGAATAATATTAATGCTACTATTACCACTACTGCTGCCGTTGGTTGCCATGGAAAAGAGTATGATATACGCGGCTGCAAAATTAAGAGAGAGTTTTAGTCGACTAGAGAGATAGGGTAGTTCTTTTATTTGTCATCATCAATTTATATATTTATACACCTTATACGTGTAATATATATATATATACACACACAATCTAAAGGCTCATTTGGAGGACATCTGGAGATGGTATTTTGAAGGTTGGGTTGAAAATGTGTGTTTGGAGAGAGAATTTTTGAAAAAATTATGTGATATAAAAAATAGTAGAAAAATTTAAAATGTGTTCAGGAAAAAAAAATACAAAATAGATTTAATATTATTCGTCTTGTCGCTACAAGCATTTTGATATAAAAATCATATGAAGTTTTAAAGTTTAAGTTTTTTGAGTATGGAAGAGAGAGAAAATTTAATTTAGGGTTTATTTGTTTTATATTTCATTTTAAACTAAATTGTACTTTTTTCATCATGATTTTTGTTTTTTTTCTAAAAAAGTTTTTGGTCTTTTCTGAAAAAATTTTTTGTCTTTTCTGAAAATTCAATAAAAATTACTATTGAAACTTAAAAATCTTAAACTAAACTTATTCACCAAACACCCTCTTAGAGTTGGGATTTTGAAATGCAGATAGTATTTAAACATTTAAAAATTGTATCCTAAATGGGCCATAATTTACAAGATCTTTTGAGATTGTCATCAAACCCCACCAACTTACCTGCAAGTGCAAAATTTGAGTCATTTTAAACTCAAAGTGCATCATTTCGAGGGTGTTTTGTGATAAATTCATTTTAAACTAAATTGTAATTTTTTCATCATGATCTCTTTTTTTTTTTTTGGGGTATTAGAATCAATATAACAGTTGGAAGCATGTGCGTTGATTTAGTTTTTAATTCTGAATCGAATCAATTTCAAGTTTAGGGTGTTGGCCCTAATCAATTTTTATGAATATAAAAAGTATACATGTATATGTATACATTTTACAAAAACTTAAAACTTAGTAAGTCATTTTATTCAAAATCATCAATTTTTTATTATATCCTTACTTTATAGGTCTCTCTCTCTCTCTCTTTCTCTCTCTTTTATATAGATTTTTTCTGCGTTTTTAAGATGTTTTTGTTTGTCTTGAATCATGCATGTTTTTTTCCTTTCTAAAATTTTTTTTATTCGAATTTTTTTTTTCTGGCAATGAGTTTTAGGAGTCACCGGATTTATTATTAATTTAATGTTTGATAAGAAAATAATGAAGGTACTAAAGAGATGTCGATCTAGTGATGTCTTAGTACACTTACTGATTTCTGTCACCACCATTTAATTTTTTAGAAAATCATATATATATTTTTTCTAATAATATCCTTCAGAGCACTAATCCAAAAATTAATCCTCAAGAAGCTTAGCTTTTAAGGTAGTGATAGTAACACTGTGGGTTAGTTTGGTTTTACACTCATTTTAAACTAAATTATACTTTTTTCATCATAGTTTTTGTCTTTTCTGAAACATATCTTTTCTGTAACACTATATATGTTTATTGGAAGCAATAAAGCATTACTTTGAAAATATCTTTTAACACATATGTACACATGTGCACCCTAGCTGTATGCATTATACTAATAGAATCAAGGATCTTGATCCACGCATTACTATATATATATATATATATATATATATATATGCTGAGATAGAAGATTTCCAATATATATATATATATATATATATATCAGGATATGATGGGCAGAATGGGGAGCAGTTTCAAGTGGGCAGTGATGATCAACACCGATACATGTGTCTATATATTCAAAAATATATATATATTAGTTTGCGAGAACCTGCCTTAGGCATGCTCCTTTTTTTTTTTTTTTTTTTGTTAGAATTCATATAAAGCTACTTGACATATGATCAATAACGTGTATTTACAAAGAATTGGTTTTCCAATTGTTCTCATTTAAGACACGTTATTGACGTTAACCAAGTGATTCAAGCCCTCGATCATTCTGAGTCATCTTTAAACAACCTTGATCACGAGGTTGGTTTAACCAGTTAGAAGGATTTTTGCTTGAATGGGAATCCACCACTAGTTCCAAATCAGACCGCTCTTGGTTCATCTATAATTAGTAGAAAGAAGATATTTTAATTACGAGTATCCGATTTGCAAATTATGACTGATTTGAGAGTCGATCTCTATCTGTAAATTATAATTGGTCTAAATTATTTATAGATGTTACGTACATACTGATCTGTATCTAATTCAATCCATTTATATAATGAATATGCTGTCAAAAAATCAATATGACAAATCCCTAAAGTTGTTACACTCTACCAAGTTATTATCTCTAGATGATGACAAATTATATACTTCAGTCTTTTAATTCAAGAATATATGAATTAATGGTTCAACTTTTATTAAAGTATGAAGATCATTGGTGTCATCTCGTTTATAAAAAGAATCTACTTCAATTCTATTTAAAAAACTAATTTTTAATCACATCAACTTAAGCTAAGGGCAGCAAGTCTAATAAAGGGTCATGATAAACCTTAAACTCATACTTTCTCAAGTCGCCTAAGGAAACTTTGAAAGGTAGAAGAGTAGGAGGTTTTGAATTCGGAAAGTACTGTAAATACAATTTTAACCTTTTCACGCTGCTGACCTATTGTTTCTTTTGTTAGGCTCGTGATGGATGTTTGCACTGATCTCCCCCATTTGATCAGAGTCTATGTTGGACATTTGTATTTGTCTAGGCCCACACGTGAAGAGAAAGTGTCAGAATGTAATACATACACAATAAGAGTTTTGTCATGGTGGAATAAAACTTACGAATACCCATATTTTTTTTGTTCAAGGACGCGAATAATATTGGTCTAAAACTGGCATATATATGTAGTTTTACAAAATTAGAACACATGTAAAATCTTCAGATGCTCTCAAATTCCTCCTTGGTAAGTCTCATACTTTGCCAACTAAGTGTCTGTTGAGTGCGCAACATATTTATCTAAATAATAATATTCATATTATATGCTTTATAAGCATCCAACGATTTTGCACAACTGGTAGTATTCTCATTCGTAGATCTAATCAAAGTGCCTATGGTTCAACAAAAATAAATAAAATAAAATAAACATGCCTATGACAAAACCCCACATCTTTTACCTTTCAAAAAATTCTTTGTCACATAATTTCAATACGGATAACTTTTTTTTTATTATTAATAAGAAAAAGAGAATCACTTATGTCCTCGTGCTTCCGTCCTAATGGTCATTGGGTGAACTCATCAGTCACACCGATGGGACCTTAGGTCTTCATTAGTCGCACCGATGGAACCCTAGGTCTTCATAGCTAGCAGACCCCAAGTTTTAATAACAGATATAACACATGATCTTTTCTTATCAAAGGTTAGACTTTGCGTGCATTACAGCTCAAATCTGAGACTTGATAGAAGCGAAGACTCTAAATAAAATTCTCCTTGTCACTAAGCCGCCATCGCTGGTGGTTTAATACGAATAACTTGTCCCACGCAATTACACATTAATAAGTGAAATAAATCATCTCTTCCACCAGCTATTACGAAAATAAACAATTATGTACAAAATAAGGAAAAGAATAATTAGCAAACTAGAAGCAGAAGAGAATCACCCGGTTACCATAGTCGGAACGGCATGGACAGTGCTAACAAATTGTACCGTCGAATGTACAATTTTACAGGCAACTACGCCTAAGCTGATTGCAAATGAACGGAATTGTGCATATACAATCGAATTTTCTTTATGAGATCCTAAATAAAATAGCTTACATGAGAATTGAAGGTTGATTATGGGAGAATTTCCAATGCAAATTAAAGAAGAGAAGGATAAAAACAAAGCGAAAATTAGGCTATAGTGTCATAATATTGTAATTAATTTGATTAAAATAAACTAATAAAAGGGGATTTATAAAGCCCCACAATTAAAGTAATAAAAGACCAATATATATTTATTAATAAAGAAAATAAATAACTCTAAACCCTAATGTAAATCTACAGAGTCAGTAGTTTTTTCGATGCTAGTAAGCATGATTGCTTTATAATGAGAGTTTTTTTTTTTTTTTGATTATTTAATGGATTTGCTTTAGAATGAGTTGACATTTAAAGGAAGCAACTACAAAAAAAATTGCTACACGTTTTTCTTCTTCTCTCTCTTTTTTTTTTTTTTTTTTTGGGTAAAAGAAATTGAGACAAGTTGATGCCGGCAGGCTGTAGCACCCAATTTAAAAGACCTAGATACAATCGTGAATTTGTCTTCTTCTCTTTTTCATTTTTTTTTAATTTATTTTTTAATCATGATTTGATTGAAAAATATTCGTCTGAATCGCAATGATCTTTGTTGACTTTTCAATTCTATATGCGCCAATTTAGATGGCTTTCCTGGAGGCATCCTTCAATTCTTTAATAATTTGATAATGAAATTAAATCAAGCAACGTTAATCATTTCTTGATATTGCTCTAACACGCTCTTGAAATTTCGTTGTATTCCAATATATTTTTAGGCAAAATTAGTGTAAAAATTGAAATTCAAAAAAATTGGTTTGGGCAAATTAAGCAAAAACAAAATCGGTGTTGTTGGTTCCCAAAAAAAAAAAAAAAAGAAAAAAAAAAAAAAGAGGTCCATGATGATTAAGTAAAGTGACTAATATATCAAAAAAAGTAAAGTGACTATTCTAAAATTAGGATTATTTCTAAGTGGTTTACTTACACCCATCTTTAATATAAATATTTATGTCAGTGTTATATTTAACCCTAAAATATACTACTCTAATATATAACGTTATTTTTTGATAACATAATATTGTATTAGAGATACTCTTAGATTTATAAGAAACAAATATACAATAATTGCAATCCTTCACTCGTCATTGAGATCAAATTAGCAGTTTAGCCAAACGTTTTCTTGTTTTTATTAACGTGTTTTTTTTTTTTTAATAAACGGTAGTTTAGTCAAAAGGCCTTAAATTAGAATATTGGATTCAATTATCCTTTTATTTATATCCTCTGTTCCTTTAATAATATGATGATATATATATATATATATATATTTTTGGAGACTGGCATACATTTTATAACTCCAGCAACAATTCGACTTTGCATTAATACAAGGAGAATTTTTATAATTTTTTTTTCGAAAGTGAAAAAGAAGAAGATGAGAGAAGGAAAAGAAGGAAACATCATCTCCATGATTAACTAATAATTAGAAGTTCCATCTCTTCCTTGAACTTGGCCATGACAGGCCTAGGGAGGGAAACCAGAATCCGAGCCGCTACTTCACCGCCTTTGGTCGAAGCATCCGACGACTTCTTCGCCGGCGGCGGCAATAGGAAGCACAAGTCCACGTAGCCAAACATGTCCCACGGCAACGCCGTTACGTTCACCGGCTCCCATGCAAACCCTATCTCCTCCATCAACTCCAAGTGCCTCCAATCTGTCAACACCATCGTTGCACCACACGCCTCTATCTTCACATTCTTGTTATTACTTATCAACGTCTCCAAACTGTCTACCGATTCCTTAATGAAGCCCTTATCAAACATTCTTTTTTTAGTTTCTTTTATAAGCTTTGCTGTTTCGGAAATCGGTTGTTCGTTCAAGTCCTTTCCTAATAACTCGACAAATGGTGATAAAAATGCATTCCCATAATACCCTTCCGGCAATGGAGGGTCCAACAGCTTCCTTATCCCCGTGGTCAACATAAAGTTGGTTTTTCCGTCTGGGTTTAACTCGAGAGCTCTGAATCTCGCTCTCCAAATAAAAGCACCAACAACTTCAATCGTTGTGAAGTTGAGATTTGAAGCCTCTTTTAGTCTTTTCACGCCCTCCGTCGTGATGGAGAGGCACTCGTGCACAATGTCGGATGTGGGTAGGTGAGGTGAAATGGCTAAACTGCCCCTGTCCACGAGGTCCGTTAGAGGCTCCTTCCTTGGATTCCCTACTAGCCTCTCCCTCTCCCAGACGGGCTTCACCGTCGGCTCGGTATGCCCCCTCGATAGCTCCGCCATGGCCCGAAAGAATTGGACAGCTCCAAACCCGTCGCAGACTGAGTGGGACATTCCGAACCCAATAGCGAAACCCCCACACGAGAATTTGGTGACCTAAAAAGAAAAATGAAACACATTATGAAACTAGAATATAATTGTTATGGGGTAAAAAAAAGTTGAAAATCATGAGGACAAAAATCCGAACCACTATTAAGCACGGTAAAAATTCTAAACATGTTTATTAAATGAGCTATTTCGACAATTTCCTCTATCAATAATGACCGGCTAGTTTGGATCATATATAGTTTTGAACAATAAATTTGAATAAAAAATTCAGATTTTAGAAAATATTGTAGAAAAAATGTTTAAATTGTGTGTTTGAATCTATATAAGTAATACAATTAACAGGGGCAACAATTTTTATAATGCGTACCAATTCCTACTTAATTTTAATTACCTGAAAAACTAGAGGACAGTCTCTCGGTGGAGAATCAAAGACGAATTGCTTAGTAATCTCGAGGTCAATTCCGTCAAAGTAATTGAGGGAAGAGAGGGAACAGTCAGCTGAGGCGACCAAAAACGGCACGCCGTTTGCGTTGCAAGTGAGCTTGAGCCTGCCGTCGTCTTGTTGTCGTTTGAGCCTCCCAGCAAGAGGGTAGTAGTACACCAGAGCCTTGGAAAGTGCTTCTTTGATCACTTCAGCTGCATCCTGCTGATGATGAACATCATGTTCATGATCATCATGCGGATCAGACGGTTGTGATTTAGATTTTGGTTGGTAGACAAAGATGGTTGGAGTGAGGACCTCAAGACCAATGAGATTATCAATGGAGGAGAAAGAGAGAACAATGTCTGAGGGTGTTGGTTTTGAGGGCTTAACGAGCTCAACATCTTTCTTAACAAGTGAAAATGGCCGAATAATATTAATGCTACTATTACCACCGCGGTCGTTGGTTGCCATGGAAAAGAGTATGATATATGCGGATACAATATTAAGAGTTGTTTGAGTCGACTAGAGACGTAGAACAGAAGGTTTTCTCTCATTTATCATCAATACATATCACACACACACATATATATATAATATAATAATGTAAGCCTCTTTTTTTTTTTTGGTCAAAAATAAAAGCGTTTTTTTTTTTTTGTTGGTGTTGGACAAATATATCCAATATAGAAGACCTTGTAGGATTCTAATAGAACCCCACCAACTAATGCACAATTGCAATATTTTAAAGGATAAAATTAATGGTGAGTGTCAACCTAATTTATGAGATGTATTAGTTATCATTTGACATCTGTTGTTATTTTCTTTCATTGTTTATTAAAAAGTGCAATATTTTACTTATTTTAAACACAGTGTAGCTCCTCTATGGTTTATATATATAGTTGAATCAATACTAATTGGGATCAGGTGCGTCGATTAAGTTTTTATTTTCAATAAAATCGAATCAATTTAGGAAGTATGAGTCTCTTATTTGCTGATAATTATATTTTTATTTTAAGATATATATATATATCTTTCAAAGCACTAATATTCAAAAAAAAATTAATATTAATCCTTGAGCAGTGTTAGCTTTTATGTAGAGATATAGAAAACATTATTGTTACATTTGGTGTTTCATCTCAAATTCAAATTTTTCATCTCAATTTTTGTCTTTTTCTGAAAAGTCAACAAAAATTATAACTAGTTTTTAAAAAGTCAACCAACTTCAACTTAAAATTTTCAACTCTAACAGTAACACCAAACGAATAAAATATTATAATACATATATGTTCATGTGCATACTAGCTGTATGCATTGTAACAGATTCAAGGATCATGATTATTCATGAACCACGCACTACATATATGAATGTTGAGACAGAAGATTTCCAATAAATTTGTGCCAGGATCTGACGGTGACGGGTATAGTTGGAGAACAGTTTCATGTCGGCAGTGATGATCCGCACCAATACCTACAGATATATAGGGTTTTTCTGCTACCAACCCTCGGATGAAATGGTCCCTCGCTGTAACTTCGTTGTAAGCAACTCACGACAAATAGTTGATTTATCTGTAATATTTTACTCATACTATAATAAATTAGCAATAATTAATATCATATTATATGAAGTTTTACATAAAGTTATAAGTCAACTGATTATTATAAATTATTTAAAATAAAATTACATTTGAGAGACCATCTCATTCGAGAAACAATAAGAAAACCCTATATATATTTATACTTATTATATCAAATGGAGTTCCGCTTGTTACTGTTCAAAAACTCCGTTCACTTATTTTGTCTTTTTGTGACTTGCTTTCTTTTTTTTTTTCATGCCTTCTTCCATTTGCAACTTGTCCCCCCCCCCCCCCCGGCCCTCCCATTTTTACTTTTTAGTTTTTCTTACTTTCTCATCTTATATTTATTTTTCTTAATTAAATTATTTTTCTTTGAATTTATACGTGTTAAAATAACTCTTCTATTATATTACAATTACGTTGGATACATTTCTTACTTTTTTCTTAATGACTTGATGTTGAAACAGTAAGATTAGGTACAAATAAATCTGTTTGTGTACTATTCCTAATTTTAACTATCATTGTTCACAACATCTGATAGTTTTTATTTTTAAAAAAATGCTTTTATTTCAACTCATATACATATAAAATATGAGTCTCCTATTCAACAGTCATGCAAATCTGACTAAAATATGTAAATTTCTGTATAGACAAATATAATTACTAGTTTATTTTTGCATTATGTAAATTTATATGTAACATGATATTATTATTACATTAAGTGAAGAATAGTTATAAATGCCATTTTTCAGAAATGCTAGATATGAGACTAGCCTTATCTATAGTTTTTTTTTTCTTGGAAAAAAAAAAAAAAACTAGCCCTATGTATAGTTGGAAAATAGTACTCTTGTTGACACGCATAAGATAATGTTTGGGGAGCGGTTTTCTTTGAAAATTTTCAAGATACATGTCGTACCCAATGATTACGACATGTACAAAAAAATATTTGTTAAAAGAAATTGGAATATTAGGTGCACTGCATAAATTGGAAACTGGGTGCGGTTATACTTTTCACAAGTTTACCATTAAATTTAAAAAAAAAAAAGTTTGTCATATGAAATTGAACGAAGAAGTAACCTAAATGTTAAGATTGATTTGTACATAAAATAACATTTCTTTTTGCAATAATTGAGTAGTTTCGTATTCAAATGAGCGGAGGCTTTAACTCCTCTTCTCCATTTGAAAAATAATATATCATCTTTTTTTTCTTTCTTTATTTTTGCGTAAAGTTACCTTTAGACGAGATCTTACATCCCTAAGTTTGTTTGTTTGTTTGTTTGTTTTTTTTTTTTTTTTTGAGTGAAATCTTACATCCCTAAGTTTTAGTCATTACCCAATGTTCAATATAAATATGCATGAGTTAAGTTCAATATATATATATATATATATATATACGTGTGTGTGTGTGTGTGTGTGTGAATGGTCTTTCACTCCCTTCGATTTCAATGAGCACATCCGAACAAAGTGCATTCTTATAACAATTATCCAAAAGCAAACAAACTCTAAAACATTAATTAATGAATTGAAAACATAGATTAATTACGTTATCGACCTGTACTATCCAATGAGCAAACTTGACTTGAGAATCACTACTTTGAAAAATAGCACTACCATTTTATATTTAAACAAACCTCATGAGCTTATCCTTTAATGTTGAATTCCGACCACGTGATTGATATGAGGAGATAAGGTTGTCTGATCGGGTGAAATAGATTCGCACAATGATTAAAAGAAGAAGATAATGCCAAGATAAGATAAGCCAAATTAAGCAATTCTATTATCTCTTGAATACAAATATTAGGATCATTTCAGCTATGGAAAAAAAAAAAAAAAAAAAAAAGAGACTGAAATTGTGCAAACTTAAAAGTTTAGAAACCAATTTAGCAATTTATCTTTGTTTTTGAAAGAGAATTGGAGATATAGAGATAAGTATCAACTTATATACTCTGTTTTATTATATAATTTTTAAAAGATTGAAGATAATCAGAAAATTACTTGTGCACATGAACTTACTATAGTTGGTCAAGTTAGTAGATTGTGCCGTTGGTAGCTATTCATAATTTTTAATAAGTGTTTGGTGCTAAGGTTTGAATTGTAGAATTTGACTTTAGATTGATTGTGTATTTATCGAAGTATTTGAATTTTTTGAGTTAAAAAGTGTGGAAACTTGAAATGTGTTGGGAAAAAAAAAATCAATTTAGAGCTTATTTCGTTTGTCTCGAAATTCTATGCAATTTAAAAAATAATCTTATTTTAACCTGTCTATATAAATTTATGGATTTTTAAAGTTTAAGTTACGAAACTATATGAACAGTAAAAATGAGAGAAAAGAAAAAAAGATTATAATCGTATGATTGGACTTGTTGGTTCAAAAGCATGCTTGTTATAACAACTCCACGATATAAAAGATAATGCTCATATTTCGACTTCGTCCAGTAACAAATGATAACAAGGAAGAAAAAAGTATAGAAGAAAGAATGGTTAAAAAATGGCGCATAAACAACCGACAAGAGCACTTACTTTACAGTACGGACTATGGAGTATCAGGAAAGGAATATTATGATTACACCGCCTGATTGGTCCCAAAAGAGGTAAGGAGGTGACTATAAAAATTTATAACCAAACTAGAATAAAAGAGCTTGGTTGGTGGTGGACATGGCTATGCTAATTACGAATGAGATTGACATTACCCGTGAAAAAAACATTTGTTAATTGGTGATTAATGCTTTTAAATAGCTTGGTTTTGCATGTGTTTAACTGTCAATGATTCGGTAATATTTGAAATCTTGTAGCTTTACCAATCAAAATTTCATTCAATTTTTACATGTTAATTAATAGATCTCTTGTTTATTTTGATATCTTTAATTTTAGTTTTCACGAGTTTAATACCTGTGTATTGCATGGGGAATGAAGAAAAAAATAAATAAATAAACTGAGTATTATATGATAAAAACAGTTGGTTAAAATAAATATTATAATTATAATAAATATAATTCTTATCAAAATCTCTCCCAACAGTAAAGATGCAAAATCAAAATAATAACAATACTAACAATAATAAAAACGAAAGCAAAAGCTTTAGAAAAAAATTTTCTGTAGTTATACTCATTTAAAGAAAAAATTAAAACAAAAATAAACCAGAAAACAAAAAAAAGAACAAAAATCTTTAAACTCAAAAGAATCAGAAAAAACTAACCCTGACAAAAATATTATAACAAAATAAAATATATATCTCATTTTCTCATTTTTTATTGTTTTACAAAAATAAAAAAAATTTATAAGGTTATATACATGCAAAAACTTAAAAAAATGATTTTTAAAATATAAAACAAAATAAAAAAAAAAGAAAAATTACATGCAGAATCCTTAAAAAAATGGGGTCTTTAAAAAATAGAACAAAAGAAATAAAAAAAGACACACAAAAAAAATTCGAAATAAAGATAAAAATTTAAAGTAAAAAATCGTTTAAAAATTAAAAAAAGGTAAAGTGAGCAAAAACAAAATACAACAATATATGAGAATCTAATGTCTAAAATTTAACCTAAAAAAAAGGTAAAAATAATATTAAGAAAAAAAAACGAACTCTAAATAGGGGTAAAACCGACAACATACTGTAAGAAAAAGAAAATGAACTAAAAAAAAAGGCGTAAAACGGTAATCATACTGTATGAGTAGCTGGTAATTTCTGCATAATAGGGGTAAACATGTCAACTCACTGTAGATGAAAGAAAACCAACTAAATCAGAGGGGCAAAAAAGTCTCTGCACTATAGACAAAACAATAAAATATGTGAGGACAAAACTGTCCTTCTATTGTAGATAAGCCAAAATCAGCACATAGGATAGGGGCAAAATCAGCAGTTTAATGTAAAAAAAAAAAAAAAAAGCAGCTACTGTGCATTATTGTAGAAAACTG
This sequence comes from Ficus microcarpa, assembly GCA_025413485.1. NCBI lineage: Eukaryota > Viridiplantae > Streptophyta > Magnoliopsida > Rosales > Moraceae > Ficus > Ficus microcarpa. The sequence goes on along the minus strand of CM046377.1, from coordinate 19,750,788 downwards.
TACAGTAAAAGCAACAAAAATTTAAAAAAAAATCACTATTTATTAAACAATGAAATATTACATCCTTTTACTGTAGCAAAGCAGCAAAAGTAAAAAAAAAAAAAAAAAAAAACTGTAGCAAAGCAGCAAAAGTTAAAAAAACAATATTCACAGAACAATAAAGCAAAACAACAAAAGTTATTAAAAAAAAAAAAACTTGACAAAGCAACAAAAGTTTTAAAAAAAACACTATTCACTTAACAGTGAAAATCTACACTCCTTTAGTATATATAATAATAATATTTTCTCTGAAGCAATTTAACTAATTTAATTTTTATGATAAAAATTAATAAACAAATAAAATAAACATATAAAGAACCATGACATCACCGTCTCTTATAAAAAGGTTAACGTTACTAGCTTCTATCCCGTAACTTTTTTCCTTCCGTTGCGAGATACCCTACCGTTTTCTCTTTTATATACTTTTAAGAAAAATTTGTAAATTTAAAGGTAGAAATTTGAATCCCACCATAATCAAATTAAAGAGAAGAACCATGATAAATAATTTTCAAGCGTCAGCAATTGAAATTAAAGCCTATTTGTTGGTCCAACGCCGGCCATAATCAGATACTAAAATTGTTTCTCTTTTTCTGAGAAAATATTAGAGTTAAATTATCTCCCTAAAAATATATATATTTATATATTTATAAATATTACAGTTAAATATTTAATGTGCAGAGGTTGCTTTCAAAGGCAGTAGTGAAGTTCAATACTCTTAATGGATCATATCCTCAGGTCATAACTTCTTCATTTATTCGTAATTAATTATGATTATATATAACATTATTTATTTCCGTTTAATATACTCTTTCTCCGCATTATCTGGCATATTTCCTTTAATGACCTTTTTGCCCATACGTAGATAAGAATGATTTTCTAAACCAACAGCTTACATTTTCTGTTTAAAACCAAATTGAACTCGATTTTCTTCAAATTTATAATTTCTCACGCGTTATTGGATTCAAATTAATTAACCTGAAATTCTTGGTCCAAAATCTATATAATGATGAACGTATTTACATTCAAATTCTTGATTTAATTATTCACATTCACAAAACATCCCTTTGCTCGCCCAATTAATTGTGCACTACACGAACTATCAATCATTAAGGCCAATCAAATTAAATAAATACACACAAATTCTCTACACTAAAGGAGGCCACTTTCTTAATACGGTTTTAAATTCATGTCATACTTGTGTGCACCCCAAAAAAAAAAAAAGGTCGCACCTTATTTGTAGTTCAAACTTTTATCATGTTGATCAAGTTCATTTGTGCGGTCGAAATTGTAAGTTTCAAAATCCATTCGGAAAATCTTAAAAGATGTTTGACCAATATCTCATTTTAAACTAAACTGTACTTTTTTCATCATGATTTTTGTCTTTCTCTGAAAAATTTTTGTCTTTTCTGAAAATTTTTTTTATTTTTTCTGAAAAATCAACAAAAATTACTATTGAAACTTAAAAATCTTAAACTAAACTCATTCACCAAACACCCCCTTAAAGTTAGATTTCTTTTTTTTTTTTTGGCATTCTTGAAAATTTCTCAATTCATTTTCCGCCTTGCGTTCCGCAAGGATCAAACATATTAGCCCTTCCCTTTTCTTTCGCTTTTCTTTTTGGGATGCAAACAAAAACACATTCTTTTGCTAGCCAAAACAGAGAATCAACTTCTCACTTGACGGAACAAACGGAACGTAGAAAATGGTTAGACTTGCATACATTTAATGTACGCATTAAGCTTAGATTCGTAATCTGAGCTTCTAGTTTCGTGTTGATAGTCACAATGAAGAAGGTTATAAAGTTCGTGAATACTTGTACAAAGGAAGAACTGAAGAGCATATCGAACCATCAATCTTTGCAGTACCCATCAACAGCACGATCATAATCATAATCATTAACAACATCATCATCTTCACCTTCATAGTCGTTAACATCGTATATATCATCTTCGTACAGCAGGTTTGCATTGTCCGACGGGCCATGATAGTCTACATCCTCAGATTCTGAAGATCTATCACTACCACTTTCTTCTTCTGATTCATTCTCAGAGGCTTCACTCTCAACTTCCTCTTCAGATATCTCATCGGGATAATCGTTCAGTGGATTATTTTCAGCTGAGAACCATCAAAAGATGTAACTTGAAATATGGGCATCACAAACATGGAAAATTTGAAGGGAAAAAAAAAGAATCTGTGCTTACCATTTGAGTCATCACTTTCATATTCTGAATCATCAGGCCCGTCATAAAAATCCTCTTCATCTACTTGTACACTGGGTCGAAAACAAATATAAAAGGAAACAAAAAAATAAGAAAGAAAGAAAACATTGGAGGGGCTAAATCAACACAGAAGCCGTTATACTAACAGAGGAAAGGGACTTGAAGCGTCAACAGTGGTCATGTCCACCTCTTCGTTTACAGTATAGAAGTCATACACATAGTCATCTGCATATCATTGTCAAACAAGAGAAACTAATCAAACAACTCTGTCTCAACTCAAATTTGGTTTCTAATTTGCATGTGCATCGTGCTGAGATATCTTGTTTCAGACGTTGTGACTGAATAGATAGCCAGTCTAAGATAGTGACCTTACTGTCAAAGGAAAAATTAAAAAAACCAAGACCTCAGGAGTATAAGACTCTCGTTGAGGAATTGGATTTGTTGAAGGAAATTCCAAATTCAACAAGAAACAGCTTAATTAGATATTTTTCAGTTTTTCACAAGGACATACTAGAAAATCCTCTTTTTCCATTATAGAATAGACTAGAAGTATAACCTTGTCCGACTCTGTAAGCTTGTAAATCTGATTCAATTTCCTCCGCAGCACTTGGGATAAACTCCCTAAGAAGAGGCAAATAACTACACAAAAGTTTCTGGTCTTCTAAAGTCTCTCTGCATTAAAATCATTGAGGATAATCATTTCCAAAGAACTTCGGGAACACAAACGTGAGGGTGAATTTCATAATTTCTGGAACTTACTCCATTGGTTGCACCCCACTAGTTCTTTCCTCGCCATCAATACGAACAACATCGTAGAAATGACACATTTCATGTATTTTACCATCCATAACCTCTTTGTTTCCCTTTCTGCTCCTCCATATTTGCTCAAAACGAGCATTTTTTGCAACAGCCTAAGATATGACACCCAAGTTAAATGTAGCAAAGCATATTTCTCACCAAGCAAATATCAGAATTCCTGTATAGTGAAAGTGGTTCAATCTAATGAAATCATAAAGGGCCAATTGGCTATTAGGAGAACCAAAGATATCTCATCATTGATTTGGTGGGCAAACTAATACGATGAGGCTTTACTGTGTAAGTGGTAACATACCTCCTGCGTTCGCCTTGCTTTGGACAAAAGTTGATCTTGTATCTGTTTTGAATTGTGATAGCATAGAATTGATTGGGTTACAGACATCCAAAAGAAGCAAAGTTCTAATCAAGCACATGTGACTTGGTGCGTAGTGGATGCAGAGACAAAGAGGGCGCTTACATTCTCCTTTTTTAAGATGTTCCTTCTTTCCTCCCTCTTTGTTCTTGATTCCGATGCATCGGCAGAATTAGGTTCCTATAAAACCATCACAAAGTTGGTAGCCTATTATTACAACTTACGAGCATTAAATCGCACACAAGACCAACCAATTGTAGTACCGACCACAAACAATTGCACAATGTCAACAGCCGCCTCATTGCTCTTTGCTGTCTCCACATGCTGTACGAAAACCTTCTTACTCTTCAATTCCTCTAACGTAAAAGCACATAACTAATTAGAACATGAGAGAGACTAGGTTATTTGGAGTACTAACTCTGCATGTGATCCTATTTAAAAGAAAAAAAAAACAAAAAACACTCCCTGAATTGGAATGAAATGGCTGTAGAATCATAGATTGCTAAAAAATCACTACATAAATACAGACTATAACAACAAATTATCAAACACCTGGTCAATACAAAAATCAGATCAAATTATAATACTAGTTTGACTAAAAGAAGAAAAAACGCTGATTTTGTAAAACAATGCCTTTGGTAATATGAGAAACACTTACCTTGTGCAGATGAACCAGAGAGTGACAGATTCTCAAAATCCAAGAGCGCACGCTTCAACGGCCTCTCATTAATTTCCAGCCCTAAATTGCACAGAAAATACAAAGGCAGCGCCTTTCAACCACAAACAGAAAACAAAAAGAAAGGCGGATAATGCATTCATTGTTCACGTCAAAAGTCTTCTAGCCAGCCAAACAAACATTATAAGGAGAAAATAAGAAGGAAAAAGACCGGAGAAGAAGCGACAACTCACAGAAAGCGTCGAGTGGAGACTGGGAGGCTTTGCGCTTAACCCTAACGACGACAGGCTTGGCGTCGGTGGGTTTAGGCGGAGACGAAGAGCTCTCGGCGATATCCGCCATGGGAAGGTGACCTGAAAGCGTGAGCTAGGGCTTTGGGGGACAAGAAGTTGCAGAGATTAGGATTTTGATGGAAGTGTGTCAAATTACAATTAGGACTCAGGACTCAGGAGGCTCTGGTTCTGAAGAGCGAGGACGAAAAAGTGCCGCGCTCCAAAAAATAAAATAAAATAAAAATCCGGCGCGCTTGAAATGGAGGTCGAAGCTGAATAATGGGCCTATTTGCAGGTGTCAGCCCAAATGACTTGTCCACTCAGCTTCCAAGTAGGCCCATCAAAGTTTTGAGTACAATTCTTAATTATCTCCCAAAAGGCATAATGGATTTCTAGAAAATATTTTTTAACACAAGTAAAATGTATGGAGATTTTTATCATGATTTGTTGAAAATAAAACACATGTATAACAACATTACTAAAAATAATAGTAAAACATAAAATATAGGGTTTTTTTTTATTTTCTTTTATTTTTATTAAGGTGTGTTTTCAAATAACTACAAGCATACACTCCTCTAATTACAAATTTAAAGTTTTTATTCATCAAGAATGAAGCCACCATGATGATTAAGTTTCATCAAGTCTCTCTATCTTTTTTTACTTCTTCTTCCTTTTAGGCACCTATATTTCCTCTTAACCTTCACATGCTATAATTTAAGAGCTTTTCATACATTGACAATTATTTACCATGACAAACAAATGATTGCTTTTATAGGATTACTATTTTAGAATTTTTTAATATGGTTGTCCCGCCTTTTTTTCTCCCCCTTCTTGTCAGTTTTATGTTTTTTGCCCCATTTCTTGTGATATTCATTCGAAAAATAAAATAAAAAAAATTTAAATGTTCCGTTGGCTTGTGGATTTCATGAAGGATAGTCTTTCAAAATTTAATGCCCCGTCTGGTAAATGAGTTTAAATTCAAAATTTTCATCTCAGTTTTTGGTTTTTTTTTTTAAGTCAATAAAAATTATAATTAGTTTTTAAAAAGTCAACCAACTCAAATTTAGGAGGTGTTTCGTAAATGAGTTTAGTTTAAGATTTTTAAGTTTCAATAGTAATTTTTCAGAAAAGACAAAAAAATTTTTCAAAAAAAGACAAAAACAATGATGAAAAAAAGTACAGTTTAGTTTAAACTAAACTTATCACCAAACACTCTCTTAAAAATTTCAACTCAAACCATTTCACCAAATGGACCTTAAGTCTTCAAATGGCACCTCTTCGGAAGATGCACAAGTCTTGTCAGTTTGATCCTCGCTCATTGCCCGTGTATCCTTGTTAATTTGGATTTCTTGAAATTTCTTAGGGGGTGTTTGGTAGAAAGTTTAGTTTAAACTAAGTTGTACTTTTTTCATCATTGTTTTTATCTTTTTCTGAAAAAAATTTTTTGTCTTTTCTGAAAAAGTTTTTTATCTTTTCTAAAAAATTACTGTTAAAATTTAAAAATTTTAAAGTAAACTCATTCACCAAACACCTCCTTAAAGTTGGTTTTTGTGTTTTATTTTTGTCATGATCTTTGTTTGCTCAGTAGTTCTCTTCAGGACTTTTTTTGGTTCTTTCATGAAGACGTTCTCGTATCAGTTTTCTGTGTAATTTTTCTAAATTATATACCAGGATGAAAGATGCAATTGTAGTGGAAAATTTTGTTCAAAGTCTAGAATAATTTATTATACTATGTATTCACTTCAAATATTGTATTTAAAATATATATATTTTTTATTTTTTCAATATCAAGTCTTTACAATAGTTAAAATATTGATTGTTTTTATTATCTATCGATAAGAGCAGCCAAGTAGCCAGCGGCACTTTTTCAAGGCTAAACTAGACACCAAAAACCGAACTGCTTATGACAGAATAAACACCGGTAACTATGATAATCACGAACATAATATCAAACCTGGCTGGCGTCCATATTTTTAGAAGGCCTCCTAATCTCGTTGATGCCGCGAACAAACGAAGAAGTGATGACAAAAGCCAAGAGTGGCAAAACAGAGTTGAGAAGCAGATATTCCTTGGCTCTTTTGGTTCTGTTGATAGAAAACAAAGCACTAACAACGTCCGTGTAGATCTTTGCGCTTAGTCCCTGGTAGCTAGTCGTCAGGCCGACGGCGGTTTGGCGGTAACGCGGGAAGTTGTGAATGCTGACGACGTAAGAGACGGTGTTGATCCAGCAAATGCTGTTTCCGGCGAGGACGGTGAGGCAGAAGATTTGCCAGTATGAGAAAGTTGGGATGTGGTTTGTTATGGAGAGGTATTGCAAACCGTAACCCACTAACCCGAGGGTCGAGCCGATCATGAGGACGAGCCAGAGGGGTAGGTAGACGGCAGCGAACTGAAGAGCTTACCGGGGTCGGAGGCGAAGGCGAGGTTGTTGAGTTGCAGTTGGGATATGGAGAGGGCGTGCTTGAGTTGGGAGGAGTAGGCGGGGAAGTTTGTGTTTGTGATGGTGCCGTTGACGGATTGGAGCCAAATTAATGGCCACTAGGCTTAGCCATTGGAGAGCCCTAGTTGACGCAGGCATGGCAACAATATAATGATCAGCACAAACGTTTGTTTAAAACTATAAAAATTTTCTATAATCAATTTAAGAATATTACGTTTTAATTGGCAAAACTATTTAACAAACATATACAACGTATATGAATATTTGTTGAGGTGCGAAGACAAATCAATAATAATAAAAAAGGAGGTTATTCGGACGCTGCAGCGCCAGTCCTTGGGCGCCACGGTGCCACTGGGAGATGCAAAAGGCCCTTTTTTGGCTGAGAGCCGCGGCTCCAAAACTTCAAGTCGCGGCGCCAATTTGGCAGAGAGTCCCAAGCCACAGCGTGAGAACTCCAAGCCGTAGCGCCACCGGGGGTTTGTTATTCGTGCCCAAAAATTGCAGCGCCGAGCTCCAGCTTTGAGGCCGCGTCGCGAGGTCATGGACAAGCCTATATTTATAGCTTTTCTCCTATTTTTCTTTATGTGTTATTGAGGTGAAAAACTAGGGTTTGTATTGTATTGAGAGAACTCAATATTGGGGGCTGAAAACACTGAGAGAGAGACACACACAATTGTAATCTCCTCCATCATCATAGTAGAGCCGTATTTGGATAAACTTGTATAAAAATTTGGTGTCTCTCTTACTTTTAATTTTTTCTGCAATTTATTCACTCTTGGTGGTTTTAAATTAGAGACGTGTGTATTTGTGTTTGTGTATTTAAGCTTGTGTTTGGCATTATGATTCAAATCCTAAAATTACAATCCAATTTTTATCTTTTCTTCTCAACTTCACTATTCATACAGTTTTATAACTTAAACTTTAAAATTCCATAACTTTACATAGATCAGTCCAAATAAGGTGATTTTTTTTAAATTGCGTAGAATTTAAGACAAACGAAATAAGCTTCGTATTAATAATTTTTTCCCGAACGCATTTCAAATTTACACTTTTTAATTTTAGCAATTCAAATATCTCGATAAATATATAATCAATTCAAATCTAAATTCTACAATCTAAATCTTAGCACCGAACGTATGCTAAGGTTTGTATATGTGAAAATACATAGTGTGACCAGAATTAGTACTTGTACTAAAGTGGGCTTTTTTTTTTTTTCTTTTGATATCCAAATTTCGCCAGATCGATGGAATAATTTAGAGAAACTTGTGTATGGGGTTTTTTTGAGAGTATTTTTTTCAATTACCTTTTTTTTTTTTGATAAGCACCCGCCTTCCCATAAATTATTTAAACTACATAATTTTATTTTTAAACTTATCCATTATTAAACTTTAGGCTTAGTGAATCTAAACCCCTAACTCTCTTCCCTCACCATATGGGCTGGCCCAGTGGCTTGGTGGGTTTTCTGAGTGTTGGGTAGAATACGAAGGTTATGAAAATGGAGGCCGGTTTTGGAAGAGGTCAGAGGGCAGCCGACGGGGGCTAGGAAACTCAGGTTCCTAAGGCCCTATAAATAAAAAAAATAGGCCTGATAATTTTTTGTACCCTTTTATTTACTTCTTTCTCTCTTTTTTTCAACTTAAAAAAAAAAAAAAACGTGAAGAGGATATTATAATATGTCATATGAAGGTAATAAAATATTTATCTAATAAATAAGTTTATTAATTAGTAAAAAAAAAAAACATATATGTTCTTAAACATATTACTTGCTTTTAACGACGGAGTCAGACTTTGAGTTTAGGGAGCATAATTAAATATAAAAATTAGGAACTAATAACCTAAAAATCAAGTAAATTTTATATTATATTTTCATAATTTCTATGAAAACTAAGTAAAGTTTTCAACACTTTTTTGTAATGAAATTTTATTGAAATAAGTAAGGCATTACAATTGTTCTTGACGAGTTCTCATTTTTTTGAGACATCTGTATAGTAGTTTTATTGTTAATAATATCAAAAATGTGTTTCTCAATGTAGACAACTAGATTGTTATTCATCCATTGATCTCTCATCCGACTTCATAAACGAGTCTAGGCAGATGAAAGTACATACTCACGAACGTTGGTGAGAAAACTAGAATAGTTGAATATATAAATTTTGTTTTAGAAGAGATGGAGAGCAAGAGATTGGGGGGGGGAGGACGAACTTCAGGTTTCAGCCAAAACCAAAAATTAAAAGAATTAAAAAGGGAAAAAAAAAAAAAAAACTATGACGTTAAAAAAGAGTTGCTGCCATTTTTTTTTTTTTTGAACACGAAGTTGCTGTCAATTTGAATTCAAAAAAAGCAAAAGATTTCCAAAAAAAAAAAGGGGAAGCACGACTTGCACGGAGATAGGCTTTCAAAAAAGAGAAAAACTGCTTATTTGAATTAAAAAAAAAAAGATTTAAAAATTAATCTAGATGATAGTTAGATTTTAGTGGGGGCACTAATAGTTTTTAAAAAGTAATAAATTTAAAAATTAATAAAATGTAAATAAAAATTTTTTTGACTCTTTTCCCATTGGGGGCTCGTGCCCTCACTAGGAGCCTCATAAATCCGTCAATGCTTGCTTTAACAGTTTTGAAAATATACTATTGTTTTTTAGTTATTATTACCTATTTTCAACATCTGCATTATTCTTACGTTTTACAAGTTTCATATTAAGATCTTCGTAGAGACATAACACGATATCTAGTAAGTACTTTTAACACAATTTATAAATGCATGCAGATTTTTCTCATGATTTGTAACTATAAAGATACATATAGCATTACTAAACATAATACGTGAAATACAACATTTTGAGAAGATATAAGGAATATTTTGATAACTATTTACTAAGGTGTGAAATCAATGGTTTAGATATCTGAAAAAAAAAAAATTTAAAACATTGATTATTATACATTTAAAAACAAAAACTCATTTTAAAAAAATATACATTATTTGAAAAAACCCATAGATTATTATTATTGTTATTATTATTATTATTTTCTAAATAAAGGATTAAGGAATTCGAATTTTGTACATTTAAGTAAAATAAGTATGATAGCACTACCAAACTATATCAGCAATCGCAAAAACTCATAGATTATTGTTTATCGCTTTTGGTACATAAATTTTCAAATCTATAGAATCTCTTGTTGATCAGTGGACAAGAGAAGCAAAATACTGGTAGTAATTAAAAGGACTAATTCATCCGAGAATAAAAGATTTTTTTTTTTTTTTGGGTAGAAAACCAATAACTAAATTAGCTTTCGTAAGAAGCGGCAGTTATTGATAACATAAGGAACACTGATGCAGAAAATTAAAAAAAAATAAAAATGACACACGCAAACATCAACAAAGATATGCGATTGACCATTTTTTTTGGATTGATTCTAAACTTTGGATTGATTGGGTGAGTTAAAAAATCTAAAAAACCCACCCAATTCACTCGATATTCACCCCTATAACTTTTTCTAAATTATATTCAATATTTAGGTTATTTCTATTTAAATAATCATTTTAATGCGTTTTGGTGAAAGAAAGAAAACATATAATGTAATTAATAAAACGGATTAAAAAAAGTGAATGATCAAATTATAAAATCAGTAGATGTACTGTTTAAATATATTTATACTAAAATAAAATACATATTTGACACAACAAACTATGCCAGTCTCCCGATGAAGCCAGCATATATAAAACCTATCCGAGTATATACATATATACATGTATATATATATATATAGGTGTTTCATTATGTTAGTATATCAGTTGCCTGCTCTGGAAGTTCCAATTCCAATCGAAGCGTTTAAAGTGGCTGTTTTTCTTTGTCAACACCTACTAAGGATCTATGAGATTGCATTGGAATATAATATTACAGATTAAGATATAATGCGGAGTGAATGTTCTTTCAGACACACCACTAAAGCTAAATGTGGGTATTTCCTAATCATTCAAGTGAAAACAACATCCTGCCAAAAAAAAAAAAAAAAAAAAGGGAAGAGAAGAAGATCATCACAAACGCAACAATTAATGAGAAAGTTGACTTAACATTACAATATAGTTACCTTATTCACTGGTAATCAAGTTTTTAATGATGATATTGATACTATTGGAGATCTAAGGCACACTGCGTTGAACTGGATTTACTTCATTCTTTTTCTTTTCTTTTCCTTTTTTTTTTTCTCGGGTATTGTTTATGAATTGCCCATTAGCTTGGCGTACATTCCGAACTATCTTTTTGATCCGTTTGATGGATGAGTTTGAGTTGAAAAAATACAGTTTGAGTTGTCAATTTTTATTGACTTTTTCAGAAAAGACAAAAACTTTTTCAGAAAAAAATAAAAACTGAGATGAAAAGTACAGTTTGAGTTAAATTATCAAACGAGGCTATGTTAAGTCCCAGTAAGGACATTTGGAGAGATTAAAAAATATATGATATAGATACTGTTTCTTGTGTTATTTTGATCTTTTTTAATAGAGATTTGGCTTTTACATGTATGTAAAGATACAGTCTTTCACTATACAAGCCATTTGGAGAGTTAAGTTCAAAATAAAATCGTGCGGATTTAACTTCAAAATGAATAATATTACATCACTTGTGTCACCCAATTTTAACCATTTTGAATATCCAGATTATAATGAAAAAGGTTGTTCTCTTAAAGTTTAGAAGATACAAGACTTCGTTATTTACGGGACGTAACAGGCCGATACGTTTGTTTTGTTGATATATATTATCGTTTTCAGTTTTTTTTTTTATTTTTTTATTTTTTTATTTATTTTTTTTCATAAGCTCTCATTTGTAGAAGACTGCTTGCAGATCACGAACAATGGCTGTTAGATTTGTTTTGGATACAACAACTATGTTACAAATTTATACCTACTATTCTGCTATATCCTCACAGCAAGCACAGAAAGGCGGTCATGACATGAGCAGAAGTACGTATATAAACAATTACAATTAATATATAGGAAATATTGTCTCAAATTTGGCAATTGAACCATAGAATCTTATAATATACTAATTGATATATATACTTTATATGTAACTTTATAATGGTACTTATTAAGCTATCAATGTATAAAGGGTAAATTTCACTGAAAAATGTTATATATTAAAATCAACTTGTTAAAATTACATGCAAAAAAGTTATAAATATGGTGAATAAGAAACTTCTTATTATATATATATATTATATGTTGAAGCCTACATTTTATATATATATATATGTAATATGTTGAAGCCTACTTTAATAACGTGAACCTACCGTTTTATTCTCCGCTTAAAAAGTCCTCACACTTGAATAATCAGGAACGGTCCAAATCAATCACCAAAGTATATTGTGCATCAATAGGTTACTATAGCTCCTTAAGTGGCCTTTTTTTTTTTTTTTTCTTTTTATAGAATACTAATTAAATGGCTTTTGGGACTAATTGTTAGATCGCAAGCTACCTCTGGCCCCGTTTTCAACGTGAATGTTCAAAATATATTTAAGCTGCAATTAATGACTAAACCACAGCATTATGTTCTGATTAATCGCTGGCCACACACACTGCACAAAACATTATCATAAAATAAGTGATTATTCAGCGATCCAATTTAATTACCATGTGGATCGAGAGCTTGAACTTATTTACGATCTCTTGCAGATCAAAGGAATACTAATGGCTCCAGGTCCAGTCACATTACCAGTTAGGAATGCGTTTGGTTATCCTTTCGTTGCGGTTCAGTGGTTCATAGATCCCTGTTGGAAGCATTGGGATAATATGTATTATATTTATTTATTCATTTAGCGTATAATAATATGTAGTCATGTAGTCAGGGATGAAACTATCTTAGGCTAAGGCCATCTCCAACCTATTTACTCTATTTTAGAGTACAGAAACTCTAAAATAGAGTATCTATCACTTCAAATAACTATTTCATCTCCAACCCATTTACTCTATATCATACTCTAAAAGAAATATTCTATTTATATTCTTTTTTATAATCATTTAATATTATTTTATATTTATTCCCTATATTTATGAATTAGAATATCTTCTCAACTTTTTAATGTATGTAAAACTTGTATGTTGATTTACTATCTTACAAAATTTATTCAAAATAACAAAATAAAAAAGGTATAAAAAATAAATATAGCTTAAGATTTAAACATACAAATACTTTACATATAGAAAAATAGGTAATTTTGAACAAAAAAATTAAATTAAGGATAACTTTATAATTTTTATTTTTACCTAAATATTACTTTAAAATTTAATTAAAAACAAAAAAAAAGAAAAAGTAATTTAGAGTATGAACAGTGATACTTTAAATATGAAGTATACTATTCATACTCTATCTTTGAAGTACCATATAGAGTATCGGTTGGAGCCCTCCCCGTACTCTAAAATGGTGTAATACTCTATAATAGAGTACCCATTGGAGATGCCCTAAGGAGGCAGTTGCCCCTCAACGCAAGGATTTCTCTCCACTTTAACCCCCAAAAAAAAAAAAATGTTACACTTATTATATAATTGCAATTTTTCAAAAACTATCAGTCATACCTTGGACATTTAATACTTTTATAATAAACGAAAAAACTAACATATTATTGTATGAATTCATAAGGTGCACTTTTATTTTAGTGTTTTTTTTTTTAAATTTAATTTTGGTCTCTCACTGTCTTTGGTACTTCGTATAAGGTCTTCACATATAATGACCTACACATGGCGGTATGACTTTCATGTCTTTTAATGTACGTAACTGCCAGCTTGAAGTTGGCATCAGTATTGAAGAGTGAAACTGACCTCTCAGGACAAAGTCTTCCTCTTGGTACATGATGAATAAAAGAAAATTAATTGACGTAATATTGGAAAAAAAAAAAATATAACAATAGCACATCATTTAAGAAATGATTGAGCAATTACCTGAAAATGGTAACTTAATGAAGTTTATTTATAAATTTCTTAATATTTTCTTTTTGAAGGTTTTTTAGTCGATCTGTCTTGTCAGAATTGTATGTTGTTGATTTTGTATTTTATCAAAAAAAAAAAAAAAAAAAAAAGATTGAGCTTAACACCCTTGTCAGATAAGGTGATTATTGATATATTGAGTCAAGGACGAAGGCCTTGAGACCTTAGGAGGAGCTTAAGCCTCCGTCAACTTTTGTGAATTGTGTGGTTATACATGTATTTGATCAAAATTTACAAATAGTCCTTGTTTAAAAATTAAGACTATATTTGGCATTATGGTTTAACTCTAAATAAACTGTATTTTTTCATATCAATTTTTGTCTTTTTTTGAAAAGTCAACAAGATATATAATTAATTTTTAAAAAATTAACCAACTCAAATTTAAATATTTCATTTTCAACTAATTTATCAAACGGAAGCTAAATGATATTTAAAAAAAAAAAAAAAAAAAAAGAAGCTTGTAGTTATTAGTCCCTCTCACAAAAACTTATAACCATTAAAAAGAGAGTCAATGAGTGCTTGAAATTATCAAGAGGGAAGCAGATAGGGGCCGGCAATGCTCCCCAACCGGATGTGGAACGTTAAGAGTCGGTCCGACTTGGGGTGTGGACTGACGCAGATTATAGTGACGACCCCAATCCGGATTGCCAAAATGCCCGTGGGGTTTCAACACTAACGTGCAAATCAACCGTCTGGTTTCATCACTGATTTGCATCATTAAATTCGAAGTCACCTCAAACTTGGGTTGAAGCCCAGTCTACATTGCAAATTAGATGGACTATTGCAGTATATTTTGGGCACAGAAAATACCATCCTTTATTATTATTATTATTATTATTATTATTATTATTTACCATTAAATACATCTATTCATAATGTCTATTCATAAAGAGTAGACTTGGTCAAATAGACATTGAAGAACAAACGTATGGAAAACTTATGGCGTGATATCATATGTAGTCTTGTTTGGAGTATGTGTGAGTATGTGTTGAATGCAAAAATCAATTAGAATTGAGAATCTAAATTAAATTGGTATTTAAAATAAAAAAGAATAATAAATGTGTTGTGAATTAAAAAAAAAATGATTTGGATTGAAAAATTTTAACCCAAATCTTCGATTCAAACAAAAGAAAAAAAAAAAAAAAAGCAAAATAACATGTATATTACCAGTATAGAATTCTCTTTGAAAGAGAAAGAGAAGTGCTATCGATTTTATACATAGTACTTTAGAATAATTTTTTAGTTCCTGACACGCACTCTATATATGCCAATTAAAAGAGCTTTGCATTCTACCTAGTTTGATATAATTTCCTAAATTAGACGGTTTTTTTTTTTTTTTTTGTTAATTAACAGAGCACTTTAAAGATATGTCCTTCAAAGAATTCATTGTATTTAAAAACCAAAGAAAACTTTAGATGGATTAAAACACAGAGCTTATTTGATATTGTTTCTTAAGTACTTTCTTACAAAAGCTTTCAACTTATATATATATATATATATATATATATATTTATATATATAATATAGCAAATTTACTGTCAATCTTTTTCATCTCACAGTAATGGAATTCGTATGAGCATAGTGTTTATGAAGTCTAAACAAAAAAATGGAAAGAATGTTCTGCTAAATTAGAACTGTTTATCCGCACCAAAAAAAAAAAAAATAGACAAAAATACTCGTTGATTCAAAGCATATATCATGAAACTCACATACTAAAGGACTAATAGGTCCCAAACAGAAAGGAAAAACTATTAAAAGTCAAGCAAAGAAACAACAAACAGAAAAATATTTATAAGAAAAAAAAAAGAGAAATTAACTAATACTTTTTACCGAGGTAAAAAAATTATGAGACAGTAATGAAATTCTTAATTTGACTCAAAACTACACATAATATAGTCTCTAAAGGTCGTTAAATATTTAATTATCGAGCCAACAAAAGGGAAAAGCAGTCATCTGTAAAAAGGAATTTCAAGCAAAAAAAAAAAAAAAGGAAAGGTTTATTTAAAAAATATAGATAATTAATTTGTATATAATCTCCTCTAAGAGGCGTTAAGTAAGTAACTTTTTTTAATTAGAGCATTAAGTACTTGCTTAGTCTAAACTCACGAGAACCTTAGTGAAAAAGAAGACAAATTATCAGCCCTATTTTGAATTTGTGAGACCTTAAATCATCTCCAATGCTTTAGTCAATGTTAATATTATATTTGTTATTAAAAGTGTGAAAAATAACAATATGCAACTTTATGCTCAAATGCACAATGTTATTTTTAACGTCATTTCTTCTTTTTATCATTATGATTTGTTATTTGAAATTTGTGAAAGTAAACATTTAATATTAATAAGTTAAAAATGAATATACTATAATAACTGCATGATAAAAGTTATGTCAACAATCAATAAGAATCAAATGTTTAAGTTTAGCATTATCTATTTCTTGTGGTAAATTTATCACATTTGTCACAAGATTTAGTATATGACAAATTTCATATCAAATATAGCATTCTATTAAGAGTTTTTTTTTTTTTTTTTCCAACCAAATGCCAAAATTTACTATTGACGCAACTTTTTAACATTGCATTAAAGATTTTCCTAGCCCCCCTGAGCTGCCTTCTGAACCCTGAAGCCACGCCTTTCCAAAGCAGACCTCCAATTTCATGTACTTCATATTCTCCCTGTGGCGAAATTTGGACCAAAAAAAAAAAAAAAATCGTATTCGATCTAATTCTTGTCACACAATGATTAAAAAATGTTACACTTATTATCTAATTGCAATTTTTCAAAAACTATCAGTCATACCTTGACATTAAGCGTCGTTTGTTTCGTGAGTTTAAACTTAAAATTTTCATCAATTTTTATCTTTTTTCTAAAAAATTTTTTTATATTTTCTGAAAAAGTTTTTTATCTTTTCGAAAATCAACAAAAATTACTATTGAAACTTAAAATTTTCAACTCAAATTCATTCACCAAACGGACCCTAAGTACTTTTGTAATAAACCAAAAAAAATAACATTTTACTGTATGAATTCATATTATTTTTATTTTTATTTTTATTTTTATTTTAAATTTAATTTTGAGTGGTCTCTTACTGTCACATATAATGATCTATACACGGCAGTACGACTTTCATGTCTTTTAATGTAACAACCAAGTTGAAGTGGGCAGTAGTATTGAAGAGTGAAACTGACCTCTGGGACAAAAAGTCTTTCTTTTAGTACATGATGATTAAAAAAAATTATTTTAATTGCCGCAATATTGGAAAAAATGTAACAATAACACATCATTTAAGAAATGATTGAGTAATTATCTCAAAATAGTAATTTAACGAGGTTCATTTATGAATCTATTAATATTCTCCTTTTAAAGGTCTTGTAGCCCATCTGTTTTGTGAGAATTGTATGTTCTTATTTTTGTGTTTTACCAAAAATTTTAAAAAAACAAATATTGAGCTTAACACCCTTGTCTGATAAGGTGATTATTCATTTATGAATCTATTAATATTCTCCTTTTAAAGGTCTTGTAGCCCATCTGTTTTGTGAGAATTGTATATTCTTGTTTTTGTGTTTTATCAAAAATTAAAAAAAAAATATTAAGCTTAACATCCTTGTTTCCGATAAGGTGATTATTAATATATTGAGTCAAGGATGAAGGCCCTAAACCTTAGGAGGAGCTTAAGCCTCCACCAACTTTTGTGAATTGTGTTTTTATATGTGTATAGTCCATTTTAAAAAATTAAATGATTTAAAAAAAAAAAAAAACAAAGAAGAGCTTGTAGTTATTAGTTCTTGTCACAAAAACTTATACCCATTGAAAACAGTCAATGAGTGTTTAAAATTGTCGAGAGGGAAGCAGATGGGGGCTGGCAATGCTTCCTAATCAAATGCGGAATGTTGAGAGCCTGTTCGACTTGGGGTGCGGATTGATGCGGATTAGAGTGACAACCCAAATCCAGACTGCCAAAATACCCGTGGGGATGTTGTCGCCCTATTGTGCAAGGCAATGCATGCCGTCTCGGTGTGCTTCAGCATCTGCTCACTCTTGGCGTCGGCTTGCGGGCTCCCCATTGGCTCGTCTTGAAACACGGATCAAGGAGTTTGAAATGTATGCGAGTCAATGAGTGTGCAAACTCATAAGGTGAAAGGATTGCAGATTGATGGGATTCCCTCACAGGTTGTGCCGCCAACCGACCTTGATCTTTTGAGAAGGATTCGAGTGAAAGTATGTTTATCGGGACCCGAAAAATGATGAACTATGCCTGAATAGGACAAAATCAGATGAAATTTTGGTGTAGGCCCGTAACAATACTAACATGCAAATCCATCGTCTCATTTCATTAATGATTTGTGTCATTAAATTGGAAGCCACGTCAAACTTGGGTAGAAGCACAGTCTACATCGCAAATTAGATGGACTAGTGCAGTGTATTTTGGGCACCATAAAATACATCTATTCATGATGTCTATTCATTAAGATTAGACTTGGTCAAAATGACATTGAAGAATAAACATATGGAAAACTGACAGCGTGTTATCAGAGATGGTCTTGTTTGGAGTATGCCTTGAAGGCAAAAATCAATTGAAATTAAGAATCTAAATTAAATAGGTATTTAAAATTAAAAAGAAAAATATATGTGTTGCGAATTAAAAAATAACAATTTGGATTGAAAAAATTTTAACCCAAACCTTTGATTCAAACACAAGAAAAATAAAAATAAAAATAAAAATAAAAACAAGACAAAAGCAAAATAATATGTATATTATCAATATAGAACTCTCTTTGAAAGAGAAAGAGAAAGTGCTATTGATTTTATACAAAGTATTGTAGAAAAATTTTTTAGTTCCTGATTCGCACTCTATATATGCCAATTAAAAGAGCTTTGCATTCTAGCTAGTTTGATATAATTTCCTAAATTAGACTTTTTTTTAATTAATTAACAGAGCATTTTAAAGATATGTCCTTCAAAGAATTCATTGTATTTAAAAACCACAGAAAATTTTAGATGGATTAAAACGCAGAACTTATTTGATATTGTATCTTAAGTACTTTCTTACAAAAGCTTTCAACTTGTGTGTGTGTGTGTGTATATATATATATATAATATAGCTATTTTAGTGTTAATCTTTTTCATCTCATAGAAATGGAGTTCGTACGAGCATAGTGTTTATGAAGTCTAAACAAGAAAATGGAAAGAAAGTTCTGCTAAATTAGAACTGTTTATCCGCACAAAAAAATAGACAAAAATACTCGCTGATTCAAAATATATATCATGAAACTCACAAACTAATGGACAAATGTGTCTCAAACAGAAAGGAAAAACTATTAAAAGTCAAGCAACTATATAGATCAAGAAACAACAAACGGAAAATATATTTATTAAAAAAAAAAAGAAATTAAACTAATATTTTTTACCGAGGTGAAAAATTATGAGACAGTAATGAAATTCTTAATTTAACTTAAACTACACATAATATAGTCTCTACAGGTCGTTAAGTATTTAATTATCGAGACAACAAAAGTGAAAAGCAGTCATATGTAAAAAGGAATTTCAAGCAAAAAAAAAAAAAAAAAAGGAGAGGTTTATTTAAAAATATAGATAATTACTTTAGTATATAATCTCCTCTAAGAGGCATTAAGTAAGTAACTTTTTTTTAATTAGAGCATTAAGTACTTGTTTAGTCTAAACTTACGAAACCTTATTAAAAAATAAGACAAAATATCAGCCCTATTTTGAATTTGTGAGACATTAAATCATCTCTAATGCCTTAGTCCATATTAATATTATATTTATTATTAAAAGTGTGAACGATAACAATATTCAACTTTAAGCTCAAATGCACAATTTTTTTTTAAAGTTATTTCTACTTTTTATCATTATGATTGTTTTTTGAAATTTGTGAAAGTAAACATTTAATATTTAATAAATTAAAAATGAATGTACTATAATAACTGCATGATAAAATTCAAGCCTACAATAAATAAGAATCAAATGTTTAAGTTTGATATTATCTATTTTTTGTGGTAAATTTGTCACATTTATCACAAGATTTAGCATATGATAAATTTGATATCAAATATAGTACGCTATTGGTGAGTATTTTTTTTTAACTAAACGTCAAAATTTACTGTTGAGATAACTTTTTAACATTGCATTAAAAAGTTTCCTGGCCCACCTTGAGCTGCCTTCTGAACCCTGAAGCCACGCCTTTCCAAAACAGACCTCCTATTTCATGTACTTCATATTCTACCTGTGGCGAAATTTGGACACAAAAAATAAATAAATAAATAAATAATCGTATTAGATCTAATTCTTGTCATACAATATGCGTTTATACGTATTCCTGCCTTAGATACACATGCACAAATACGCCTACATATGCATATGTGTGTGTGTCTATAAATATGTTTGTTAAACCCACTTGTTAGTTGTGCCAAATCAAACGTACCATTCTTAAATTCATCATAAATTTTTTTTTTTTAGTTTTAAAGAAATCTTCGTGGTGATCATTTTATTGTTGCCATGCCTGACTCATCAAAAAGGGCTCTCCAATGGCTAAGCCTAGTGGGCATAATTTGGCTCCAATCCATCAGCGGCACAAACACAAACTTCCCCGCCTACTCCTCCCAACTCAAGGACGCCCGCTCCATGTCCCAACTGCAACTCAACAACCTCGCCTTCGCCTCCGACGCCGGGAAGCTCTTCGGTTGGTTCGCGGGCCTCGCCGCCGTCTACCTACCCCTCTGGCTCGTCCTCATGATCGGCTCATTCCTTGGGTTGGTGGGTTACGGTTTGCAATACCTCTCCATAACAAAACAAATCGCACCTCTCTCGTACTGGCAATTCTTCTGCCTCACCGTCCTCGCCGGAAACAGCATTTGCTGGATCAACACCGTCTCTTACGTCGTCAGCATCCGCAACTTCCCCCGTTACCGCCAAACCGCCGTTGGCTTGACGACGAGCTACCAAGGACTAAGCGCAAAGATCTACACGGACGTTGTTGGTGCTTTGTTCTCTATCAAGAATGCCAAAAAAGCCAGGGGGTATCTGCTTCTCAACTCTGTTTTGCCACTATTGGCTTGTGTCATCACTTCGCCGTTTGTTCGAGGCATCGACGAGATCGAGAGGCCTTATAAAAATATGGACGCCGGTTTTGTTATTATGTTCGTGATTACCATAGTTACCGGTGTTTATTCTGTGATAAGTAGTTTGGGGTTGTTGGTGTCTAGTTCAGCCTTGATCAATAACGTTATCGGTACCGGGGTTTTGCTTCTGGCGCCTTTGGCGATTCCGGCGGCAGAAAAGATTAGGGGAGTAATGTCGGAGAAGTGGAATTTGAATAGGGAGAGAAGAGTTTACGATTTCACAATTGAGGAATTGGGAGGAATTCGCGTAGGAGATCGAGATCTCGGGGTGAAAGATGAAGAGGGTGATGATCATGATGATGATATTGTTGGTGTTAGGAGGAGATTGGAGTGAAGAAGATGCTAACGAGGCTTGATTTCTGGTTATATTTCTTTGTCTACTTTTCTAGTGCGACACTCGGTTTGGTGTTCTTGAACAACTTGGGACAAATAGCCGAGTCTCGTGGGTCCTCTAGAACTTCCTCTCTCGTCTCTTTGTCTTCTTCCTTTGGGTTCTTTGGCCGTCTCTTGCCTTCTCTCCTTGATTATTACTTCTCAAGGTAAGAACGCTTATCCGATCATGATCTCTCCTTTTCTAATTAATATCGGTAATGATAGAAGATTTCTATGATAAGGCAAGATACAGTTTCTAGTTCTCCTATCATAGGACAAGACATAGTTTTTAATCGTCTGATCATATTATAACTATATTAGAATCACAATAGATTTCACTAAATTACTTGATTAAGGTCTGACAATATTTTTACTTTTTGGGGATTTTTAGGGGCAAGTACGTGATTTCAAGACCGGCAATAATAGCCGCGTTGGTGGCTCCAATGGCAGGATCTTTTTTCTTGCTTCTCAACCAAACAACCGTCAACCTCTACATTAGCACAGCCATAATAGGGGTGTGTACGGGTGCGATTACATCGGTATCGGTGTCGACAACACAAGAGCTGTTTGGTACAAAGAATTTCTCTGTGAACCACAATGTTTTGGTTGCAAATATCCCCATAGGCTCTTTTCTTTTTGGCTACTTGGCCGCTCTTCTTTACCGCAAGGAAGGAAATGGAGACGGGAAATGCATGGGAATGGAATGCTATCGAAGCACTTTTGTTATTTGGGGCTCTATTTGTTGTCTTGGGACGGTTTTGGCTCTAGTTCTTTACTTTCGAACAAGGAAGTTCTATTCACGGTGATAGTTGTGACACGTATACGACTCGTCTTACTCATATTAGATACTGATATCTCTTTATGATGACAACCAATTTTAATGTAGCTAGCTTGCTAGTCATTGTCGTACAAGGACGACCATGGGTCTACTATGAAAATAAAAGAAATAAACAGAATGCCCATGGTTTAGAATATTCCCAACATATAGGTATAAGAATAATATTTTTGGTTTAATGTTTGGAGGTGGATACAATTCTACATTTTGTAGTACTATTAAGTGTAAATTAACGTCATATTATAAAATTTAATATTTGATGTATTATTTTATTAGCAAGTGTTTGACCTTAACGTGCCGTTTGTTGTTCTTTTAAAGGTATATAAATTGTTAGTTACTCGGATTAATGAAGGGTACATTTTTAGGGTTTTGGATAAAAAGGCCAAAAGGAAAAGAAGAAGAACAAGGAGAAAATAAAAATCGTTTTAAGTTATTTGTTGGGTAGATTTTTAAATTTTTCGTTCAAGATCAAATTATTGTCCGCGAATCTATAATAATATGGCAACCAAGCAAATCTGTACTCGTTTTTTAATTTCAATGCATAATATTTTTCTGGGTATTAAGAAAATATTATTTCTTTCCTTTGCTAAATTGTTTTATTTGCCGTTAGCGCTTGTGATCCATTAATTCTTCATGACACCACTGCCCCTCAAGGGTATACCAAAGACGCAAGGAATTTCTTTTGTTTTGTTTTGTTTTTTTGTTTTGCTATTTTTTGTTATTATTATTATTATTATTATTATTTGTTTTTGTCTGTTTTGTTTTGTTTTGTTTTTTCTTCGGAGATAAACGTCTCTTCCTTATTACTTATATGTCACTTCATGTAACTGTACCACATGCGACGTAAGGTAATGCGAATGAACAACGCATGCTTCTTTGAGCAAAGATTTAGCTACAACACAAATCCAAAGGAAGAAGGAATAAGAACAATGAAGAAACAACAAAATGTGGGGGAAACGTCAATACACATGTGCCTCATAAATGTATATGTATATGTGTGTGTTTAAAACATTTAATAAAAAAAAGGAGGGAGCATATATAAATGTCATCACATGATCAATATTATCATTTTTTTCAAACTTAAAAACGGAGAATTCGAATTTTATACTTTACCATACTGGAATTATTAGATGTTTAATACTAAATCATGCATGTAATCACTGATCAAATATCACTATTTGTTAAATTGGATATTTTTCATGAAACAAAGTGTGAATTAATTAAGCAAGGTGATTATAATTATGTGCTGAGAAGACCTGCGACATCCTCATCCACACAATAAGAACAACAAAAGTGCAGTTTTCAGCTTCATTAATCATTTTATTTATTTATTTTTTTCTCTTTTAAAATTTTCGGTCTCCTTTTATTGATTGATTGCTTGCTAGTTGCTCCAAAGAAATGATTCATACTGACGTTAGGCTGACAAGTGAATGACATGTGTATTGTTTTGTGTGGGGCTGAGATTTGATAAGAATAAAAAACTGATGATATGACTATCATCCGTGGAAGGCTCAGAAACCTAAACGGCCAACCATTTGTTAAAGTTATTTCCATTACCATTTACAAAAAATCAGTCATGTTCCATTTCCCTGTCATTTTCAATCTATAAATCTTTGTGACAAACTTCATGAACACGTACATTCATGTACACACACACACACACACAACACACAGAGCAACAATAATTCCAAAGAGCTTCCATAAAAATTATGACAAACTTTTTCTGAATTAGATCAGTTCTAGCTAGTTCCATGGACTTCCATCAAAAAAATAATAATAATAATAACTGAACTTAAAACATTTTAATTGCAAAGGGAAACGAACTTTTTGGAACAGACATACATACGGGTATATACACTTATAGTTTTTTTGTAAGTTATTATAACAATAAGTTAATTTTAACATAATAATTATCGGTGACTTGTCCTTAATCATATTGATAATTTTAAATAATATTATATTCTAAAATTATTAGGCATATCTAGCTATCAGATTTGAAATATACATTAGTAACAGTAATTTTAAAGGGCTTCGAGAAGATTACTACGACAAACTTATCTTAATTAGATCAGTCCTAGATAGGTTCATAGACTTCGAAAAACATTTTACGAAAAAGATTTTGATCACAAGGAAAATGACCTTTTTGAAATGGGATAGTCACACACACACATATATATATATATAAATATATTCGCGCACATATATACATATGTGTGTGTGTGTGTGTCTGTGTGTGCATCAAAGTCAGTAATATCATAATTCCTTTGGCCAATTGTAACCATTAGAATTTGTGTGAAGTTGAACCAAACAACTATAAACGAGAGTTGCAGCTTATTAAATAAATGCATTTTTATTGACAATTAAGGTCCCAAAACTGAACCTGTACTGATGTACACTCTCACACTACCAGTCACTACCATACATATGTTGTCCTAAGGGGTCCAGTGTTTGCATAGCAAGGTGCATCTCTAAGAATCAAAGGGTGTCTTTTCACAACTATACATACATACATACATATATATATATATATATTTCAACTTATTTCATACGCTTTGATCGCTAGGACTATAGGCTGCATGCTCCAAAATCTCGTCATATCATACGTAGTGAGTGCATCATATATATATATATATATATATATATATATCATTCATATCATACGTAGTGAGTGCATCATATATATATATATATATCATTCTAAAATGTATTATTATTATTACTACTACTACTCCTACTATTATTTCTTTTTAAATTTACGTTTATCTTTTTTGGTGTTTTAAAAATAAGACCTTCTATTTTACATTATGGATATGAAGTGCTGTTTTTATCATTAGATTTACTTTCAATGGTGATTTAGTTTATGACTAAATTAAATAATAATTATCTCATGTGATAAATTTTTAACTTGTACACTTATAATCCAACGATTAAAAAGCGATTTTTGCCTGTAGTTTAAAATAGGAAGTCATATTGTAAAAGCTCCCTAGCTTTTAATTTTTGTTGCAATATTTTTATTGAATTTCTTGCAGGGATGCTACAAATTATATATATATATATATATATATCTCTCTCTTTCATTGTTTTTTTTTTTTGGGTAAATTTGTGTAATTATTTCGAAATTAAAGCTAAAAATTTAGCTTAAGAATTAAAATTTTGTCATAATTTTTTTCATGTTAAGTTTGTTAAAAACACTAAAATTTTATTTAACAATTAAATCATATTTAATTACAAAAAGTTATTTTGCGGCTAATCTCTCACTGCTACAAAAACATTTTTGCAATAAAAAATGTACTTTTAGCCACGATAGCATATTTGTAGCTCAAAAATTGTAGCGCCTTGAATATAAATTTGTTGTATTGTAATTAAAACCTAAAGTTTAATTTCTTCAACAATAGGATATTTGCAGCTCACATTGTATTATTTTCGTTTTGTGATTGAGATTAAGTTTTATTCTTGAGTTCGTTCTTACAATGAAAAGAACTAATATATATTTTTTTATTTTATGAAAGTTTATAATTTTATGTTCAGACTGAGGTGCACATGTTCCAAAGCTATACACTTGGGGCGATAAAGTATTTCTTGACATTATTGGCACATCAAAACTAATACATCACAACAAATTTTTTTTTTTCCCCTTCTTTCGACGGTTTTTCCTTTCCCTTTTTTTGAGGGAACTTCATTTTTCCCCCACTTTTTGGTTGCACTAACTGCATTAGAATAATGGTGATATAGGGTTGGCTCAGATAGCGGCAAAGCTAGTCTGTATAATTTAAACAGACCGTATATGTTCAGTTAGACATCTCCAACTTAAATTTGCTATTTTAATTTTTATCTTTTTTTTAAAAATTAGTAAAAATTATAATTAGTTTTTAAAAGTCAACCAATTCTAATTTCAAAATTTCATCTCTAATCGATGAATCAAATGCTAAATGATATAGATGATTCATATAGAGATATATAATTTTTTTTAATGAGAGAAAATGAGAAAAATATAAAACTTTCAACAGTAAACATGAAAAAAAAAAAAAAGTTAATGGAGGACGGGAGCCTCACTTTATTATGGATGGCTCTGCCACGAATTTCAGAGCATATTATTATTATTATTATTATTGAAGGTGAAAGCGTGTTGTTGTTATTATCATTATAAATATTATTGAAGGTAAGAGCATGTTATTAGATATTGGTTTATTATAACTGAAAGATCTATTTTTATGAATTTATTTGATTTAATTAAATTACTAAAAGCGTAAGTAAATAAAAGACATATGTAATTTTTACGAGATTTGGTCACACCTACTTCTTAGGGTCACGCCCTATTATCGAACAATCCACTAATATCAAATAATTACAAGCACTCTTAGACTTATACAACCCAAAGACTCACAATTTATATTGTCGTCGGTCGTCTTGAATGTATTAGTGGGATCTATTCGGTGAGCACTACTTGTCTTGTTATTGAACTCCTTTCAATTGAAAATGCCTTCTCCTGAAAGCTTCAAGTTCTTCTCCCGAAGAGCGACAACATCTCCTCTCGAAGAATCCAAATTCTCCTCCCAAAGAACACATAATGACCACATGAACTAAATCTCAAATATGCATGAATTTTCAAGTGTCCGAGGTTAAGCAAACTGTATTTAAGACCCATATAAATAGCAGGATTAACCAATCTCCAAGAAGATCTCGGATTAAAAAATAATTTAAATTTCAAATTGTTTCCTGATATATTGCAACATTTCTAGAAACATTCTGAAATTCAAATATTTAAATTTACAGCATAATCCAAAATGAATTTCCTCTATAATAGCTGATGATGAAATACGAAAACCTTCAAGAAACCCCAGAAATAAAAGCTTCTAACTTTCCATATTTCAAATGCAAGATTATTCTCTTTTTAGGATAGTTTGAATTTTTAATTTAAATAGGATAAGTAAACCTACTCAAATTAAAAATCTCCCTGTTAAATAGAACCCCAAGATTATCTCCACTATAATTCACGCAATATCCTTGCACTGTACCAAAACAGAAACTACCAATTTATAGACCAAGTCAAATGCATTCTACTAAGTCATCTACCAAAACAAGTAACTTACTCAACTTACAAAACGAGCAACTTTCTCATTAAGCAGCTAACTATATCTTCAAATAATGAACCATATATCCTAAAGTTAGCTAACAAAATATTGTTTTTGGTTCTTCTAACAAAGTTGCCATAAATACCAACGTAATAAAACCTAACAATAACTTCTAACTACCTGCAATCTAATGATCATAAATGAATCCGGCAAAGGATAGCTGTCCACTGTCCCAGTTAAAGAGAATACGCGTACGAGAGAGGGAAGTTGACCAGAGCAAAGACAAGAAGAACTGAAAGGAAGAGCCAGGTCAAGCAACTGAGCTAAACTCTTGCCAACGGCCAATTAAAATTAATCTCGGTCGCACCGAAAGAAAAATATTAAGTTAGAACAAATAATAATAAAGAATATACTGACGTTTAATTATCATGACTAATTAATAGATAGTTAGGTCCCATATATAACTTCGCTTTATATTAATAATGCTGTCCATTCTTTCAAAACTCGGAAACTCAATTGACGAGTTCAAAGACTAGATTTGTGAAGATAATTAAAGTGATCAATACCTTCTATCAATCGTTCTCCATTTAGCTAATATATGTTAGTTTATACATGTTTTTTCAAACTTAGAATTTGTTTCGGCAGTAAATTGTTACTAAATATACTAACAATTTACTCAAAATTATATCTGTTTTCATATCCCCACCCACTGACTCCATTGCCAAAATTGGTGCAGCATTTATTAATTTTCTCGGCAAGGTCAAGATCTCTATATATATATATATATATAGCAATGGTATGGTATAACATAAAATCATTGGACATATATTCTGACATATTTAAAACTAATGTATCACATTTTTCTACCATATAGTCGTAGTGGGGGCTGTTCATATCATGTCCACGTTTTATTTATTATTTTTCTCTGAACTTGAAAAATAAAAAATAAAAAACCAAATAAATAAATTTAGAATTTAAAAGTTGGAAGCCGACCAGCACCAGCCCATTTAATGGATCAGTAGTGGGCTTTCATAGTGCAGCAGTAGCTGCCTGCCGAATCAATACTCTCTTTCATCAGTTACTTTCTAACGGTATCCGTTGGACTCAAGGGAAAATTTATATGTCATGTGTGCCATACTTTCGAAGCTTGGATTGAAAATTCTACCTTTTTCATTTTTATTTTTTCGTATGTCACTAATTTTTCTTTTAAACTGAGGATGTGAATTTTGAGTTCTTTGTCTCATGATGAAGTCAAATATGAAATTAATATTAACGTACAACCATTATATGCCATTTTTCTGTTTTGATCTCCAAAAATATTTTGGTTTATCCACTAAATAACTTTTTGAATAATCATATATATATTTTTTAAGGCAAAGATCTTACAAACTTAAATAAAAAAGGAACTAAACTGATTGAAAAAAAAAAAAAAAGCAAACCAAAAAGAAAAATAATTAAAAAGAAATTATTAAGTTAATTTCAATTTAAAACTCTAACCTTACGAGTTCTAAGCTTAATTATAAGAGCCTTCATGTGTGATCTTGAAACATGTATGTACAAAGTGTTATATATATGTGAGTGTGTATGACATGATCATTTCTTATTATGACCAATTAAGATACATCACCTGTGTAATTATATGAACATGTATAAATAAATTCTTTTTTAGTTTTAATTCTCAGAATAATAGCAATATTTTTATATTCGAATTCTCATGCACTTAATTAAGAGGGAAAGCATATTTTAATTTGTTTTTATATTTTTTGTCCTGAGTAAACTTGAAAAAGGAGAAATTAAGAGTGCTCTTAAACTACAAAACTAAAGGATACGTTTGTTATCGGTTGATTAACAGAATTTTAAGTGCCAGCAAGATGGGGAAAAGCTAAAGCAAAAGAGTTGAAGTATTTTTTTATATATATTTATTTTAGGAAGAGAGTTAAAATAGAACCTAGAAAAATATTGAATAAAATCTTTATGTGCCTCTCGTGTGTTGTTGCTCTTTGAAGACTCATAATTGATGATGCACCGAATTGCCAATATATCTTTCACTCTATACCAGCCAACATATATTCTATAGAGGACCTTTTTTTTTTTTTTTTTGGCTAAAAGATTCTACATTTAGTACTTATTCTTTAGGTTTGTACCCAAACAAACTACTTTATTGGTGTTTATTTTATGTCCGAGGAATTTTGGACTCATCACCACGCACTCACATATATGCTCTCTCTCTCTCTCAAACTTTATAATATATTATGTATGTATGTTTTGTTTTTGTTGGCATATTTGCCCGTGAATGTACTCTCGCGATATATGAGACTCACGTGAGTTCATAATGTTATTAAATTATATATATATATATATATATATATGGACGCTTTTGTTTATGCATATATTCTACAAAACAAGTAACAAAAAATGGTTCATATTTAGGTATAAAAAATCACCATTTAGTATATAGCGACTTGTTATATAATTGATATAGCAGTGACAATGATAGTGAGACCTTAATCAATGATAAAGGCAAATATTGCATGCTTGTAACAAGTAGAGATTCTATGATGGATAACTCTTATCATAGTAACAATTGATGTTAATCGTATAATTTAGTTAGTGAAAACAACAAATATTACGTATTCATAATAGGAGAAGTTCTATAATAATACAGTGTTCATATCATAACAGCAACTGATATCAATCATGCGATTTAAATATGAAAGTACTTATAAAATGGGTGCAACAATATAATATCTCCAATCTCATAAATACACGTTGTTCATTTTATATATCTTACCATCACCATTATAAAATGACATTATTGAATCTATTTGTGTGGCTCCAAACTGTATAATTCCCTGTAACTAATAATATATGGGTCGAAAGAATCATTTAGGTTAGATTACGACATAAGAGATCAATATTCCTACACAAACAATGCGAATATCAAGAGTTTAACACTTACTTTAAAAATTTTGTTTTTTAAAAAATTATTCAACAAAAAGACGGGTTGGTCGACATAAAATAATTTATGTACTAACAGTCAGATCCAATCAGTAATTGAGTAATATAGTCAATTACTACCGTTAAATTCTTGATTGATATTAGTTAAACACATATTAATCATATCAATCGATGAGGAATGATCAATTAATGATTGATCATTTTTAACAAAATAATTGTTTTTCTATTTTAATAAAACATAGAAAATTTGTTTTTAAGAAAAAAATAAACTTAAAAAAAATCATTTTTTCACATATCTCAGTGTAAAAATATTATATACTCACCGGGAAATATAATATTTACACAATGAACTTATATAGATATCTAGTGCGGAATCCGAAAAGGCAACATGTATCATTAAATTAATACATCATGGAATGTCTCCAGCATCTTAGGTTAGGAATTGAAAGCTCATATATATACTTCATGCCAACAAGTTACACCCCATCAAATCAGTATTTAATTCTATGGGGAAAATTTTTTTATATAAATGTAATTAAAATGCTTAAGATCCACTTAAGTTGACTACATCAACTAATTAATCAATGCGGCAGCAAAAACGACACCTACATCTCTGCCAACAGAAGTAATATATATATATATATATAGAGAGAGAGAGCTCGTACTCACTTACCAGCCTCTCCTTTTTTGGTCTGAAAACGATCCCTTTAATTTGTTATTTAATTATAAGAAAGAATCTATTTCTGTACTTTGGACTTTAGTTAGTAGTGTGATTGTGAAGAATAATTCAAATCATGATCATCAATAGATCGATGATAACATATATCGGTTCAGTTAACCTAAATTTGTCATCAAGCATATAATTGTCATTGATATTCCTTTTAAATCTCCATGATATCTGTTAATAATAGCTTACAAGGAGATAAGCACTATTAATTCCAAAGATGGTTATTGATCAAGTTGATGTTTTGATTAATTGTAGAAAGAGAAAGAAAGCAAGAAAAATTCAGTCATTGGAAATAAGGTGGAGCCTTATAATACTAGCTAGGCCAAAGTTACAGACATGAAAAAAATCTTAAGCGGATTTAGAGGATAAAATCGAAACCTTAAAAATGAAGATACTATGATCAACAATGCATATTACTATTCAGAAAGAGATGGATTACTGTTTTGAATTCTTAGGGGAAATTAGCATATTTTCATGATATGTCGAAGTAAAACCTAGATAAAAATCCGGTTAAAAAAAATTTTATCCTACGTACTTATTCATAGTAGGAATGGTTTTAAATAACAAAATCCTAATGATTTTCTCCTAGGTTGTTTTTATTTGTTTGCTTTGGATTTTCTTTTGTTTTCGTGCTTTTAGTTTTGTAAGTTCTTTTTTCTTTTCTTTTTAATGAAATTTTCGTTAGAAAAAAGTGCTGGAAAATAATAAATTTTGACACATAGTGTATCTGATTATAGCCAGTAATTGATACAGACAAGATAATTGGTTTGCCTCTGACATACGTGTATCTTTTCTCACTCTTTTTTCCATTTTATATGAGGCTCTCGATCGATTAAGAAGAAATCATTCCCAAGTGGATTCCAAAAACCACAAGTTTTGATATATTAAAAAAAAAAAAAACCCCCCCCCCCCCCCCCCCCACAAATATCATGATCAATCATTTTCATAAATCAAATCATCATGCTTATTCATCACCATTCTGATCAGATATTCCTTAAAAACAAATAGCTACATGAAATATGCCCTTTTCACCATTATTGTGTAACCATGCTCAAAAAAAAAAAAAAAAAAAAAAAAAAAACTATACAGTAAAACGTTAAACGAAAAAGAAGGCACTAGCAAGTTTATCAAAGGTAACAACAATTGGTAGCCACGGTGTTATCTACTTTTAAAGACCCGATTTGTCTGTAAATTACGTATAATATTCTTAAATTTGTTTTTGTGTGTTCATTTAAAAAAAAAAAAAAGATACATATGTAATCAATAAGACGAGTCCCACATAAATAGGAAATGAGGTGACTTCTAATATAAAAGTGTCTACACGTACCTCTTAATTTCTAATTGTCTAGGTATATAAGATCACTTTAGAAGATATCCACTTATAACTTATTATATTGCTCTTTTGAAGGTTTTTATGATCGATCTTTTTGTATTTGGGTGAGCGTTTGCTACAGCCACATACCTTGAGCAATGACAATTTTGAATTTAATATGAGTTGATATAACAATCAAAATTGACTAATAGATGTGAGAACCTTAAAAAGGGCATTCCTTAAGCCGCAGATCTTCATGCGTATTTTTAATCATTTTTCATTAATCATGATTACCCCAAAAAAGAGAGTAGTGGAGCGTTTCAAGGACACAAAGGGACAATGTCGAGGATTCGAGAAATGGACATTTATTTAATTATTTCGATGTAATTATATATATATATATATATATATAGGTGTGTGTGTGTATTTATTTAAGTATAGTCATGTGAATAGATGATTCCATAGTGTTGAATAAAGACAATATAATTGACAAACCTCCCAAAGAAAACAAAGCCTTGTCCATCAGTCCAGCTAACACACGATCATCACTACTGATAAATAACCAGTAGCCAAATTCGACTTTAAAAGAAATACTGAACATACGTCACAACTTAAAATGTTGATAAGAATTCTCCAAAAAAAAAAATTATCATATACGAAGTATCATATATATATATATATATATGCTATACTACTGATCTCCCTTCCTCCCTCTCCCTCTATATATGTACATGTCTATATAGGTATATATAATGTTGACATTCCCACTAGAAAATGTGGAGCTATATATAAAGAGATAATATCTCCTCTCTTCACTGCATGGGACAAATATAATCAATTTGCTTGTGGTAAATTTAATTCATATTGGATAATTGCATGAAATAAGTATAATATGTTTGAGTTAAAATTCTAATATTCTCGGATTCTTGAGTAATTACTTGACCAATTTAACTCCTTTTCTCGCCTGAACGACACTAGCTAGACAACAAACATTATAATATTTGATCAAGACATTCCATTCATGCTATACACACACATATATATATATTATTAAAATACGTCATAATATATATAGCCTCCATTTGGTTTATTAATTGAAGATAAAATTTTTAAGTTAAAGTTGATTGATTTTTTAAAAATTAATTATAATTTTTGATAATTTTTTAGAAAAAGACAAAAATTAAAATGAAAAATTTGAATTTCAATTAGAATACCAAACAAAAGCTAGCGTTTGACTAAAGAATTGTTACGGCCAGTTGTATGTCGCACGAGGAAAACGAACAAAAGGGAACGCGAAACGTTCCCAAAGCATGTATAGCAGTTTCCCTTTTAAGTAAAAAACGGAAGCACATATAGCATTGCCAAATTGACATTTTTTTTTATAAGCCGAGCAAAACTTATAAACTAACTATGCATATATATATATATATATATATATGAGATGGCTGCAGAGAATTTCCGGACCAAGATAGGGGGGGGGGGGGGAGAGAGAGAGAGAGAGAGAGAGATGGATCCCGTGAGGAAGATTTGGAGGCATATGCGAAAGAACAGATGAACAGAAGAGATAGGTTTGACGCATCCTTTGCTAGTTTCGAGTGTACTCCTGCTCAAATTATTAAAAAAAAAAAAAAATCACGAGCAGATTCCTTACTCTCACGTAACACCACAGGCCACACCCAGCGCTAAATTTCCTCTCCCCCGCTCCCATAGTCCCATGTAACTATCTGTTTCATTATCTTTTCTGTTTCAAATTCATGTGTCTTTACGTACCACCACTATTACACGGCTCTTATAACTCTATCTGTTCATATGATCTCTAGCTATTATTATCCGCGTGGCCTAGCTATATATATATGTATCACATAGACGTATATATATACATACATATATATTATATACGCGTATATATACATACATATATATACATACACATAGACGTGTATATATACATACACATATATATATATATATATATCTACGTGTGTGTATTCTTCACATGCATATCAGGGCATTCTGCACCTTGGTAATGCGTATTATATATATATAATATAGACAATGAGATTCAGTATTAGACTTGTTATAATAATTGAATTGTTGTTGTGGTTTAATTAGCTTTTACTGTGTACATGTACTATGTAGTTAAAAAGTAATGTTAAGAATACCAATTCTAATTTTAATTTTATACCCATTCACATGGTGGTTAATTGTCTTCTTTGGTTAATTGATACAATTAATTGATATAATAATATGTTTTAAATATTTGTCAAT
Source organism: Ficus microcarpa (assembly GCA_025413485.1). NCBI lineage: Eukaryota > Viridiplantae > Streptophyta > Magnoliopsida > Rosales > Moraceae > Ficus > Ficus microcarpa. Next base: position 19,716,316 of record CM046377.1, on the reverse strand, counting down.
AAAAAAATAACAACCGATGAAATAAATATCATATACAATTTCTAGAGATGTCTTGGTATCATGTGTATATTGCTAAGAATTAGAGCTGAAAAGTAATATAACTGTAAAAATAAAATAAAATAAACAAGAACACACGAGATAAATAGTTGGGACAATAAATCTTACTGTTGGAATATCAATTACACTAACTGTAAAAAATTAATTAAAATATGGTTAGATCATTATATACGTTTTTGTATTTGCATGACAAAATGGTTTTCTCTTTTTGTAATTGACGTTAAGGTCGATATATATGTGTAATATACACGCATATAATAATTAACATGCGCATGGAGACAACGTGTTTGTACACGTGTCTATTTATATACACACTCTCAAGAAATTAAAACAAAAATATAGAAAACACATTACAATTATTTTCCACCAAGAATAAAGTTTATTGAGTCGCTTTATAAACTGTCTTGAAGAGCTGTCTAGCCCGTGCATAGAGAGAGAGAGAGAGAGAGAGAGAGAGAGAGAGGACATGGTTTCTGGTAAGCACAAGAAAGCGCCTTTATACAAGAAACTGCAACTTCTTCGTTCTGTCACCAAATCTCATGCGGTGCGATATATTCCCTAGTTTCTGATCTTCTTTATTTAAATGAGCTGAAGCACAACATCTTTGTGTGATATATATATATATATATATATATATATATATATGAGTGTATGTATGCCTGAAAATAACATTTGACCCTTTTAGGATCCCAGTCTGTTGCTCAAATCATTCTAAACCTTCCTTTTTGAAGCTATAATATTGTGCCTTTTTGGAACTTATTAGCTGAATATCATTTACATCTTCTTATTTTCTTGATTTAATTCTGTTGACGTTTTTGTTTGTGGCTTAATTAACTCTTTTAATTACCAGTACCATTATTCATGTCGAGCTGGGCTTCACATGTCCTTCTAATCCGGAGTCATCCCGAATTAGATCAATAACTTTATTCTTAAACTACAGACATTTTTATATAAATTTTATATATATATATATATATATATATAAATCACTTGCGTGTTAGAATCACAAATTCATCACCCTTAAATTCTTGAAGCTAATTCTTGATAATTGGTAAGTGTATATATATCCGATCCTTTTCCTCATAGAATTATTTACCTAATTGAATTAATTTCACGAGCCTAATTAGAAATTCGTACAAGTTTGATTTGATAAGAATAAGAAGAAGAGCTGGGTTAAATTACAAAAGAAATATAGCCACAAAAAAGAAAAAAAAGGAAATTTACAAGAAACTATTAACTGAAAAAGAGTTCTAAAAAGTGATCAGATCGACTAACGATAATCTCGTGGCCGGTTTTTGTGTGTGCAGCTGTGCAGTAGAAGGCCAATTAAATTGGAAAATCCATCAAAGTACGTGCAAGGGGGGTTAAATATGCAATTAAAAGTGGAGAAAATAAATCAAGACAACTTGGCATCCCAAAACTCCGGGAGTAGTACTATTTCTACCGGCCACAACTCAACATTAATCCCTGTGGTAATTAAAGTTAAACTCTTCATTAATTAAGTACTCCATATTTTTATTTTTTTCTTGCAATAATTGGTTTAGGAATTAAGTAATTGGAAATTTAATTCAAGTTTATTAATTTGTTGATTAATGTTATTGTAGCAGGTTAATGTTGAAGTTGAAGAAATGGGTTTTTTAATCAAGGTATTGATAGAAAAAAGCTGCTCCGGACTGCTTGTTTTCATATTGGAAGCCTTTGAAGAGCTCGGCCTTGATGTGGTCCACGCTAGGGTTTCTTGTTCACTTAATTTTCATTTAGAAGCAGTCGTCATTATAACCGTAAGTTAATAAACTATATTAATTCCATGATCATTTACATGCTTGTACATTTAACATGTTTGTGTATGCGTGAGACGTATATGGCTCTTGTTTATTATCAGAGAATAAAACATGCGTAGACTTTGAATCTGAGAGTTCCTACTCAAACACTTCCATTTGCACCCGTTCCTGCTGAGCTATCTTAATTAGGGTTAACATGCTGTGAATATATATTTTATGTGTTATATATGTATAAGATATATATTTATATGTACTTAATATTGTGTTGCTGAATTTGCAGGATAACGAGCTAAGCAGCGACAAAGATACTCAGAGAGTTGAACAAGCAATGTTCCGAGCCATTCAAAGCTGGAGTGAAGTTAACCCGCTAGAATAATTAGCGCACCCATATTTTCATCTTTGTCACATTTTTTCCTCTTATTTTTTTTTTCTTTTCCCACTCCCTTTAATCTTAGTTTAATCTTTGTCATTAATATGTATTTCTATATCTAAATATGACATTTTCTACTTCCTCGCTTTTTTTTCCCCTAAAAAAAAATTTACTTTTAGTTGATTTGATTGAAGAAGTTGACATCTGCTATAATAGTTTACGAATGCCAGAAATGTCTTCTGCGAAAAATAACTTTCTTTAGAAAAAAAAATTGACCTTTTAATGATAATGCATGTCTTTTTATCATTAAATTTGATTAAAATTAAATTAAAATAAATGACCATTTTTAGAAAGAACCCAATTGATAATACAAATATTTTTTTTATTTCCTACTTTAGGAATCTCCAAATAAATGAATAAATAACGCTTATTGATCTGCCTCTTGTACAGATATCAATGATTTTTAACAATAATTTAGGCCCCTTTGGGGGATATATTTCCAAAAGTTTTTTCAAATTTTTTTTTCTTTTTTCCTCCGGTTTTACTATTTATTTTTTCAAATATTTTCAAAAAACTCAAACTTTAAAAGTTCATAACTTTATCATTTTAAATTGAAATAAGATGATTTTTTTTTTCCAAATTACATAGAATTTTGACAAAAACGAAACACAATCCATATTGCTAATCTTGTTCCAAACACATTTTAAATTTTTATACTTTTTTTCACTCCAAACAGTTTATTCCTACTAAACGCATATTTCCAAAACTTAAACCATCTCCAACCTCCAAAATACCGTCTTCAAACGTAATTCCAAATGAACCCTTAGTTTCAAAGAAACCAACCATTCACATACTCACGGTCACAGCAGAGTGGTACAGTATTGCACGTGTACCTACATTCATCTAAGACAACACAATTTTGTGCTCAATGGGAAACCATGCTAAATTTCTCAAAAACCAAAAAAAAAAAACAAAAACAAAAAAACAAAAACAAAAACAGGAACAAAACAAATGAACCCGTACTGTAGATTCCCCTTTACTTATCCATCTTGTGTCTTTTCCAGCCAAAACAAATAAAAAAAAAAATCGTACCAAATTGTGGTTCTTGAATGGGTGAATTATTCAAGATTTACAATATTATGTAGTCACAACTTTATTATTGTTGTCTGGACTTTATTCCCCGATGAAAGAAAGCGATTTTTGATAGTTAATATCATCTCACCCCTATTTCTTTCATCATCTTAAAAAATTCGAAATCCATTTATATATCAATAATATCACGCATCCAACGCTGCATCATCTATTTATAGATAGGAATCTAAAGTGGCGTCGAACTGAGTGGAAGGAGGGAATAAAGCTAACCATTACCACTACACCAACAAATTGCCAATACACTTGAATGAAGCCTATATAGATTAAGCACTACCTCCTCAATCACAAATTAACTCATTATTTAACTTCTTTTTAGCCATTAATAGAATCTTTAGAAAGAAAAAAAGTAGACTATGAAAAGTAGAAAGAAAGTGAAGACATTGGCTAAAGGGTTTCGAATCTTTAGATCAACCAACGTTTTCGTTCTCTTGCTAATCTGGCTAGCATACAGACCGAACATATTTGTCCGAGTGTCGTCGAGAAATAAAAATCGTCTCAATCGTCTCTTGTAGCCTTGTTTATCACTGATTTTATAGCCACAGAAGGCTAAAGGTGCCTATACACTGGCTTGATCAACAAACGGAAATTCCCTATTCATAATTCTATAGATGCCATTGGAACCCAATGTCACAAGTCTGACAAACCTGGAATATTTCTGACACGTAACATGTATGGTTGCCTGAAAAAGAAGTCTCGGTAGGACCCTTTTGAACAGACAAACCGTTCAACTACTTGGAAATAAACATATTAAAGCCAAGGCTATCGAGATCGAAGGAAGATTCTATGATAGGGTACAAAAATACCAATAAGCACAGTTCTGAACCGTACAATGATATTAGAACTGTATCAGAATAGGAAAAGCATAACAATTTCACAGAACTTCATGAAATTCTGACGGTTGTGAACCGTGCTTAGGTTTGTATGTTGAAAGGCTGACTTCTCTGTCTACATGTGGCCAATATGTCAATAATTCTGCGGCGGAGTTTTCATTCAAAATGGGGGGAAAAATAATTGCAAATTGCTATGAGCAGACATTTGCAGCCCATTATATGTCAGGAACAAAATGGCAGTTTCATGCATGTGAGTTGTGACAATAATGAAGGAAAAAGCATACAAGATAAATGTGCTCCTGCTACTAAATAGCCGAGCCAGATGCGGACAAGTGACAACTGGTGATGCTGGTTTTTCCCTCCTCTTGAATTCAGGTTATACTCTTAACAACATATGACTCAGTTTCATACCTATTTCCTCAGTCATACAATGTGTAAGTTCTGTCGATTCTCTTTATAATAAGTTTCCAATATGCGGGATGCCTATACTGAAGCAATCACCAAGTTTCTCGGGTTGCACCGAAGATAGGAATAGACTCTATTCAATTGCAGCAAATTCCTGTTAACATCAATATGAGTAATGGTATTAACCATCAAGAACCCACTTATATAAAGTTCATTCAAGGCAATTTTTAGTTAAAGAAATAGAGAAGTTATATTACTTCAAGCGAAAGAATATTCTTCCTAAAAAAAGACAGAAAACTCTAAGGCTACAAGTAAAAAGCATGGAATGCTTGGAAAGAACCTAGGCTACAAGTAAAAAGCAGCATCTCTGCCCAAAGGAAACTCGGCAATCAAATTTTAGGGAGATCAACGCCAAAATAGGATCGTTGACAATTTACCTCATCTCGTTTGTTTGTCACTCATGTAAAACTGGTTTTGTGCTCATAATTTTCCTTCCACGTGTTCCAAGCAATCCTGACTTCATCTAACTGTGCATCTGGAATTCTTGTGTTCCGATCCAAATTCTCAACCCATTCCCTCCAAGGAGATGCTGATGGATCCAAGAACCTGGTAACCTGAGGAATGACTACGGATGTGTAGAACTCATCAACTTCCTTGAGAATCTCTTCTGATTCAACCATTGTCAGCATCTCAGGCCTAGTTAGATTTCCAGGTCTTGTTCTTATTGAAAAGCTGTTTCCTCTTAAGATAAGAACTTCTGATGGAGCAAGTGGCAGGACGATTCGTGTGAACTTGGACATTGACAGTGTTAAGATATCTCTCGGAAGTAAATTCCGCTTTATTGCCACAGCAGTTCCAACCATTTTGCGAATCTGGTAATTGTATAGAACATAAAAATGTTGTCAAATTTGTAAATTCAATAGTAGAACAAAAAAGACAATGCAGCGGTTTCTTATTCCTGAATTTCTTCTAAAAGGCAATCTTGCTGACAGATACTTCAGTAAAATTTTCCCGTCATGTTTCTGTAAACTTAAATTATTTACAAATGCCATTTAAAATCATGATAAACCAACTAGACTCTTAATACGGTAAAAATAAGAGCTAATTGGCTAGGGAAAATGGCTCACCTGATGCAACATGAAAGACTCCCCCCACATGGATATCTCAACATAATTAAATCCAAGAGACTTCTCTAGCTTCCCACAAGAGCAATGAAAAATCTTTCTGAAATGAGAAGCACTTATTCTATCGGTCTCATCAGGTTCATATAGCCATCTTGCAAGAACCGGTAAAATGGGACCCTGATCCTTTGCAACAACTCCATGCTTCTCGTGAGTATCAACTAGAGTCTTATGAGAAATATTGGACGCCGAAGAATTTTGGTTCAGTTCCTGGGCATTTGAGATACTCGTTCCACCCAATTCAAAATTATCTTCTTCATCACTTGCCTCAGTCTCAGACTCTGATTCCTCTTCAGATGATCTCCCTCTCCTCGACATGTTGCCATTCTTGTGTGATTTCTTGGGAGGCAACTGCTTCCTGTACTTCGCTCTTATTGTATAGTTATGAAAAGGATGATCTCCCTAAAGAAGACAAGACATTCAAAGAAACAAACTTAATAGTTCAAGAAGTTTCCTCACAGGAAAGAAGGTTTCGGGAGAGAAGAAAAAGAGTCAAACAACGAAATGCAGCGTACCTCAAAAGTATTTAATATCTCATTGAAATCTGAAATATGGAAATCAATTTCATCTGTGGTAAAATTACTTTCGATCCCAATAACATCCGTAGGTAGGAGGTAGGAATACTTCCGGAGAATACACTCTCTTCTGGGATCAAAACTCCTTAAGAAAAAAAAAAAAAAAAAAGAGTAGCAAATATGTAAGCATAACAGCTGTGGCAGAGCATCATGCAAGTAAAATTTCTATGGTTCGATTAGCTATATCGAAAGGCATAAAACTGAGGCTCAACCGAAAAATGATTAGCTAATTTTCCATCCCTTTGAAAATCAACAGTTTACCCCAAATGCTATTACACATTTCGAAGAGTCAAAACAATCATAGTTACTTCAAATTGTAAATAGCTACCAGGTTCCAAAAACAAGAGTGTAAGATTAAGCTCGCACTTCTGTGAAGGTAGAATGCTAAAAACTTTGATGTCCCGAGGAAGATAAGCGTTAATGTGATTTGCAAGAGCAATCCCAAAAGGATCATTCTTCCATGCATTTTCAGGGATTTCCATCTTCAAAGATATCGTAGTCGCCAACGAGTGAACCTACATAACAAAGATTAAAAACAAAAACCTCATAAAGAAGAAGAATAAAATTACTACAAGCAACACAAACATTGGATATTCAACAGATTGAAACAAATTGGATTATGAGATAGAAGGTTACTCCTTTATCAGTTCGGCTACTTCTTGCCCACGCGATTTTCTGGAGGTCCCCAAAATTGCTATCACGAATACCACCTGCCTTAAAAATGGCAGTTTCCAGTTCCTTTTCGATAGCTACATTTCAAAATGGCAACGCATTTTTTTTTTAGCAAGACCCCATCCACGCAAGCTAAGCTGATTGAATTATGTTACTCAAAGTCAATGTTAACACTCAACATAATTTCCCCAAAATAACAGCAAATGAAAAACAATAAAATAACAATCATAGCTCAATATGTTCTTGTCATCAGAGGCGGAGCCACCATGGCCGAGTCGAGGTGGAGACTTTTCTTTTCTTTTTTCTTTTTAGTTACACCTTCAAAAACTTTATATTTTTCTCATTTTTCACCCACTAAAAATTGATTTATAAACACCAAAAAACTTTATCCTACCTTTCGAAAAAATAAAATAATAATCCGTTAATATACGTCTATGATGAAACAATAAGCTGATTCCCCCAACGCTTGTTATAATCACTAATGTTTATTTTTTGATAACACTAAAAAGAAAAGTATCGTATAATTTTTGTCACGTTCCTGATTACCACAAGATAATTACTCACTAACATAAAAAATAAAAAAAAAAATTACCGTAATCATTAATTTAAGCCAACAAAAAAAAGGTGAGATAATGAGAAAACTTACTGGAAAGTGAATGCTCGTCTCGTTGCAATTGTAGGCCTGAAATTATTAGAAAAAAAAAAATTAAATTAAGAAAAAGTAGACTGAATGATATTTTTTAATCACCTAATTTAATTGATTACCTAATATTTTTTTAATAGGAAAATAACATTTGTTATTTTTTAGATTCGATTAATCAATAATTGGTTAGTGATCAATTAATAATTGATTACGAAAATTACTCATTGACTAATGATCATTTGACTATGAAAGATGATGTTTACGTTATAATTAATTAATGATTAACTAATCACTGATTATCTATTATTACACGATCAATCATAAATCAAGCATTTAAAAAAATTGATTAACCATCTAACAAAAAAATAACTTTTAATTAATTTTTAAAAACTTCGCATTAAAAAAATTAATAAAAAATTTTATTTACCTATAAATCCCTTGAATTAAATGATAATAACGCGTTAAAGTACAAATTATCCGAGGATAAAATGAAATGAAGATTTCAATATGAAAAACAAACCTCTGTAATGGGTTCCGACATAGCCGACACGCAAGACGACTTTCTTCTTTCGAAAGGGTTCCCATTTCTCCAGGTGGGTTGTGGTTGGGGAGGCCGGAGATGAAGAAGAAGAAGAAGAAGAAGAAGAGAGCAGCAGCAGCAGCAGTAGTAGTAAATAGGTTTCAGGCGTAGGGGTAATATCGGGATTGAACAAGTTCTGAAGGTACGAGTCGAGGACTTTGCGAGCCATGGCGAGAGCGGAATTCGGACGGAGGAGACGGCCATTTCTGCCGCCAGAGAGGCAGGAGGAGTGAAGCGGACGAGGGGACTGAAAACGCTGGGAGCCTGGGACTGATTCGGTTGGTTCAGGATGGTTGAAATGACCATAGTTGCCCTCTTTTACTCTCATTGGATTTGTTGGGATTTGAGGGTAAAAGTGGTATTGGAAGTCTAACTCTGTTGCAATACGAACGACTTGGACAGCGTTGTGCGGTTTTTTTTTTTTTTTTTTTCCCCCTTCTTCTTTCCTGTCGTTTACTTCCCATGCCATTTTAGAATAATACCAGCCCTTTTGACAAGGTGGGGAAAAAAAAAAAAAAACTCTCAACGTTGCCAATCACACGCGACTCGCGAGTTATCATTTTTGACAAGTCTTTAAAATATTGTTTCAGTTTAAAAGATTATATTTATAAAAAAATGATAGACTTATTATTACATTATTTATCATTCAAAAATTAAGCCCTTACAATTTAATTTTTATCTTTTTTTTCTTCGGTTTTCTTTAGATATGTAAATTTGGCCGGCCTGACCAAATCCTAACGGGGAAAAGGGTAAAAATGAACTGGGACAAGCCCGGAGAGAGAGAGAGAGAGAGATAGATATAAAACTGGGAAATTATGAATAGAGTAGAATGAAATATAATTAACAAAAAAAGAAAAAAAAATGATATCAACTTTTAAATATCAACTTAAAAAAAATAATTCCATGAATTGTTTGAAAAAAAAAAGAATAAAAAAATAATCTATTATCACTATATAATATGATTATAACGTGCATGACCATTTTAAAAAAAAAGAAAAACAAAGTCATATATTATAATAATCTTAAATGTTAATATTTACATTATATATAATGTTGTCATAATGATAAACAAAAGTTGTTTTTTTAAAAAAGGAATAAATAATTAAATTTGGATGGGTCGGGCATGATTTTTTTTAATTACATAAAATTTTGATATAAACGAAATAAGCTCTACTTTAATATTTTTTTCCCAACATATTTCAAGTTTGTACATATTTTAACTCTAGCTAGCAATTCAACCACCTCACTAAATATATAATTAAATTTAAATCCAAATTCTACGCTGAAAACATTAACACCAAATGCATGTTAAGATTGTCTATAACACTACTTGCCATTTTATCATGTATTTTTCGTTTCATAGTTATTTTTGTTGTTTATTTACTTTGTTGTCGTTCGGCCTTTGTTGTCTTTTTAATTTTCGATTTATTCCCCCCGTCGTTTTTCATCATGTCGTCTCCTTGTTTTTTGTTGTTTTACTTTTCTTTTCATCGTGTCGTTAAATGGTGTCTGATTATTACATTACTTGTCGTTAACTTTTTAGTTTCGTTTTGATCATTTTATCGTTCCGTCTTTTGTTCTCTTATTCCCACCCAGTACAAGTTTTCCCCAAATTTTCGTTTCTATGATTTTGTCTATTTTCTACGGTCTTTAAATATTTAAATGCTTTATTAAAAAAAATATTTAAATGCTGTTTCTCTTGAAAATAATTATAGTAAAAAAGAAGAAGATGAACACAATGATATTTATCGTGTACGTATTTATGTTCATAGATTAAGAACAAATAATTCATTAGTAAGAAACTTCATGAATAAACTCTCGTAATAAAACAAGTTACAATACATAAAATGAGATATTAGTTTTATAACACTAACAAATCTCCTAAAATCAAGAAATATCCTAAATTACAGTAAATACAAAATTCCTAATTATATACAAAATAATAACTTTCATTAATATTAACTACTAACTTTCTATTAGTTTTGATCCTTTTTTCATTTTTTTGGTCGTTATTATATATATATATTTTTTCTGTAGTTTTAATCGTGGTCGTCGTTTTGTTTTTGTGTCGTCTAATTGTATTTTTGTTTGATTTTATCGTCGGCCAATGTTTAAATATTTTCGTTTCAACTTGCTGTCGTTTAGCTAATCATCATTTTCACTTTACTGTTATTTGTTTTAGTTGTCTTTGTCATTTCTTAATGTCCCTTTTTCATGTCGTTTATTAGAGAATTTCAAAAAATTTCCATGTTGTTTCGTTTCCCTATTCCATTTTTTCCTTGCTGCCTTAATCTAGTTCTTCGGTTTGCTGTGGGTTTTCCATTAAATTTAAGATAAAAAAAAAAAAAAAAACAGTTTTTTCGTTCCCAAACTGTTGTCGTTTCTTCACACCTTTCAGTTTCTGTGTCGTTTACACGATGACAAAAAGGCCCCCATTCAGGCCCATTCACCGCGAAGACAGCCCATATCGACGACAACAACGTCAACACCCACATCTCATAATCATCACTTTCAGAGAGAGTCTCATTCCTCGTCTCTTTGTCTGTCTTCGTTTCGTTTCTCTGTCTATCCTCCTCACTTCCTCTTTTATCTTCACTTCCTTCTTCTTCCTCGTTAAACCTTATCAACCCTTCCCCAACACTAAACGACGTCGTCTACGTCTCCACTCCTCCTCTCTTCCCCTCAGGAGGAGCCGCCATGAATTCCTCCGCCCTCATCGCTCCTCCCCCCGCCGTCCTCGTTCCTCCCTCCGACCCTCGCCGCTCTCCCTTCCTCAACCCCATCCCCATCCCTCTCCCGACCACCACAATCTCCGTCCGCCCCCAACGCCGTCGTTTCAGGGTCTCAACCTCCCGAAGCTCCTCCACCCCCGCCGAAGACCAATCTGGCGCCGCCGCCGCGTCTCCCCCGCCGCCGCCCACTCCTTCCGACGTCTTCGGAGGCAGGAAGGAGCTCACTGGGATCCAGCCCCTCGTCGAGAAGCTCTCGCCGCCGCTTAGGCTGGCCAGCTCAGCTCTTGTCTTCGCCGGCGCCGTCGCCGCCGGCTACGGGCTCGGATTCCGGTTTGGGAAGTCTCAGAACGCAGCCCTGGGAGGCGCCGTAGTTCTCGGCGCCGCAGGTGGAGCCGCCGCCTACGCGCTGAACTCCTGCGTCCCTGAGGTTGCAGCCGTGGAGTTGCACAACTATGTGGCCGGGAGCGACGACCCTAGGACTGTCAAGAAGGAGGACATCGAAGGAATTGCCCGGAGGTCGGTTCTTGTTTCTCTATTAACTTGAATTTTATCTAAGTTTGTTGCTAATACCGGTGAAGTTGATATGATTAAGCTAGTTATCCGTAGTTTTTAGCTAGAAAATTATCTGATCAAGGATTTTCGATGATGGCCTAATCATTGAACCTTAGTACGATGATTATAGTTTTATTTCTTGTCGGAGTTATTGTCAGGTTTGTTTTGTACGGAGTTTCATTCTGAGTTGTTTTGTCGTCTTTAGATATGGTGTGAGCAAGCAAGACGAGGCGTTTAGCGCGGAGCTTAGTGATTTGTACTGCCGGTGAGTTCACTTCAAATTCCTATAAGTTTCTCAATTTTGGTTAGAATAAATAATGTGTGTGTAAACCAGAATTTGCTTTGAGCATTTTCTTTTTTGGGGTCTCTTTAACTTTTTATAATCTGGGTTATCTCCCCCCCCCCCCTCCCCCCCGTTTTTTTTTTTGGCCATTTAGGTTTGTTTCGTCTGTACTTCCTCCCGGAGGTGAGGATCTTAACGGAAACGAAGTGGATACAATAATCAATTTCAAGAATGCTTTGGGCCTTGATGACCCTGAGGCTGCTGCAATGCATATGGAGGTACAAGATTAGTGGGTTGTGAATTTAGTAGAATTAGAATGTTCGACCGCTCAAATTGGGTTGGTCCTTGTTGGTTTCCAGATTGGTCGAAGGATTTTTAGGCAGAGGCTTGAGACAGGCGATCGTGATGCCAATACGGAGCAACGTCGGGTAGGTCTTTATGCTGTTTTTAGTGGTTGTTAAACTTTGAGGTTATCGTATGGTTGTGGAAGAAGATATGGAGCTTGAGCATTAGTAGTGGTTTCTCCAGTGCAGGCATTTCAGAAGCTGATTTATGTTTCAACTCTAGTATTTGGAGATGCATCGTCTTTTCTCTTACCTTGGAAACGTGTTTTCAAAGTCACTGATTCCCAGGTAGTTTTACATTTAATTTAACACATGTTCCATTTTTCCTTTGGTCCACCAACTTGCTTTCCTGGGATCTGAATTTAGCAAAACTTTAAAATGTATCAGCTTTGAAACTTTCTCCTTTTTTGTTCCCTCATTTGCCCATGTGGTTTATGTTAATTTCATTATCTCAGGTTGAGCTTGCTATCCGTGATAATGCCCAGCGACTATATGCGTCTAGACTGAAATCAGTTGGCAGAGGTAAATATTATGCCGTTAAGGCATTTAGAAGTCTCAGATGAATGATTTTGGCCTGGAGATTTTAATCTGAGCAGTGTTGTATACAACTTGTCCCTTATTTATGGGTTCTTGTGGATGCAACTAATAAATTGTTTCATTAATTTTTGTCTTTGGAATCTTTAATTCTTGGAGTATTTGGGTATCGCTTTAGTGCTTTGCCTGTAACATAGGAGAAGAATAGTGTTGCCTTTAGTTCCGTCATTAAAAAAAATGGCAAGAAAAAATAATATATTCTGTTTTCTCTTCAGCTTAGAACAGTTCCGCACGATTAACTTGTTTGCTGTATAATATATATATTTTTTCATAAGTAAATTTCCTTTGATAATAAAATGAATTACAAAAGAGGATGAGAAATCCTCCCAAAAAAAAAAAAAAAAAAAAATCTTGACATCCTATATAACATCAAAGAAATAGAAATTGGTTTGCTGTATAGTTGGAGTTGGAAGTTTTCCTTTTACCTTTAATGATTGCATTACTTGATTATTTTTCTCAGACATCAGTATTGAGCAGCTTGTTAGTCTCAGAGAGGCACAAAGACTGTATCAACTCAATGATGAGGTGACTTTCTGATTGTACATTTGTCAATGTTTGTCTTTCCAGCTGGCCCATAGTTGTTTACTTGGATGTTTTATGCTTTGTGCAGCATGCTGAGGACTTGTTGAAAGAGCATACAAGAAAACTGGTCGAGGAAAATATTTCATCTGCACTCAGTATAGTGAAATCTAGAGCAAGAGCAACGTATGATATTTACCGCTTTACATAATTGCTGTTTGTAATTATGTTTGTATGTTAGCAGTCAAAAAAAAAAAAAAAGATGATCTACAATATTCTCTTTAATTAAGCCGTAGAAAATAATTATATGTGAGAGTTTCACTTGTGCTTTGATTTTGTTTATCTTTCATTTTTCTAGTGTATCATTTGTGTGATCTAATTAAATTAGGATTTTTCAGTCAGGGAGTTAAGCAAGTTGTGGAAGAGCTTGATAAAGTTCTGGCCCTCAATAATTTACTTATCTCATTAAAGATCCACCCTGAAGCAGATCGCTTTGCTCGTGGGGTTGGTCCAGTTTCTTTGCTAGGTAAGTATTCCAACTAAGTTCAGTTTGAAAAGAAAGAGATCTATTAAGTTCTTAACTTCTATGAAGGATTTCTGAGCTTCCTTTTGTTGCCTGGCTTAGGTGGTTTGTATGATGGTGACAAGAAGATTGATGAGTTAAAGCTTCTTTTTAGAGCTTATGTTACAGATGCTTTATCTGGTGGTCGCATGGAAGAAAATAAGGTAGCAAACACTGGCTTCGTTATAGGTTTTTCTTTCTAATGCCTTTTTCTTTAGTTACTGATTTTGCTAAAGTATCCGTCTAAGTTTGGGTAGAGTTGTGTTCTTGTGGCATGGACAATTGTCTGTTTTCTAGAAAATGTCTTTAACTGGTGCTTCCTTATTGATTGCTATTTGTTAAAATTAACTGGAAGAGAATGAATTGTTAGCATAGTGGGAACCTGCGGTTCTAGGGAAATTTTGTCCGTGTAAATTTTATAATTATGCTTGTTTACTGCTTAATTGTCTGTCATCCTTTTCCAGATGTTAGTTGTGTATTTTCTGTAATTTATGATGGCATTGTTGTTGTTAGCTCTGATATTTTTTATGATTCTTCGTTTGTGAAGCTTTCTGCCTTGAATCAGCTAAGGAATATATTTGGCCTAGGAAAACGAGAAGCAGAAACAATTGTGCTTGATGTTACATCAAAGGTATATCGTAAACGACTTGCACAGGCTGTTACTGGTGGTGATTTAGAAATGGCAGATAGCAAAGCAGCCTTCCTTCAAAATATCTGCGAAGAGCTGCACTTTGACCCACAAAAGGCCAGCGAAATTCACGAAGGTAGTTATGTTTTAATACCTGTCGTCTGCATGTTTATGAGTATACTCGCATCAAGTTTCTTAACGAGTTCAAATTTTCTTTATGGCATTTAATGCCAAAATAGGAAGTTCATGCTTTTCCACTTTTATCATCTAACAGTTTTTCAATTGTTTTAAGAAATTTACCGCCAAAAGCTCCAGCAATGTGTGGCTGATGGAGAACTGAACGAGCAGGATGTTGCTGCTTTGCTGAAGCTACGTGTCATGCTCTGCATACCTCAGCCAACAGTTGAAGCAGCTCATGTGGATATCTGCGGCAGTTTGTTTGAGAAGGTGACCATCTATTTTTTTTCCTGTTTGTTTTCTTGTCCAAGATGAGTAGGTTTTTCATCAAAAAATGGTGATTCTGATTGAAACTATTAGTGGATGGTTAAAAAAAAAAAAATCTGTAGCTTTTCATGTATAATATATCATGCATGTTATCCGGCCTCATATCCCCACTTGTTATATCGGTGCCATGCACTTGATATATTTTATTTCTTGTTTCCTTTTCTCTAGGCTGTGAAGGAGGCCATTTCGGCTGGAGTGGACGGTTATGATGCAGATATAAAGCAATCTGTAAGAAAGGCAGCACATGGCTTGAGATTGTCTAGGGAGAGTGCAATGTCAATTGCCAGTATGGCAGTGAGTAACTGGTTCATTTCCTCGTTGTTGTAAGTGGTATATTGCATCCAATGTAGATTGCTCTTGATGTCTTTTAATCACCTTTGTGTCCTATGTAGGTTCGAAAAGTATTTATTAACTACATAAAACGAGCTCGGGCAGCTGGAAACCGTACTGAGTCAGCAAAAGAACTTAAAAAGATGATAGCATTCAACACCTTGGTTGTGACAGAGTTGGTGAAAGACATAAAAGGTGAACCAGCTGATACTCCATCGGAAGAGCCTGTAAAGGAGGAGGAAAAACAAGTTGAAGAGGATGAGGAATGGCAATCAATTCAGACGCTTCGGAAAATAAAGCCCAGCAGTGAGCTTGCTGCAAAGTTGGGAAAGCCTGGACAGACTGAGATAACTCTGAGAGATGACCTGCCAGAGAGGGATAGGACTGATCTGTACAAGACATACCTGCTGTTCTGCCTAACTGGTGAAGTGACCCGAATTCCATTTGGTGCTCAGATCACTACAAAGAAAGACGATTCAGAGTATGTGTTACTGAACCAGCTTGGTGGGATTTTGGGTTTGACCACCATGGAAATAGTAGAAGTACATAGGAGCTTGGCCGAGCAAGCTTTCAGGCAGCAAGCAGAGGTGATTTTAGCTGATGGGCAATTGACAAAAGCCAGAGTGGAACAGCTTAATGAGTTGGAAAAGCAAGTTGGCTTGCCTTCACAATATGCTCAAAAGATTATAAAGAACATTACAACGACGAAAATGGCAGCTGCAATTGAGACAGCCATTGGTCAGGGGAGACTAAATATCAAGCAGATTAGAGAACTCAAGGAGGCAAACGTTGATCTAGACAACATGATATCTGAGAGCTTGAGAGAGAACCTCTTCAAGAAAACTGTGGACGAGATATTTTCATCAGGCACAGGAGAGTTTGATGAGGAAGAAGTCTATGAGAAAATCCCAGTGGATCTCAACATTAATGTAGCAAAGGCAAAAGGTGTTGTTCACGAGCTGGCCCAAAGCAGACTATCAAACTCGTTGATTCAGGCCGTTGCACTGCTGAGGCAGAGAAATCGTCAAGGAGTGGTATGATTCGTCTAGACTTTGTGTATTCCGTTCTTTTATTGTTGTAGCATTTTTAACCTATTTGTAAAGTGCATGTTTTGAAGCCTAGGTTCTTCTATTGCAGGTGTCATCTCTTAATGACTTGCTGGCTTGCGACAAAGCTGTTCCTGCGAATCCCCTCTCATGGGACGTGCCAGAGGAGCTAGCTGATCTTTACACCATCTACTTGAAAAGCGAACCAGCACCTGAAAAGCTTTCCCGCTTGCAATATCTGTTGGGCATAAGCGATTCGACGGCAGCCGCTCTCCGGGAGATGGGAGATAGGGTACTTAATATTGGTGCAGAAGAGGAAAAGTTTGTATTTTGATTGTTTCAGCCATGCAGCGAAAGGTACACATTTGGGACAACAAAGCATGCCTGGTGGGCTCATTTTTGTTTTTAGATAGAAAATTTCAGGAAACACGAAAATGGTGAGATTGTTTAATTTTTATTAGAGAGGAGAGTTATAGTTGTTAATGCAACCCTAGATCTTGAAACTCTAGAATGCTGTAAGATTTTCTGAATGTTATCTTTTGCCGTGCAAGGAAATAAATAGTAGCTATGGGGAAATATTGATCCGCTCTTGAGAGCCTGAGGCTCTTTTCTGTTTTAGCACGAATCAATATCAGAGTCCAAAACGCCAAGGCTTGCATATCACGATTTATTCTATGATGGTAGCCCAAAACGCCTGGGTCACGTCTCCATTTATCTTTAATGCTAGCACATTCGGTGGGGATGGGGTGACGTTCCATTTTTTCAGCGAAAATTCAAAATTAGTGTCTGGAAAGTTTTTTCAGTGGGGATTATCTTTAATGCTAGCACATTCGTTGGGGATGGGGTAACGTTCCATTTTTTCAGGGAAAATTCAAAATTAGTGTCTGGAAAGTTTTTTCAGTGGGCATGGGGTGATGTTCCATATTTTCAGTGTAAATTCAAAATTAGTGTCTGGAAAGTGTTTTTGGTCACATTCACGGGGTTTGCAAATACTGATCATCTTCTTTTTGGATTTTATACTTAAAAAAAAAAAAAACAGAGAAATAAATTATAGGGGTTTATTGCTTAATGGTCTTTTTTAAATAAGTTTTTTAATAAATGACATATAAGTTTTTAAAAATTAGCTAAAATGTCTTTTTTTTTTCTTTAGAATGATTAATCAATTTTGTAAATAATCAATCACTGATTGACTATATGTTATAATTAATCATTGATTGACCGTTGCTTAATCATTAATTAACTATCGGTAAGTCATTGAATATGACAATATAACTCACAAATTTTTTTAGTCAATTACTAATTGATGACAAACAAATCACTGATTGACAATAAGATTACTCATCAATTTTTATAGTCAATCGCTGACCATATTTAAAAAAAAAAAAAAAAAAAAAAAAGCCAACTTTCTATCCCTTCCCCAGCCCCCACCCATGATAAAAAAAAAAAAAAAAAAAAAAAAAAAAGCCAACTCTCTTTCTCTCCTAACAGCCGATCTACCCTTGTTGACTTTGTGAAGTCACCGTCACTCACCTCGCCTTGTTGTCATTCTCTTCGTTGGGCATCCCATCAGTGCTGATGAAATCGCAACCACAATTGGATCTCGGAGGTGAGGAGATTGCGACCTCGTTGGACTCCACAAACGACGAGTAGCAGATTCCATCATCGTATAACTCGGGATCATTATTAGCCTCACGATCGCTACCTTATCGGAAGTCCACGATAGACAAGCAGCCAACTTTGGCAATGGCCAAGAGAGAAACGGGTAGAGAGAGAAAAAGAAAGTTGGGAGAGAGAGGAGAGAGGAGTAGAGGAGAGAAAGAGAGAGTAGGGGGAGGTGTTTGGGAAAAATGAAAGTTGATTAAATAAAATATACATATTAGGCCATTAAACTAATTAAAAGGAAGTTGGACTATTTATTAAATTAGATAATAAACATAGGTCACCAACCTTAATTTTCTAAATCATAACGCTCTATTCGCTACAACAAAGAAATTTAGGGGATGTTTTGTTGGAGGTAATCAAATAAGATATGTAGGAATCTTTTTAAAGTAATGTGTGGTTTGTACATAAACATATTTAATAAGATTTCTGAGAAGATTATTGCCTTTGGTTGTGAACATAAATGATAGTTAATCAAAAGCTCATCCTATTTTCAAAGGTAAAGAAACATCCATTGGCATGCGTCTTGCCGAGAACATTTGAAATTAATTGAGAGGTGTTTGTATATTGCTCTCTTCTTTCTGCCTTTGTTTTACTGTAATTTGTTGCAAAATGTCGATCATATTATTAACACAAAACGAAACAAAACAGTCAAATTCACATTTCAAACCAAAAAAACAAGAAAGTATTTATAAGAGTAGTGTTAGGAATAGACACCATCTTTAAGTTTAATTTTTGAACGTCGATTCATGTGTCAGTGAATTGCCATTTTTTTATTAGTGGATACATGTAAGTTGATATTTAAAAATTGATATTAAAGTTGGTATATTTCCGTTAATGTTCTAGGTGGAGAAATAGAGTGCCTAACTCTGGGGCTTGGGTCAAACTACACAAAGGAATGATGGTTGATAAAAAAGCTCAGCCAAATTCCAAAAGGTAACGAAACATGCTGTCTTGCCGAATACATTTGACAATTATCTGAGACGTGTCGCAGTCACTGTTGTCTGTAATTGCGCTCTTCTTCCTTAAGTTTAACTGTTATATGAATGGAGCCGCAAACTTTGAATATGAGCCTAAACATTGATTTATCTGAACAACTCTGACTTTACACTCGTTTTCATTTTTCAAACTAAAAAAAAAAAATATATATATTATCCTTTTTAAGTTTACAGGAATGGCCTTTCTATAGGCCCTTTAAACTTTTCAAAACTTATACTCTCTATTTAATCTGAATTTCCATTAAAATTGCATTTTAGAAGATTCTAAAGTTTGGGGCACTTGCACGAGATTCCTAATCTGGAATTAAAGCTTAATGTAAAGTTAACCACAACGGAATATTCCAAAGCTAAAAAGAAATCTTTCTTTCTTTTTTTTTTTTGGTTGACTAATTAGATTCCACGTGCCAAATATGTTCACACAGGACAACGACCACCGTCATCAGAATCACGTCATTGAGCACTGCCAAGCCCTTCGACCTTCGTCTTATAATTACCTTTTTTTGTTTCTTGGTTGGGTTTGGTTTGAAGAAAACTTCAAAAATTAAATTTAAAAAAATAATAATAATAGAAGAAAAGAGGAAGGCAAAGAAGAAACAAACTCGAAGGATTTGACTTAATAATATGTTCTGGTGTTTCTCACTACATGCATGTCGAACAGCACTATCCCGAAATTGTCAAACAACCATTGTCTGTGTGTGTGTGTATGTGTGTGTGTGTGTGTATATATATATATATATGTACATCTACATTGTAGCATTGCACTCCTCATTAACTCCTCAGCAACAGAAAATAGCTCTAAATCTAAAAATATTGTTGTGCGACGGCCAAGTTCGATCTTTGCATCATGGCGTCGAACTCACACTCTAATATATTCTACTTCTTTGTGTTGTTGTTCGTGTACTATAGAATAGCTAATGCTCAGCTGTCCTCAAATTTCTATGGCACGACATGCCCGAAAGCGCTGTCTACGATAAAGAGCGCAGTCGTGAAGGCGGTGGTGAATGAACACCGCATGGGGGCATCCTTGCTCCGCCTCCATTTCCACGACTGCTTCGTTAATGCAATGTTTCTCTCCTTCTCTCTACACACACACACGCAATCACTTTCATGAGCTAATTAAGTTGATCGTCTCTAATTTTGTGGTTCTAAATAACTAGTAGCGGAGAATATAACAAAATTGAAAATAGCTCAAGAGTAGAAGTCAAGATATTTAATGCATGCAAATATAAGTACATATAAGAGATCTATATATATATATATATATATATGTATAGTAGTGCTTGTTTTTGAATGTGAGTTGACATCAAAAATCATTTTAGAATAAATCACAATATTCATGGTAAATGTCATAGTTTCTTAAATTATATATAGTTTTCCAAGCAAACCGAATGAACTAGTTTTTCTTGCTTGTTGAGATCTACACTTGACGTATATACTTTTGTGTTGGAATTTGATCACATTTACAGGGATGTGACGCATCTATTCTGTTGGACGACACTTCAGATTTCACGGGAGAGAAAACAGCAGCTCCTAATGTTAAATCCGTTAGAGGTTTCGAAGTGATCGACACCATCAAGTCTCAGTTAGAGGGTATCTGCCCCGGGGTCGTTTCTTGTGCCGATATACTAGCTGTTACAGCTCGCGATTCTGTTGTTACAGTAAGTAATCTAACCCAAACTAATTATATTGGACGAGTCTCATCTCCGATAACCATGCAGATCTGATATATAAATCATTTTTTTCTCAAACTATAGAACTTTTAAATGTTGCATATTAATAAATTCGTATTACAAGATATCAATTTTGATGTTACAAATATCGGATTTTACAGACACCAAACATGAGCCGTTGTCTCTATATTTATTTATATGTTTTGGATGCTTCAAATAAAACTTATTTTATTTCGGTTCTTTTTTTTTAAATTTAAATAAAATCAGTTGGGAGGGCCTTCTTGGACGGTAGGGTTAGGCAGAAGAGACTCAACGACAGCAAGTTTTAGCGCCGCAAACACGGAGCTCCCATCCCCAATATTCGATCTCAGTGACCTTATAACTTCCTTCTCACTTAAAGGATTCACTGCCAATGAAATGGTAGCTCTTTCAGGTAAAAAGCTTATAAGTATATATACATATGTAACAAACCAAAAAAAAAGAGGAGTTTAAAACCAGAATATAATTAACACCATTCTTTATCAACAGGAGCTCATACAACGGGGCAAGCAAGATGTGTTTTGTTCCGAAACCGGGTCCATAACGAGACCAACATCGATTCAACATTTGCGACATCGATAAAATCGAACTGTACACTAAGCACGGGAGATGATGAAAATCTTTCATCACTAGACACAACAAGTCCAATTAGGTTTGACAATGCTTATTTCAAGAACTTGTTGGACAACAAGGGCCTCTTGCATTCCGACCAGCAGCTTTTCAGCAACGGCTCGACGGACTCCCTGGTCACCACGTACAGCAAATATGCCGACACGTTTTACCAGGATTTCGCCAACGCCATGATCAAAATGGGAAACCTTAGCCTGCTCACAGGGACCGACGGTCAGATTCGCACCGACTGCCGGAAAGTAAATTGATCAAGTTTATATATATTTATATTTATATATATATATAAAAGGGTCTTGACATGAATAAATAGTGTTGTTAACATGTCAATGTGGTGTTGTTTCTTCATGTGGTTTTTAGATTTGGTGTTAAGTGTTGTGATTTTCTAAGTACTTAATTAATGTTGAAATTAATTGGTATGCCAATCTGTTATAAACTAGTGGCATATTAAGTTAAATGTTTGTATGAGTATCAAATGTCAATCCAATTTCTTGAGTAAAATAATTTAATTAGGATGTTCAGTTTTTTTTTTTTTTTTTTACTGCACTCAAAATGAACTAACTTGGAGTCACTGCCAAGTCCAAGAGTTGACAATGATCATACCATTTGCACTATCGATATGGCAATAATCACATTCATACGTTGATTCTTAGTGATGCTACCTGCCTCACGACAAAAAACTGCTTATAGTTCTTGTACAAGAATTCAACAAAGTTATACACATAATATATATATGTATTTATATACTTGTCCAAATTAGCTTCTAGACTACCAGTGTCCACAAGGAAAGAGAGAAGAAAATTAACTGGGGTAACCGGTTTTGATCCTTGCTTACAAAAATTGTCCGACTTTTGTTTTTACTTATAACGGTCTATCAGAAGCTAATCTTTAAGTCTATCAATGATGAGCTATTTTACAATACTATGGCTCATTTTACTAGATTAAGGAAACTTGGAATGTTTTCGATTCATTTTTGCAAAACTGTTTTTTTTCCCCTCTTATCACTTCAGGACTTGTTATGGACATGAAAAAAAAAAAAAAAAAAAAAAACCTGATTAAGGTAATTACAGTCTAGTTTTTACTAATATAATTTCGGCCACTTCAGAAGTTGTTTCTTTTATAGTTTATTACTATATTTCTACTACACTATAATATATTAATTTCGCTTGTACTAATTTACAATAGACTGGAGATTCGTCCTCATAGAGTCGACGGAATTATTTGCTATTCTGCTTCACACAAAGCAGCAAGAACAAGAGCCTTTCATAAGTGAATTTTTTTTGTGAACAAGAACATCTCAACAGCAGAAACTACTACAAGAAATCAAGAATATTTTTCTTTTAACACCTTTTTTCTACTTAGAAGAAACTATGGAAAGGTCGAACCAACATAACATAGTAGTCAATCCGTTGACAGTTCTCAATAATTCAGTATACCCTGCCCCATCCGAACTGTTTTTTATTACAAAGAATTCAATCCATTCTAAGAATTCTCAAACAATCATGTACATTATCATTCTTGATGAATATTATGGATCGCTGCAACGACGCTTTTACAATCAAATTCCATGGTCTTCATCCAGTTCTCAAAATCTCCGATTTCCTGCAACACACAATAGACAGCAAAAGTAACCACATAAGCACATCCTACTCTCGCCAGCAAAGATAACAAAGAAAACGAGAAGACAAGATTGCATTGCGACTTCCCCCTTCCTCTGTCCCCCAAATGCATCATGACTAGCTTTGAAAGGAGACATCTAAGCAGGGCATTAGAAGACGCTATGGCTAAGTGATAACTAAACATCCTATTTTCGACGGTAAAGATAACAAAGAAAACGAGAAACACAAGATTGCATTACGACTTCCCCGTCCTCATCCTCCGTCCCCAAAATGTATCATGACTTTGCTTCAAAAAGGGCTATCTAAGCAGGGCAGTGGAAACACTACGGTTAAGCGAAAAAAGAACAGTTTGAAAATCCAATTAGTACTTCTAGTAGTACAACATTTTTACCTAGTTGCTTCCTTTTCAAACATATAGATTTGGGTGTATAATTTCAGTGAGCAAGTTTCACTTAATTATACTCCATCTTTATCAAAAAATAGAACGCGAACTCTCCACAAAAATACCGGCATCGAAATTAGCTCATTTTGTAGAGACCCTAAACTCTGGTCTTTATGAGAGTGTCAAAACAACAAGTTCCCAAAGACACACTACGGAACAGCCTTGTTCAGTTCTTCTCCTCTCAATCTTCTACATTTTCCCAAAATTCTAACAGCACAAGTGTTATCCAAAGTAAAGCAGAGTAGAGACAAACTGAAACTGCAGAAAGACTGAATCCAAACAAACAAAGCCCTAGAATGTCATCTTCAAGTTCAAAATTCTCATCCGACAAAATACACAGTTATAAAAAATTGAAAATAGAATAAATAACCTTGAGAGCGGTGTTGAGGGCGTGCGAGGCGGCGAGCCAGTGGTCGGTCTGCTTCATGAAGCGGGCGATAGTGACGGCAAGGGTGCGAATTTCGAGCTCGATTCGCTTCTCGTTGACGAAGCACTCTTGGACGCCGCCATTCACCGCGTCCACCAACAGATCCGAAACGCGCGCGGCGTTCCTGATCGCCTCCTTCTTCTTCTTCTCTGTCAAATTTCGTCCAGATCGCAGAATCTGAATTAAATCCAAAAAAAAAAAAAAAAAAAACAGAAAAAGAGGGAAATTTGGACCAGGAAAATTGTGATATCGGAGACTCACCGGTGAGTTCGCGGAGACTAAGAGAGGAGTGGTGGTGATCGTGGACTAATTGGAGAAGAGAGGATTCCAGTCCACCAGGCTCTGCATCGGAGGAAGGTGTCACACGCGCACGCGCCGCCGAGACAGGTGTCGGCGAATACATCCCTCGACGATTGGGTTTTGCGTACCTACCGGGCCGAAGGAAACAACAACGACAATAACAACAACATTTTCAGGTGATTTTTTTTTTTTTTTTTGTGTGTGTGTGTGTGTGTGTGTGTGTGTGTGTGTGGCAGGATTACGACATTACCATTTCCAATCTGCCGCTCAAACGACACCGCTTAATCTTCAGACTAAACGATCAAGTGTTAATTAAACGTTTTGTCGTATCTTGAGTAGTTCTTTAAAGTGATACATATTTTTAAAATTCAAAATTTTAAATGGGGTATTTCTCAGGACACAATTTTATTCTCAACTTTTTATACCAACTCACGTGGTAATAAACCAAAAGTTGTTATCTTTTTATTAGTATAATTGATTTGATAATTTTTTAAACACCTAAAATAAAAGATGTCAACTCACATGCTATATAGATTAATACTTAAAAATTGAAATTAGAATCGGTAACTCAAGCATTTCTCTTTCTCTAATTCAACCTCAAAACAATTTTTTAAAGAGAAAATTACCTAAACAATCATCTTTTTTTTCTTTTTTTTTTTTTCCATTTATTGACCAATATGATACAAATTCTCTAATTTTAATCAATATAAAACAAATTTTAGTTAACTTTAATTTAATTTTATATCATATTAATCTAGTGTATTTTTTATATCATATTAATATAATGATCTCTAAATTTATATCATTCAAGTTACTTTCTCGAACATTGAATGCATGGCGGCCTAAAAGACTGGACTCTCGGTGGCTTGGCTGCATAGATAATTTCATTATCATGCATTTATACACCGGCGGTTTTTTAGTAGGTCAAGTTTAGTTGGCCCTTTGTCCCACTCATCCTGCTCGTTGAATATAACTAAGAAATGTTTGCAATCTGATCATTTGTAACTGGTCATGTGTAATTAACCAAGGCTCTGCATGTTGATGATCTTGTTTTCTTGCGTTGGTGTATATAATAGTTTAAAGAGCAAATATCATTTTTATCTCCAACTGAATCACGTACAAGTGAATAGGGAGCTTCCGCTTCTCATGGTTTAAATAATATTTTTTAGTAAAACTTACATGTATTTAAAAAAAACTTACAACTGTATTCCATTTAAATTTTGATATTTTACTTTGTATTATTAAAATTTATGTTGAATTTAGTTAATTATGTGCCCATTTCATTTTTAAAAAAAATTTCATGGTGCTCATATATAATAATTAAAATATATTATTAAAAAAAATCATCTCCAACTTTTTTTTACAACATTCTCACTAAAATAATTTTCTAACTCTGCCGATATATTTATCTATTATCATATAGAACATTATGGGGAAAAAACTTATTTTTTCTTTACCATTCAATTATCACATCTTAATACAAAATGTTAAAAGTAATCATTAAAACTGCAGTCACAATTGATAATGTTGTATGGTTAAGCTGTACCAAGTCAGTACAATGATGGATCCCGATGCTTCCTTGACTTGTCAAACAATCAGTATATAGACAACATTAGACGATCATGACTATGCATATGTTGTTTGACCTTTGCATTAATTGGGGTCTAATAATGAAGGGACAAAAACTGACCTTTTTCCTGTTTATTATAAATGCTCTTGATGGATTTTTCTGAATCATGATAATTCCTTCCTATGAATTAGCTTCTTCACGATCAAGTCGTGATTTAATTAATTTTATCTCTAGACAGGAGTTTTGTTTATATATGTCATGTATCTTGAAAGTTGACAGGAGAGAGAGCGTTATAACTCGGTCAGCCGCATTGAAATATTATGGAGCGTTTTTAATTCCCTTCATTGTATATATGATAAGCTTAAAGTGTATAATTGGTTACCTTTTGAATTGTCGAGAAACTCATTAACTCCGTCGTTGTCTAACCTTACATGCATGGCGTCTTCCAAACTGGAAAAAACGGATCAAAAAAAAAAAAAAAAAAACCAACAACAAAAGGCTTCTATAGTTATTATATATATGTGTGTGTGTGTGCATGTGTATGTATCGATTATAAGTAAGAAAAAAACATCTCTTCTACTTCTCAAGTCGACTAAAACTCTCTCTCTTTTAATTCTAAATACAAATATATCGTACTCTTTTCCATGGCAACCAACGGCCACAGCAGAAATAGTAGCCTTAATAATCCGCAATTTTCACTAGTTAAGAAAGATGTTGAGCTCGTTAAGCCCTCAAAACCAACACCGTTAGATATTGTTCTCTCTTTCTCCTCCATTGACAATCTCCTTGTCCTTGAGATCCTCACTCAAACCATCTTCGTCTACCGACCAAACTCTAAATCTCAACCGTCTGATCTGCATGATGATCATGATCAGCAGAACCCAGCTGAAGTGATCAAAGAAGCACTTTCCAAGGCTCTGGTGTACTACTACCCTCTTGCTGGGAGGCTCAAACGACAACAAGACGACGGCAGGCTCAAGCTCACTTGCAACGCAAACGGCGTGCCGTTTTTGGTCGCCTCAGCTGACTGTTCCCTCTCTTCCCTTAATTACTTTGACGGAATTGACCTCGAGATCACCAAGCAATTCCTCTTCGATTCTCCACGAGTGACTGTCCTTTAGTTTTTCAGGTAACTAAAATTTTTAAGTTAGAAATTAATTTACTTGATTTTTCAGAAAAAGATAAAAACTGATATGAAAACTTAAGTTCGGATTTGAACGCCAAACTAACACTAAGTAACAGTATATGCTATGAAGAAGCTAATCATTGTTATATCCTTGATGCATGGATGTCAAAATTTTATAAAACCTAAAAAATAATAATAATAATAATAATAAAAATCTTGATATAATTGCTGATTTCTATCCTCACCGTTTGTTAAAAATATTTCAAATTTTTGAACCCAAACAAATTATATTCTAGTTTCGTATTGTGAATCATTTTTCTTTTTAGGTCACGAAGTTCTCGTGCGGGGGCTTCGCTATCGCATTCGGAATGTCGCACTCAGTTTGTGATGGGTTCGGCGTGGCCCAATTTTTCCGGGCCGTGGCGGAGCTTTCACGGGGCCGAAACGAGCCCACGGTGAAGCCGGTTTGGGAGAGGGAGAGACTAGTAGGGAATCCCACAAAGGATCTTCTCCCACCCCTCGTGGACAAGGGCGGTTTGGCCATTTCACCTCACGTGCCCACATCCGACGAGATTGTGCACGAGTGCCTCTCCATCACGAGCGAGGGCGTGAAAAGACTAAAAGAGGCTTCAAATAATCCCAACTTCACAACGATCGAGGTTGTCGGTGCTTTTGTCTGGAGAGCGAGATTCAGAGCTCTCCAGTTAAACCCAGAGGGAAAAACTTGTTTCCACTTAATCACAGGGATAAGAAGTTTGTGGACCCTCCGTTGCCAGAAGGGTATTATGGGAATGCAGTTTTGTCATCAATTGTCGAGTTACCTGGAAAGGACTTGAACGAACAACCGCTCTCTGAAACAGCAAAGCTTATAAAAGAAAGCAAAAAAAGAACGTTTGACAAGGACTTCATTAAGGAATCAGTAGACAGTTACGAGACGTTGATAAGTCAGAAGAAGGACGTGAAGATGGAGGCGAGTGGCGCGAAGACGGTGTTGACAGATTGGAGGAACTTGGAGTTGATGGTGAAGATAGGGTTTGCATGGGAGCCCGTCAACGTAACGGCGTTGCCGTGGGACATGTTTGGCTACGTGGACTTGTGCTTCCTATTGCCACCGCCGGCGATAAGTCGTCGGATGACTCGACAAGAGGCACGGCGGCTCGGATTCTGGTCTCCCTGCCTAGGCCTGCCATGGCCAAGTTTAAGAAAGAGATGGAACCTCTACTCATTAGTTAATTATGGAGATTATTGATGTTTCTTTCTTTTCCTTTTCTCTTCTTTTTTTTATGTTAACTTATAAAATAAAAAAAAAACTCCTTATATTGCTTTCAATTATTTCCAATTAGTTTTTAAGAGTTATAAAATGAAACCCAGTTTCCTGTTTCCTTAAAAAAAAAAATAAAAAAAAGTATCCCACGTTGGGAAAATTATACCATTGTAATAAGTACATTTTTTATTTGAGTTTTGGGATTCCTTCTTTTTATTCGTTCCTCATTTATGAATTCGGCTATCGTGGTTGGTGGTGGTATCGTTAAGATAAAACCGAAGAAGAACTCATTTTTTTTAGGGATTTTTAGATAACCGACAACGTATCTATTGAAGCTGAACTATTGTGAAAAAATTAAAAAGATTTCAAAAATAGCAAAATCCTAATTTACAATGACATAATTATCTTTAAATTTCGTATTTTTTATATTTTACTAGTAGAGATTGCATGTGCAAATTCACGTGTTGTTTTTTCATTATGCTATTAATCTATTTTGTAGATATTTGTTTACATGCCTTGATAAAAGCTCTCTTCGTTAAAAAAAAAATGAAGAAGAAAAGAAAAGAAAAAGAATTTTAATATATATACACATATATATGTACTTACTATTACGGCTGTAAAGGAAGAAGTTGCAAGAATTAAAAAATGGGTTGAAGTGTATCTGGAGTGTTTTTAAGAAGGAAAAGTCGGTTTAATAGAGAGAGAGAATCGAGCACCCCAAAAAAAAAAAAAAAAAAAAAAAATCTTAGAAGAGAAACCAATGGAGTAGAACAAAGGGAGAGAGAGGCATGGAGAGTTGAACGACGCTGCTTATAAAATTTCAGTCTCAATTGATCAGTTGTCATAAAACGTTTTGTCGCATGGAAAGTTATCACTATCCATCCCAAAACGGCGTCGTTATTATTGATTTTGTCTTCTCTTCTTATTTTTCCCCCCTTCTTCTCAAATAGTGATATTGTCATTTTACGAACACTTCCTTAAAGTATAAACCTCACGATCCCCATGAAAATGAATTTTGGATTTAGTGATCGAAATTTGAGGATCAGGGTTGACATAAAACTCTTTATGTCAAGTACTGTCCATATCAAATAATAACTTCTTACCATCTTATAATTAGTTCCACTAAGAGTTAAACAAAAAAACTCCTAAAAATTGTTTGAGACCTCCGTCGAATGCGACTAATAAACTAACAATTTTGATTGTCCACTGAAAATGACATTAGATCAAATGATGAAGGGCACACTTCTGGTGGGTGTGTTTATTTTTATTTTATTATTCTTGTTTATTTTTAGGTATACTGGTGATTACCTTTTGGTCTAGCAGTAGTTCACGTTTTCATACACGACTAGTTTACTTTCTAGTAAATAATGGGTTATGTTTTGAATTATAACATTTTCGAGACAAAATGTTACGCCCTTTTCCCTGTACTTACTTTATTTTTTGTCTCTCACTCCTCTCATTTTTCTCTTTTCACAACGGCTCTAGTGGCGCAATTCAATGAAAACGACCTCGACAAGTCAGCACGATAGATAAAGGAATGACTAGAGGCATGGAACTAACTTAATTTTTGTCCTCTTTTTTTTTTTTTTTTTCCTGCCTGATTGTAAATAAGGTTAATGTTTTAAGGAGATTCAAATTGTATTTTCAAACCATTAGTGTGATTAAAGTTAGATAATTGGACGGTCTAATATGAATTTAAAGCGAGATCATAGATAATCATGAAATTCCTAATTAAACGAACGTATGGTAAACACAGCATTTAATCAAAGGGGAGATTTAGATACTCAATCCATGAAAATTTCAACAAAAAAACCGGGGGAGAATAGAGTCTCGAAAATGCGATTCCAATTTTACACATTAGAACTATTTACCAGCAACAGAAAATAAAATTGAAAAGGCAAGAGAATTTAGCAAATAATGACGTAATCACATTGTTTTACGAGACATATATATTAAAATTCTTGTAACTTTTTTTTTTTAATCTTTTTTTGTCTTATTTTTTTGTTTGTTTTGTTTTGTTTTTAAGAAAAAGAAAGGATATGGGCCATTGTATGTTGTGATTATTATTGACTAATTGCCAAACTATTGCTATAGAAGATAACGAAGTACCAAATTAGCACTGTTGACACATGGTTTGGTAAACTTTCATGTATAATATAGTTAGTCAATAGTTCTAATCAATTAGTTATTTCACTTGGGTCCCTCATAGAGTGTATTACCTGTTTTTAACTACGATCTGTCAAATTTTAATCACTTAAATTGAATACTTACAATTTCCATGACGCAAAACCTAGCTCTATTAAATTCTCCACAAAAAAAAAAAAAAAAAAAAAAAAACCAGCTCCATATTTTCTTAACTCTTTTACCAATCGGAGTTTTTCCTCTCTCTCTCTCTCTTTTAGTTATTCTAAACAAAAACAAAAATAGCATCATCTAACATAAGTGACGAAGCTGAAAATTATTATGAGGGGAGGCTATATATATATATATATTTAAATTTGTAAATATATATGTATAGGCTAAAAAGAAAGAAGAAAAAATTGAATGGTGCTTCAAGGGATTATATGTAAATTTGTACAAAATAAATAAATAAATAAATAAAAAGCTAAAAAATAAAAAGAGAGAGAAATTTGAGGGGGTCTTAATCCCCTCTAGGCCTTATTTGGCTTCGTCAGTGTCAAGCATGATTCGTGACATACAGTCGTGCGTGAGTATTGGTATATATTGTTAACTTTCTATATGTGTTTTAGATCTAATTACGACAAAATTAGTGACATACACTCTTGTCTACTCTATCTGAGATCCTAAATGTTAATTTTGAATCTTATGACTGATATATCTTTTTATTATTTCTTTTATAATTTTCGTCGACGTCTTTTATAGAAGGTTGAATCTACAATTAAAGAGAAATAGGGCCAATGACCGAAACGGCATGATGGGCTAGTTGTCGGCGTGTCGTTAGTATGTCGTAATAAATGAAGTAGAAAGCAAGAAAAGTAAAGAAAGACAGAGTACGACCGATTTTATAGAGATTCGCCTTTAGTCTCTAGGCTACGTCTTCTGTAGTGCTTCTGACAGCTTCCACTATTCGTAAAAGAGCGTTATAATGGTGATTTTGAGTAAAAAAGGGGTAGAAAGAGATGTGGAATGATGTGATACAGAGAGATTCGGGGAGTTTTGTGTGTATTTTGCTAAGTACAATGAGTTGAACATCTGGAATGGCTAGAAGAAAAAGATCCGCAAGCCTTGATTTTTAGGGACTGACTTGATGCCTTGAGTTGCCTGATTCTAGTAAAACATGACCTGAATACCGATGTGTAGTTGTCCTTTTATGTATTACTTGACTTTCCAATTCGTGGATGACTAGAAGATATCAGGAAACTGCCTTTTCCTAATAAATCTGAGCTTGTTGACTGATTTGCTTGCCTGATATGCTGAATTTAGTTTCCTGATCCTGCCCATGAAGTAAACTTTCCTTATTTTACTCTGCTAATCTGCCAGTCACTCGCCAATGTTCTTTTGTCGTCTAGGAGTCGTTTTTGGGTAAGTGGCATGTCTCCGAGTCATCTTATGCTCTCGATGGCTTATTTGGGGACGTGTGTACGGTGAGAGATGAGGTACAAAATCTGACCTCAACATCTTCTAAATTCTCACATCATGATCCGCAAAAAAAAAAAAAAAAAAAAAAGGAATAGATAGATCACGAAGGAGTTATCTATACGCAAGTGTGTATCACTTTTGAAGTTTTAGTAGACAGTTTTACCATTATGATGTTAAAGTATGATTAAATTTTTCATGAAAATGATACATAATTTAATATCCATATTTTTAAAAGTGACATTTCTCTAATTTAGCCTCAAAACATTGAATGTTGGCTGCCTATAAGACTGGATTCTTGGTGGCCGGGCTGCATAGAAATTTCACGCATGCATTTAATCCATGCATGCATTTAATTCATGCAAGTTGAATATGCTTTCTTTTATTTATTTTTTTATTCTTTTATAAAAATGTTAAACTAAGAGATATTTGCTATCTGAATTTGTAATCGGCTTCACAAGTTGATTCAAGATAATACTATATAACTAGCTAATTATAAAGTCATTAATAATTGTTGTATTGCATGTTGATCTTCTTTCTTTGATTGGTGCAAACTTATTTTAAGGTCAAATGTCATTTATATTCTATCCGTATAATACCGTTTGCTAATCACATGTACTAATTTAAAATATTAGAATAATAATTAAAATGACATTCGTAATTGATCAAATCAGTCTAAATATATTTAGAAATAATATATTTAGAAATAATTGAGCTGTACCGAGTCATGGCTGAAATGATGGACGTCCTTCCTTGATTTGTCAAACAATCAGGACATAATATGACTATATACGCATATGCATGTACAATTAATTAGAATTTCAACAAAAACTATCATGTAGAAAAACATGTTACTCTATATATACATAGACTGGCTAGAGGGCAAGCATCAGTTTTGAAAGTAACGTCCCATGTTTTCCATGAAATTAATACGATTAGTTAGGACAACCCCACAACTTTATTATGGGATAGTACAGTAGGTAACTTCTAAGGCAATTTACGTCATTGACTTTTCTGCTAATAAATTAGAGTACAAGATAACAGAGCTTCGAATCAATTCTTTGTATATATGTATATTTTTTAATGTACTTATTCTACTAGGTTATATTATACGCAAGCACGTCATAAATTTTACATCTCATTATTTTTATACCGACTATAATATTGAAGTTGTCATCACACTAAAATTATATTAGAATAAATAAATTTATAAGAATGTATTCAAAACACGGCTCTCCACCTAATTTTCTCTATTCTACTACTCTTCTCATTCTCTCTAATAAGAAGTAATATAGGAGAATTTTCTTCTTAATAAACAGTACTCGAAAGAGAGTGCTTCAACAGAAATTAGACAAAATATAGAGCCTTCTTTTTAGGAGATATTATAAATGGAAATTTATCATCCTCAAGATAGTTTTAGCCAGGCCACTCATGATTATAAGTTAAAAAAAAAAAAGAGATCGATTCTTCCATTGAAATTTCAAGATCAATAATTGATACAGTGTAAAGTGTTTTTTTTTTTTTTTTAATGCAGTAAGTAAACAATACTTTAGCATCATTATTTATTGGACATGTGGAAAAAATTAAACGAAATTGCTTTGTTTGGCATTTCTACTCAACTCCAATTAAATTGATATTAATTTTTGTATTTTTCTAAAAGATCAATAAAAATTATAATTAATTTTTGAAAAATCAATCAATTCAATTTAAAAATTTCACATCTAACCGGCGAATCAAACACAAAGTAAATTTAAAAGAAAAATCGTTAGGTGATCCATAGCAGCTAGATTTTAGCAGTAGAAGAAAACTTACGTTGTCCATTCATATTTTTTAGGGGCATCCAAAGCAGGATTAGGTTTTGACGGGTTCTGTAGACTTTTGTGATAAGATCATTAGAAATGGAGAGAGAAAAGTAAAAGACAGAGAAAAAGAAAAAGCGCTAAACATCTTTTTGTCAATTATGACAAAAGTAACTTATTCCATTTATTAGGGTTATAGAAGGAAACGTAAACAAAGAGACAACTACATAAGGATCAATTCCTTTATTACATCTTCTAATTTAATTATTTCTAATTCATTCTTTTTATTTTTAGCTTATAATTTCAAGTTTTGAAAAACTTGGTTCAATTTCTTCCCTCACATCCTTTGTGAAGGGAAAAACCCATTTTAAAACATAAAATTTCAACGAAAGGATCTTGAATTTTATTTTAGTTTCTTAATGTTTAAAATATTAATTTAACCCAATTTTATCTCGTGAAAAAAATTTTCCATAAATAATTTTGGTCTTAGTTAAGGAAATTTTTGTCTTTTCTTCCTGTTTTCTCATCCCCAAAATGTGCAATTAATAATGAAATTGAAGCAAGTTTTTAAAATTTAAAAGATATAAATCTTTATAGTTTAGAAAACCAAAACAATAATTTGAAAAATATAGGTTAAAGCTACAAGATATTATGTGATTAAACTAATTACATATAATATATTCATTTAATTACCAGAGGGTTTTTTTTTTTCTGTGGCAAATGTAAACCTAACTTTGAATGCGGTCCAAAATATTGCCGACAGGATATACATATATTGTGGAGGATAATATCTTAATTAGGTACACTGATGGAGACGTCTTAACAAATCCCAAGAAGTAAGCTATTTATATGCTTTAATTACTTGTTCCCCTTTTGATAGTTACAGTAGTGTGTGTGTATATATATACACATTCGGAATCAAATGCTTGAAATCGAATTATAATAAAAATTATTTACTTTTTACAAAAGCTAAAAAGTTATAAAACTAAGAAATAAAGAAAGATCGAACTGGTTAACTTGACTTGGGCTTGGAATATTATCTTTGAAAGATTCCCCATCAGTGTGTTTGATTGCTTGTTGCAAATGATTTACGCAATCTTTCCATTAATGAAATGAAATAAAATAATATCAAATTGTTATTATTCATTTTCAAACTCACACACACACATATATGCTTGAAAAGCTACCTAAATAACTGCAGACTTTGTTAGCTGATAAATTCAAGATTTGAATCGATTTAAAAGTCCGTTTCATATTGCTTTTGTTTATAATTTCAGACATTAAAAAAATAAAAGGGTTAAAACTCACGAATTTTGAATTTACATCTAATAAAACATTTTTTAAAGTGCTTAATTAGACAAAAAATAACATTTAAATTTTTAAACGCAATCAAAATGTTAGCATAAAGTTTGAAAAATCCTATTAATTAAAGTTTTGGTATAAGTTTAACGTCTCTTTAAAAGGGAGCTGGAAAATTACACAAACACTTAATTAAGACGCAATGTTTAGACTCATAATATAAAAAAAACAACCTTCATAATTGTTGTTTGACTGGATAAGTTAGGAATGTACAAACGATTCATTACATACGAGGAAAAAATAATTTTCAAATTAAACATCATTACATTTAGATAAATTTATAACTCATTAATCCAAAAATATATATGGCGTTCAAATATCTGTTCAAATTCAAAAGAAAAAGGATGATTTTGGACATAAAGCTATATATATTCAGTCTAACTGTTATTAGTGTTTTTCATATTGCAATTAAGATGAAAATGAACAAGGGCAATATCTTTTCGCTAATTAAATCGCTAATTAACAAAGGTCGTAACTTTACTAATTCAATGGAATCTTTATAGAAGATGTAGATAATTTCAATTCAATTATATCATTGATCTGACCTTAATAAAGTGCAAATGAAATTATTCAATGCCCTCTTCAATCATGCATTAATAATTGACGATAGTCGCTGCTAATAATGATACATATAATGCATGTAGTTTTTAGTAACATACTTGACTACGTGAAATATACATTTAACCAAGTGAATCATGAGTTGAATCTTTGAATTAATATGTAATTAGATTTGTGAAGTTAAAAATTGAATTCAAGAACTAATAAATAGTACTAACTTTTCATTTGTTAAGAAAAGAAATGGCAATAAATTTGGTTGCTGAAGATTCTGACTCTCTGAGACCAAATTTTGGTCTCCAAAACTTCTTCTCAGGGACCAAATTTTTTTTGATCACAGAATGTCTGGTCGCTGAAAGTTTAAATTCTTGTAGTGTGCTTCATGTTAACAAGCCTCATCATCCGATAAAAGAGGAGACCAAAAGACAAAAGAATTTTGGTCCTTGTTCAACCATGTCGCGTGGTCTAATTATTATTTCTTTCTTTTTTGGCACATGGCATGAAAAGGTACTTAGAATAAGAGTACGAATATTCTAATTTTCCTCCGAAATGTTTACATGTTACATGTATTAAATTTTTCTGTTGAAAAATAAATACGGTCATTATAATTATGATATTTTGCTATCCATTTTAAAAGTCAAGGAGATATTACAAAAGTTAAAAGCTCAAGTTGTAAAATTGCAACTGCATGATAAATTTAAATGGGGTAATGATACAAAAAGCCAACTTAAAAAAATTGGCATTTAATAATTGAGTACTTTGAGACATTGATTTCTCAATAATAATTGCTCTATACAAATCCTAAAAACCAAAAAACAAAACAAAAAAACTACCTTGTAATCTAAGATAAAAGTAATCTTCAGATTTGTCAGACTCCATATGCAATATCATGAGTAATAATAGACATAACTTCAAGACAATTTTACATTTAACTCTATTAATGTAAAGTTTAATTCTTCATTACAAAAGAAGGAAAAAACAAAAGGCAATAATTTGACTATTGATGCAAATATA
Source organism: Ficus microcarpa (assembly GCA_025413485.1). NCBI lineage: Eukaryota > Viridiplantae > Streptophyta > Magnoliopsida > Rosales > Moraceae > Ficus > Ficus microcarpa. The sequence continues at coordinate 19,679,911 of CM046377.1, read as the reverse complement.
CTAATTGCGCAAAGAACATTCCTAGAAACAGAACGAAACTGGTTTAAGAAAAGGGGGGAAAAAAAAAAGTAAAAAAAGCAATTAAATGAATCTTGCTTCATCTTAACAAGTCCCATCGAACGATAACATAGGAAACCAAATGGCAAAAGGATATTGGTCCTCGTTCAACCATTTTCAAAATCTAATTATTATTATTTCTGTCCTTTTCATTCTGTTTTGGCACATGGCATGAAAGATAATTAGGAAAAAAAAAAAAAAATACACACACACACATAGAAGAGCAGGAATATTCTAATTTTTCTATCGGCAAAAATTACTGACTTGGAAATTTTCGTCTCTGTCAAAAAATAATAAGATACAACACCTCATGTACAACAAAAAGGGACAAATTATGAACATCACTTACGATTTTTATCGTCAATGCAGGAGCGCATCTATATATATATATATATATATATATATATAGGATATGTGAATAAATATTTTTTTAAATATTTTTTAAAAAATGTTTCAATTTTTATTAAATTAAAAACTGATCACTTTTTTAAAATTATCACTAGTATGTGTTTTTGCTGGTTAATATCATTGATTAATTGGATGGGTCAATTAATATTTTGACAATGGTCCATTATTTTTCCAAATAAAAAAATTGGACGATGTTTTTTTTAATAAGTAATTAACTAACTATCTACCTAATTTCGCCTACTTTTATTAATTTATATTTTTTAATAACTAATGTCAGTCAGATATTATTTTATGTAGGTGTGATCAACGTACTCTTCACTCAAAGAGCAAAAATCAAATGTTAAAAATGCATCAGATAGTAAATGGCGATCATGAAATAAATGTGAATGTCCTTAAAAATTAGACAGCTGATCAATATTTTATAAAGAAAACGAGTGCATACGTGATTTATAATATTCATTTTTAATATGCCGTTCAGTCGTTCTACTATAATTATTAAAAAAAAATATTAGTAATTAAAGAAAATGACCTTCCAAATTCTGTGAGTTTTTTCTCTCTTTTTTTTTTTTTTTTCCTCTCTCTCTCTAAACCTTAGAAATAAGGTCATTATAAGGTCGATCCGCATGCATCTGGTCATTAAACAAATTGTATGATCATTGACGTTGATAATGACTAGTAAAACAATGCACTTAGTCTTTCAACAAACCAAGTTGGTTTGAACTAGCCTTTCATTCCTTTATTTTGTAGCCCTTTATGATCTTTGGATTCTTTCAAAGCCGGGAGTTGAATTTTATTCTTTGGACTTAAATTTTCCTTCGTGTTGAAGTATATAGATAATTCTCCCAAAAAAATAAAAAATAAAAAGATATGTTTATAGATAATTTCGGTGTAATAATCAAGGGACAAGAACTGACCCTTTCCTATTTATTATACATGATGGATTTTTCTGAATTACGATGGTACCATCCAATGAAGCTTCTCCACGATCAAGTCGTTATTTAATTAATTTTGTCTCCGATGAGTTTTGTTTTGTTTTGTTTCACTCGTGTATGTGTATTTTGAAAGCAAGGCGACCAATTTGGAGCTTAATTTCTATATACAAGGATGTTACCATTTCTTTTGGAACTATTATTATTTGCTTCAAAAGTACTTCAAAAAATTGTTTTTTTTTTTATTTATTTCAACCTTTCTTTTTTTTTTTTTGGGTTTTCTTTCTTCGTTTTACCATTTTGAGCAAGCAAGGGATTACACGAAAAAAATATGACGAAATCAACCAATGTACGTTGTGGCAAGAAATGGCCAATGAGGAATAGAATGTATAGATACTATAAATATACATCAATTAATATAAATATATGTCGTATAGTGACCCTAAAAAGAAGTCATGACAACAGAGAAATGTTTGATTATTAGATCTCAAAAAGCGCGTGGACATACGCAAATCAATCTATAGCAAGTAAAAATAAGAGCAAAGAAAAATCCATTGAGTAAAGGTATGGAAAGCGTTATAACTCAGTTAGCTGCATTGAAAAATTGTTACTTTTTTCTAATTATTTGCATTATAAAATGAGCATAAAATATATAATTGGTTATCTTTTGAATTGTCAACCAATTATCTGTCGTTGTCTAACCTTGCTTGTTGTCCTAACCACACCGAAAATAATAATAATAATAATAATAATAATAATATATGCATCCAATTATTGAACCCCAATTATATACAATTCTATTATTCGAAAGCTTTTTAATCTTTGAAAATTTTCTCGAATGAGTAAGTTTTCCACTAACCTATTAATTTTGATAATTAATCCGTTAATTTAATAAAATTTCGAAAAATATCATCGAATTGATGACAACCATCTTTATGCTCATATATTGGCTTATTTGAAAGGTAAAATATGAAATATTGGGCGCAAACAACAGAACAGTGATGTTTAAAAAAGTTTTTGTTCAAATCTTAACAACTGACTGTGTCATAATTTAGAGGCATCACGCAACAAGTTTTTAAATTTAGAGATTTTTTTGTTTTTTGAAAAATTGTAAGTTGAGGAGTAACTTGTCGTTTCACAAAAAATCTTAGGTATAATATGCTAATTACATAAGATTTAGCTTATATTGGAAATATAAGAAGTTAAATATCTAACCTTTTTTTTTTTTTTTTCAAAAAGATCCAAAAAAAAAAAATTTTAATTCAACTTAAATTTTTCACTATTTCAAAATCGGTATATACCAATAGCTGCAAGCATGGCCTACCGGTAATAGTTGCAGGCATAGCCTATTGGTGATTTTACATTTAACTCTACCTGAAAATGTAAGTTCAAATCCCCACCCATAAGTTCCCAAAAAAAGAAAGAAAAGTACGTCTCACACTCATTTTTCTCCCTCTCTTAAACACCAATTCAAAAAGATTCCCAATAAAAATTGAGAATCTTTTTCTAAAAAGACTTTTCAAACTTACAATCTAATATAACATTAATTTAATGAAGATGATGAAAAAGCAGGTGCACACATTTTTGAAGCTTTCTATAGTTTGATCATATCAAATATGAAGTAGTCTTTATCCAATCACAAATCAAAACTTTATTCACTTATGTTTTACCTTTTCTTCAATAGTCTGATCAAAACCAAATTTAAGGAAGATGAAAAGACAGGTGCACACATTTTTGAAGCTTTCTTTAGTTTGATCAGATCAAATACAAAGCAGTCCTTATCCAATCACAAATCAAAACCTTACTCACTTTTGTTTTACCTTTTTTTCAATAGTCTGATCAAAATTGGATTTAACGAAGATGAAAAGATAGGTACACACATTTTTTAAGCTTTCAATAATCGGATCAGATCAAATATGAAGTAGTCTATTCAATCACAATTCAAAACCTTATTCACTTCTGTTTTACCTCTTCTTCATTTACTTTTCTAGATGCCATATGCCATGCACTACAAACTCGTCATGACGAATATTAGGTGACCTGCCAATGCCAAACTTTTCCTCATCAGAAGCCCTCATTCTCTATAAATAAAACCCCTCAGGTTCACCTTGTTATAATTTCAACACAGTCCAAACTCAAGCAAATCAAATCAAATCATGGCTGCTTCTTCTTCTCCTTCTTCTTCTTCGAGTATTGTTCTTGTTACTTTTGCTATTGCTCTTCTGGTCTTCACTGGAAGTTGTTCTGCTCAACTTTCTCCTGGTTTCTACCAAAAGAGCTGTCCTAATGTCTTTGGTGCAGTAAAATCTGTCGTTAAATCTGCGATCTCCAAAGAAAACCGTATTGGTGCCTCCCTACTTCGCCTTCACTTTCATGACTGCTTCGTCAATGTGAGTTTTGCTTACTTATTTATGGAAAATGTTGTATAACCTCATTCTAATTCAAAACCTACGTACTCTTTTTTAGTTGGCACGCAGTGATGAAGTTAAAGATTTTTTCCAGGGGGGAGAACTCTGGAAAAATCAGAAACAATTTTCTATTAATTAATAATGTACCCTTCTTGTTTGTTGGGGTCTCAGTTTTCATTACAAAAAGTTCAAATTAAAAGCACTTTTACTTGGAAAATTTTGTTGACACCTCAAAATGAGGTTATAACTTGCTCGGGTCAAATAGAAATGCTTTTAATTTATATCTAATTGTTGTCATCCAGCAATTTTTCATAGTAGACATGTAAAAAGTCTTGTTTTACGAGCCGTTTCATTCCCTGATTCCAACCTAAATTTTCCAATTCAGTTTTAGTTTTTTTCTGAAAAGTAAATAAAAATTTTAACTAGTTTTTTAAAAGTTAACTGACTTAAATTTAAAAATTCTAATACAAATCGGTGTTCCAATCAGACCAATAAATAAATATATAAATAAGAAGAGAGCTTTACAGAAAGTATTATATAGATAAACCCGATTCGTGGTTTATGGCGTGACAGCTTAAGAGTGGTTGCTTAGACAAAGGATGCCAAACTTTTGTATAAGTGGTTGAGACATATTTTCAACATTTCTAACATGTGCGCTACAGCCAATCTTCTTCTTCTTTCTTTTTCTTTTCTGTTCTTTTATTTTTTGAAACAAAAAGCCTTAATATATATATATATATATATATATATATGTATATATAGACAATAAAATTCTAGCTTAGCATTAATGAGAACTGCATACAAATTTATCGCCACATGAACTTGAGCCAACATGATGATATGTATCACTCATATTGCTTGGTACTAGGACAAAGCAATTTTAAATTTTATGGCACAACTATTTTTTATTTTAATTAAGCAATCATAGACATAAAGTCAGCTAGAGCATTTAATCCATCTTGAGTTTGATTTGCCAATTCATATAGTTTACTAACTCACCTAAAAGAACGACATTTAACTATCATAATAATTATCTTCTTTCCCCTAAATTTAACGATAACATAAATTCTAACTTTGAAACTAATTATAATAATCGGTGTGAAATTATCAGTAGACTAAACTTGTGATCAACATATATATAATCAGATTGAATATATAGACATATATATTTATACACCAATATTGATCCCACGCTTGATAACCGTATGACAGGGTTGTGATGGGTCAATACTCTTGGACGATACATCTTCGTTTACAGGTGAGAAGTCAGCAGGACCCAACAATAACTCGGTTAGGGGATTTGATGTTGTGGATAAGATTAAGGCCAAGGTCGAGCAAGTTTGCCCCGGCGTTGTATCTTGCGCCGATATCTTAGCCATTGCTGCTCGCGACTCCGTTGCTATTGTAAGTCTTTGTTTTGGCCACGGTCTTTCCTTCAAATACACAACAATTAAAATCTTATGAGAAAATTAAACCCCCCATCTCATGGGACAAATTTAAGTGATTATTGAGATAATCACATACTGTTAATTACATGGGAGGTGTTTATAACTATTCAACATGGATTAATTCAATAGACCACATCGGTCAACAACCAACACGGAATGTTTCCACACCAAATTTTTGACCAATATGAAATAATCCAGTGAATTATTATGTCATTGGATTCACCATCGGTTTTCTAATCAACGTCGTGGATTTGTTTTTGTGTTGTATTAAACATTGCATTAGATGCTTTTGGAAAACTACCTCATTTTTTTCTAATGAAAATTTAAAAAAATAATCTAAAGCGAGGCGGTTTTTTAGACAATCGTTTATGTCCTTTCAGCCATAAAACGTGTTAAAATTAGAATTTTAAAGAAAAAAGAAAAAGAAAAACCCACGTCATGCTAATAAAACGGGCATCAAGGTCATTTTCCTTCTGTTTCTTGAGTTTTTTTTTTTTTTTTTAACGTTAAGAATTATATGCTTGAAAAAAAAAATACAGGAATCAGAATATATCCAAAATTTCCCTTAGTTTTAATCACTAAATAACATGTAAATTAATGACATAGCCCCTATATATCTATATGGATATATAGTTAAAGGTTAGAAATGACAATGTATATTTTTTTTTTTGGTGGTACAAAATATTGCAGCTTGGAGGACCCAATTATGACGTAAAATTGGGAAGAAGGGATTCAAAGACAGCCAGCCTCTCTGCCGCCAATAGTGGAGTCATTCCTCCTCCCACTTCTACTCTCAGCAATCTCATTAATAGATTCCGAAACAAAGGTCTCTCTGAAAAAGACATGGTTGCCTTATCTGGTAATTAATTTAATCAACTTAATTTCACGTACAATATTTTCTCTTCAAGTCCTTGAAATTTTGGTATTTTAATATTAATGCTCACTAAATTTTGAAAAAAAAATTGATTTTGTTGTTGGTAAACAAACTCATCACTGTATAATATTGTAGGAGCACACACAATTGGGAAAGCAAGGTGTACAGTTTTCAGAAACCGGATATACAATGAGACCAATATCAACCGGTCATTTGCCAAGGCTAGGCAAAGCAAGTGCCCAAGAAATTCTGGCGATAACAACCTTGCGGATCTAGATGTGATGACTCCTAACTCATTTGACAATGACTACTACAAAAACCTCCTCAACCAAAAGGGTCTCCTTCACTCGGATCAAATCTTGTTCAATGGCGGATCCTCCGATTCTTTGGTTAAGCAGTATAGTCAGAACCCTAACAAATTCTATTCTGACTTTGTCACTGCGATAATCAAGATGGGAGATATCGATCCACTTACTGGATCAAAGGGTGAAATTAGGAAGCATTGTGCTAGGGCCAACTAAATAGATATGTGTTTGGGATGATGATTAATTAATAATTAAATTCAGAAAATAAAGCAAAGTTGTGGTTTTTCAATTAGCTGGGGAGATTTCAGGCAAAAAAAAAAAAAACAATAATAAGTTAGGAAGAAAATTTTGTCCGAAGGTTTCCGATCAGATCAAGTGTTTGAATGTGGGTTTTGGGTAATCTTGTTTTGGATTCTGTTGGCAACAAACAAAGTTTGTTTTGTCATTTTTTTATGGAATTGTTTTGTCATTTTTTGACGGAATTGTTTTGTCATTTTATAATAAGAAGTTCATGATGGTACTTTTTATTTACGTTTTTTTGTGGTTGTTTTGTTAAACCGCTTCTTCTTTGTTACTCTTTTTTTTTTTTTTTTTTTCGTACGATAATTTATCTATTTTGTATGCGTTTGACTTTAAGGAGTGAATAAAAAATCAAAGTCGCGATAAGGGTAAAAACTAACTATTACATGCAACTTTTTTAAACTTCTATAGTCAAACATGTAGAGAGGCATAAATTCCACATGTGCCATTGAATTTAATAAGCCTAACTGCTCTAGCTAGGAAGTGCAAACACAAATACACAAACTATATATATACATATATATTTTGGTAAATAATGCACAAAACTATTTGTCTTCAGTAAAGATATCGACTTTTTTTAATAGATATTTTAACTATAAAAAGCTTGAATAAACGCTATATTGGTATAGGACTTTGTTTTTAGTGTCCGATCTATTTTAGAAACTGTTTGTTATGTATTTTTTTAATATTGACTATTTAGGATATGATCTCTTGTGATACGTTATCAATAGAAATTATTTTTCAATCGTTGAGTTAATTTTTTTTAACGATATAATCTACGAGTAACCATATTAAAAATTTACAACATATGACACAAAACTGCTCAAATCGTATATTAGGTAGTTGAAAATTTAATTTAACGACTAAAACAACAGTTCCTATCAATGATTTAAAAATGAAACGTGCACCAATATTAAGCCTACTCTTAAAAAAAAAAAAAGTATTTTTTTCTGGGTCTTTACTTTCATGCTGCAACAATATCCCTTTTGAGGGTATAATATAAATACATATGCATATTACACACACACACACACATGTGGACAAAGACATTGAAAAATCTCTTGAAACTTGGCACGAGCATGGCCCAGCCCGCCGAATGTGCGCTGGCATGGAAAGGAAAAGAAAAGCACCAAATTATGTCTTTACTTCCTACTTCCGAAACGTCAAACTAATTAATTAATATGTGAGCCTTCTGAAGCAGTAATTTAGGCATTAAGCCGAGACGTATATAAAATTTTATACTGGGACTCTGCTGTGTATCTGTTCCATTATAAGTGCGGGAAAAAAAAAAAAACTTAATTACAAAATCTTTATTGGAATTTTTAGTTTTTGGAACTAAATCCAATTGAAAAATGTAATCATAATATAGAGAAACTTTTGGTTAATACATAGATTAAGTTTTAAATATAGCCGAATATTACTGACTAGAACTTTAGAATTTTTTATTTCCCAGACAATATCCCAACTCCGAAAACAATAGTCTCATAACAACTTTGATCCATAAAAACGTGTTTGACTAGAAAATGAACTTGCTAGAATACTTTGACTTCTGTGCATGGTTTTAACAAGACGTGTGTATATATATATATATATATATATGTACCTACCTAAACCAAAATAATTATTAAGTTACAATATAAAATATTAAAACTTTTCGTATCTGTAGAAAACTGCTTGAATGAATGGTGCTTGAATGAAGGGGCGTTTGGTCGTTCATCTCATCTCATCTCAAAATTTTTTTTGTCTTCTTCTCATAAAATTTTTGTCCCAAAAAGTTTTTTGTCTTTTTGAAAATTCAAAAAAATTTACTATTGAAACTTAAAAATCTCAACTCAAACTACTCCACCAAATATAAAGCTCAATGCCTAATAATACTTCTTAAATGATCAGCTTATCGCATCTAATCACTCGATTGTTATATACTTTACTAACATCGGCTCTATTACGATGAGAAAAATAATTAGCTTGTCCGGAGGAAAAGTTTCTTTTATATATTTCAAACTTGATTTAGAGTGTAACTAATTAGAGTAAAGTGTGGCCCACTATCCCCTTCTTTTAGCAGAAATAGTGGACCAACTTTGCAGGACTTATTGTGAAAATTTAATAGGATATGGGAAAAATGAGAGAGATGTTGAAGGGATGACCCTTTTATCTCATTTCTTTATATGTTAGCAATTACGAGTTAAATTTCAAGATTTTGTGCTAAATTAACTCAGTTCCTCAACTCGTCTCTCTTTTGCAGAAGCTAGATGAGGAAAAACAATTAATTAATAAACTTTTTATATTAGCAGTTGAAGACTTTTTAAAGGACCGAAGTTTTGAAGCAGATGTTATACTCAACAGTACAATTGTATGTTTGTTTAGAAAGAGATAGAAATTGTCAATCGTCTCAGGTTTCTGGGATAAACTAAGAGAACTTGATATATACTTGGAGAAAAATTATGAACAAGCGCATGAAGAGAGGTGAAAAAAACTAACTTCTAATTACAAGCTTAGAGCTTGTAAGGGGACGAGTTTTAAATTGAGAAAATCTTAACAATTTCTATCAAGCTACTTTGCTTGTTTTGTTTGATTTTGTCATTTTTCTAGTTTAGTTTTGCTCCTTTTTTTTTTTTTTTTTTCTCTTGGGAATTTGTAATATTTTTTATTTTCTTATTAATAGTACTTGCTATGTTGCGGGTGAAATAAATCTTTATATATATTAGCTCAGCAAACTGCAAAACTAGCACCAGAATTCCAGAAACTCATACTCATTTTTGACATCGATATATTATCACCTTTGGTAAATCGAAATGCGACATATATAATATATATATATATATCGTATATAAATAAATTTAATAAAATTGCCTTCATGATCTGGTTCACAGTTAAGGAGAGGAAAAAAAAAGTTTATCGGCCCTTTTTTAAAAATAAAAAATAAAAACTGTATCTTATTACTTCTCATTGTTATGCAAGTAGAGATTTAGTATCTGTACGCATACTGTCTGGAAATGATATGTACACATACATGTAGACGTAAATATACACATATAAATATACAAATGTCATGTATGCAATCTATCTCTTTATTGATTGACTTACCCATGTGACATCGTATTAATGAAATGAAATGTATTGAGTTGTCCATCCACTAAATAACGACTGAAATAGGATATTGTTAATAAATAAAAATCATTAATATTATTGTATACCTGCACAACTTAGATTTCAAATCCAGTCCATGTGCAACCTCTTGTTGATTAATTTGTGTGATACAATTATTGATTAACGAGTTATATTGTCTGAAAACTTGCAGCAATTAAATAAATGAATTGTGCATTCATCTAGGAAATCTTCAGGGATTTAATAATTTGCCTGTTGACTTATATTATATATCTAAAGAGTTTTTTAAACGCAACAAAAATGCAGCAATTGTCAAAACTACAAAAAGATCGGCACGTACGTTCAAATTTATAAAAGTTAAGATATAAGATTTTTTTTTTTTTTTTTTTTTGAAGGAGGGAGTGTTTTTATTATGAGAATGACTTTAAAGCAATATACATTGCTTCTAATATACATAAGGACAGAGCCATCTCTCAAGTGAGGGCTTTCATTTTTAGTAAACTTTTCTTTTCTTTAATTTTTTTTTAAATTTTATATTTTTCTTATTTTGTCCAATTAAAGATTGATTGTTCTTATAAAGTCTTCCTAAAAACTTAATCTTTAATATAAGCATTTATTGAAACAATATGCTTGTTTCGTTGTTGTATATAAGTATTAGACGTATATGATTGCACATATATATTTCTATTTCTTAATTATAAAAATGAGAGAAAGTTTATTATTTGGAGTTTTGTAAAAGAGTATCGTTTTTTTAACTGATTAAAAAGGATTTCGACTAAGGTTTTTTTAGAGTTTCATAAAGAGTTTTGGGTTTTTTTTTTTTTTCACAAGAGAATTTCGTCTTATTCTATTTTATTTTTTATTTTTATCATTATGTTCTTTTTAGTTTTCTTTTATATATATATATATATATATTTTTTTTTTTCTCTCTAAATTCTTATATATTTAGACAATATATTATTTTACGCATATGAAGTGTATATTACAATCAATATATATATATGAGTGTGATTTTAATGATTATTTTTTTTTTTTTTTAAATCATGAATGATTACAAACAAAATTAAAAAAAAAAATACATTCTTCAATTACATTCGATGATACGACGTTATATGTAACTTACTGCTAACCTTTTAAATATAATTAAAATATTTTCTCTTTTTCTTTTCTAATTTTAGATAGAAGCAATTGATATCTATAATTTGAATTAAAAAAACCATAAATTAACATAAATAAAAATAGCCACCAAAATCTTTAGATCCCAAATCAGACCCTAAAAAACAATCAGACTCTAAACCCAGCCAAATCAACTCAAAACCTAGATGTTGCGCCGAAGTTGTTGCTGTCGCCGGAGAAGATCGACGAGAGAGGCGAGGTGCGAGGTTCATGGTTCGTGGCTCACAATAATGGCTTTGCGATCTCATCGCCGGCTTCGGGATCTTGCGAACGTTGCCAGAGATCGCAACGGTCTCACCGGCGCAGCACTTTCGCGAGCACTCATCAACGGAAAACGCAACCTCTAAACGGCGAAGAACGTCGCCGTCTCGTAGCCGTCGCTAATAGGTCCCAGTCGCGATTCTGTCCCAGGAGCCGTCGCGATTCCTTCCTTGTCGTGGCAGTTGAGATCGTAGCAACGTCGCGCTCTTCCCTGTCGCGACGACAAGATCCGCAGACAAAACCAGATTGCTCCATCGCCAGCGGGCGTCATTTGGCGACGAACTATACCTTGCCCGGATATCGCGGCCACCTTCCTTTGTCATAGTCGTCCTTCGCCGGTGGTACAGTAGAAAGAGAAAGAGAGAGCGAAGAGAGAGACAGAAGGGAAGAGGGAGCATGAGGAGAGAAAAAAGGCAAAATTGTAAAATAAAATTTTTTTAATTTGAAAAATAAAAGTACGCTAATCAGGAATAAGATTAAAAAACTAGAAATGAATTTCTTCAAACTATTGTTAATGTTCCTTTCAAAAAAAAATTTAAATGTTAAAACAACAAATTTCTCAATAAATGATACCTATCCAAATCATATTTAATGAGCTCATAATATTTATTAATTTCTATTAATTTTTTTAATCAATTACTCAATTTGTTACAATAATCCGATCAATATCATGTGATTAAAACAACAATAATTCATGGATTGGTAAACACTAGAGTAATCATTGAAAACTCTTCCATATATATGTGTGTGGTTTTAATGGTTATTGTGATATTTATCCTATCGATAATTATTATTATTTAATCATATGACACAGATCAGACGATTATAATAAATTAGATAGTTAAGTCAAAAAAATTTATGATAAGTAATTAGTATTGAACTTAGAAGCTCATTTAATGTGGTTTTTGATGGAGTACCCTTGTTCTTAACCTACATATTTGACTTTTTTAAAAACTTTTTCTTCTTGTTTTTTGAAATGGAATCAAAATTAAATATTGGTTTTATGATTTTTGAATCTCATTCATTATTTCATTTCTATTAAGGATTCTGTATTTCTTTCATTTTTAAATCTCATTTCTACCCGACTCCACTTATTCCAAATTTTATTGACTATTCCTTTTTTTTTTAAAGGATTTTTTAAAGTAGTTTATATATATATATATATATATATATGAAGCTTTCATTTCAGATTTTTCCTCCGTTAATTTACTCCTTCTATTTTCATTAACCTTTATATATGTACAACCACGAGTCCCCCCCCCCCCCAAAAAAAAAAACCTCTAATTAGATTTCTAAAGCCATTGAACTTCTCGACCAAACCTCCACCGTCTCCTGAACCACCACTTCTCCTTACTTTCAATTTGTTACTAATCTTTACACAGAATCTATATATTAAAAATATTCCGTGTTAGTCCCACTCATAAAAATTAGGCTATATTAAAAAAGATATTTAAAATCACAGAAATTGTTGATGTCCTCTCTTATTTTCCATTGAGGATGGAATACAAAGTAGTCCAGCTGACCATTAATGGTAGCACTGATGTTCTTTTGAAACCTTCCCAAATGTTTCTATTTCCTTTTGTTCGTCAAGATTGAAAAAATAAAAAATAAAAAATTGTAGAAAAATATCATAGAGACACCGATTATAACTTTGAGGGTGACAACTGGTCACTACTGACTAATGACTACAAATATGTAATTTTTTCTTAGTTTAAAAAAAAAAAAAAAAGAAAAAAAGGGAAGCAGTAGAGATAAACACAAAAGAAAAGGAAATGACAGAAAGCAAGCGGTCCCGGGGGGGAAAAAAATGCAAGGACGACATGCCGTGTAACAATTACATTATTGTAGGAAAAGAATAAGTAAGGAATCAAGAAGGTACAAGAAAAAAAATGGAAAAAGAAAAAGAAAAAGTAAACATAATACACCCTACGTGATTCCATATATTACTTGCTCATTATAAAAAGAAATATTTTGTTAATAAGATTAACAGGTTAAATGTTATTTAACCTGTTATAATAAATTATATCAAATGATTAATAATCACATGTGATTATGATATGTATTTTTTTTTATAATTCTATCTGTAATCATAGATAGATATCAAAAAAAAGTAATCATATATATAAGAGTTTTTAATTATTATTTTAATATTTATTTCTATAATTTTGAATGTTTAATTATAAATCAAACGGTTATTATGGGATGAGTAATTTATGAAAAAATTAATGAGAATTTAATGAAACAGGGCCCGTTTGTGATGAGAGAATCAAACTTTTTAGAAAAGACAAAAAAATTGAGAAAAGACAAAAAAATTTTAAGAAAAAAGACAAATTGAGTTTAAGAGGGTGTTTGGTGTGTAAATTTAAGTTAAGATTTTTAAGTTATAATAGTAATTTTTATTAATTTTTTAGATAAGATAAAAAATTTTTCAAAAAAATAAAAATTTAAATTTAAATTTTTGATTTGAGCTAACTAATCAAACAAATCTCAAACCTTAAGTTTAAATCTTCCCGTCAAAAAAGGACCCCAGAGCCTGATAAATATGAGTAGGGTTGGTAATTTTTTCTTAACATGTGGTTATAATTTTTACCGGCGAGTTCATCTTAACAAGCCCATCAAATCAAACGATAAAAGAGGAAATCAAATGGCAACAGGATCTTGGTCCTTGTTCAACCATTTTTCAAAAATCTAATTATTATTATTTCTGTCCTTTTCTTTCGGTTTTGGCACATGGCATGAAAGATAATTAGATTCTAAGGGTTCGACGTCAGTACGCGGTTGTAGTACAACAACATAAACGTGTCGCAAATATATTATAGTTGCAGAGGACCATGACAGTGAAGTGTCGGAAATTGTAGTATTAGTAATGAGTTGGAGGGCATAAAGGGGGTTGGGAAACCTGCTGAAACCGGTAAGGACTAAGGAGGGAAAGCATGAATGGTTTTTGCGAGTACATCTTAATTATTATTATTTCTGCAAACTTTCTTTCGGGCAAAAAGGATAATTAGAGGGTGTTTATTTACAATTTAATTTAAATTAAATTAAAGAGACAAAAAATTATTGGAAAATAGTACAACATAAACGGTCACAAATATATTATAGTTGCAAGGAATGACAAGTGTCGGAAATTGTAGTATTAGTAATGAGTTGGAGGGCATAAAGGGGGTTGGAAACCTGCTGAAACCGGTATTCGTCGTTAGGATGACTCTGTCAGTTGGACCAGGAACGACATGCGTGAAAAAGGTGATATTAAAAAAAGTTTGTTTAAGGTAAAAAGTTAATAAAAATTATATTAAAAAATATTTCAACTATTTGTTAAATAAATCCATATATTTATATCTATATACCGATCTTGCCTGTTTGAATGCGTCATTGTAAAAGCGATTATTGTACAATATGTATTTGGTTGAGTAATTATTCTATTATATTAATTTATCTGCATGTTTAATTATCTCATAATAATTTAATTTATTTTAAATCTAAATTTCAAAATTTTGACTCCGTTTAGTTCACTAGTTTGAATTGAAAATTTCAAGTTTCAATAGTAATTTTTATTGACTTTTCAGAAAAGATAAAAAAATTTTTCAGAAAAACAAAAAACTTTTCAGAAAAAGACAAAAACTAATATGAAAATTTTAAGTTCGAGTTAACGAACCAAACGAGCACTTTTACTTTTTTGTATTTAAAAAAAAAAGATTAGTAATTAAAGAAAATGACCTTTCAAATTCTTTGTGTTTTTTCTCTAATTTTTTTTTTCTCTAAACTATAAGGTCAATCCGCATGCATCTGATAATTAAACAAATTGTATGATCATTGACGTTGATAATGATTAGTAAAACAATGCACTTAGTCTTTCAACAAATCAATTTAGTTTGAACTAGCCTTTCATTCCTTTACTTTGTAGCCCTTTCTGATCTTTGGATTCTTTCCTTGCTAAGAGAAAAATGACACGGGGAGGTAAGCCCGGAGTTGAATGTTATTCTTTGGACTTAAATTTTCCTTCGTGTTGAAGTATATAGATAATTCTCCCAAAAAAGCAAAATAAAAAGATATGTATATACAGATAATTTCGGTGTAATAATCAAGGGACAAGAACTGACCTTTTCCTATTTATTATACATGCTGGATTTTTTGGAATTACGATGGTACCTTCGAATGAAGCTTCTCCGCGATCAAGTCGTTATTTAGGGTCCATTTAGTTTGTTAGTTTGAGTTGAAATGTTTTAGTTGTAATAGATTTTCAGAAAAGACAAAAAAATTTTTGGGAAAAAGACAAACTTTTTGAGAAAAAGTTGAAATTTGAGGCAAATAGGCCCTTAATTAATTTTGTCTCCAGAGATGAGTTTTGTTTTGTTTTGTTTTGTTTTACTCGTGTATGTGTATTTTGAAAGCAAGGCGACCAATTTGGAGCTTCATTTTTATATACAAGGATGTTACCATTTCTTTTGGAACTAGAATTTGCTTCAAAAGTACTTCAAAAAATTGTTTTTTTTTTAAATATTTTTTTTATTTCAACTTTTTTTTTTTTTTGGGTTTTCTTTCTTCGTTTTACCATTTTGAGTAAGCAAGGGATTACACGAAAAAAATATAACGAAATCAACCCATTTACGTTTTGGCAAGAAATTGCCAATGAGGAATAGAATGTATAGATACTATAAATATATACATGAATTAATATAAATATATGTCGTATAGTGACCCTAAATTGACTACATGACAACGACTTGTTCGTCAGAGGAGTAATTGATTATTTGATCTCAAAAAGCGATTGGACATACGCAAATCAATCTGTAGCAAATAAAAATAAGAGCAAAGAAAAATCCATTGAATAAGGTAGGGAAAACGTTATAACTCAGATAGGTGCACTGAAAAATTGTTACTTTTTTCTAATTATTTGCATTATAAAATGAGCTTAAAATATATAATTGGTTATCTTTTGAATTGGAACCAATTATCTGTCGTTGTCTAACCTTGCTTGTTGTCTTAACCACACCGGAAAAAGGGAAAAATAAAAAATAATATATGCATCCAATTATTGAACCCCAATTATATACAATTTCTATTATTCGAAAGCTTTTTAATCTTTGAAAATTTTCTCGAATGGGTAAGTTTCCCGCTAACCTATTAATTTTGACAATTAATCCGTTAATTTAATAAAATTTCGAAAAATATCATCGAATTGATGACAACCATCTTTATGCTCATATATTAGCTTATTTGAAAGGTAAAATATGAAATATTGGGCGCAAACAACAGAACAGTGATGTTTAAAAAAGTTTTTGTTCAAATCTTAACAACTGACTGTATCATAATTTAGAGGCATCACGCAACAAGTTTTTAAATTTAGAGATTTTTTTTTTTTTTGAAAAATTATAAGTTGAGGAGCAACTTGTCGATTCACAGAAAACCTTAGGTATGATATGCTAATAACATAAGATTTAGCCTATATTGGAAATATAAGAAGTTAAGTATCTAGCTTTTTTTTTTTTTTTTCAAAAAGATCTGAAAAAATATTTTAATTCAACTTAAATTTGTCACTATTTTGAAATCGGTATATACCAATGGCTGCAAGCATGGCCTAGCGAAATAGTTGCAGACATAGCCTCTTGATGATTTTACATTTAACTCTACCAGAAAATATAAGTTCAAATCTCCACCTATAAGTTCCCAAAAAAAAAAAAAAATGTATGTACCACAATCATTTTTTTCTCTCTCTGAAACACCAATCCAAAAAATTCCAGTACAAATTGGGAATCTTTTTCTAAAATGACTTTTTAAACTTACGATCCAAATATAATATTAATTTAACGAAGATGTAAAAATAGGTACACGCATTTAGCTATCAGTTATTTGATCAGATCAAATATGAAATAATCTTTATCCAATCATAAATCAAAACCCTATTCACTTTTATTTTACTATTTCTTCTGTAGTCTGATCAAAACCGAATTTAACAAAGATGAAAAGACAGCACATATTTTTTAAGCTTTCAATAGTCCAATCAAATCAAATATGAAGTAGTTTATTCAATTACAAATGAAAAACTTATTCACTTCTGTTTTACCTCTTCTTCATTTACTTTTCTAGATGCCATATGCCATGCACTACAAACTGGCCACGACAAATAATTGGTGAGGTGCCAATGCCAAACCTTTCCTCATCATAAGCTCTTACTCTCTATAAATAAAACCCCCTCAGCTTCACCTTGTTATAATTTCAACACAGTCCAAACTCAAGCTAATCAAATCAAATCATGGCTGCTTCTTCTTCTTCTCCTTCTTCTTCTTCGAGTATTGTTCTTGTTACTTTTGCTATTGCTCTTCTGGTCTTCACTGGAAGTTGTTCTGCTCAACTTTCTCCTGGTTTCTACCAAAAGAGCTGTCCTAAGGTCTTTGGTGCAGTAAAATCTGTCGTTAAATCTGCGATCTCCAAAGAAAACCGTATTGGTGCCTCCCTACTTCGCCTTCACTTTCATGACTGCTTCGTCAATGTGAGTTTTGTTTACTTATTTATGGAAAATGTTTTGTAACCTCTCATTCTAATTCAAAACCTACGTACTCTTCTTTAGTTTTTGTTTTTGTTTTTTTTTTTTTTTTGTTTTTGTGTGTGTGTGTGTTGGGGGGGGGGGGGGTTGTAGAACTCTGGAAAAACCAGAGACAACTTTCTATTTAACAATGTACCCTTCTTGTTCGTTGGGGTCTCAGTTTTCATTACAAAAAGTTATTAAAAAAAAAAAAAAAAGCACTTTTACTTGTAAGATTTTATTAACACCTCAAAATGAGGTTATAACTGGCGCTTAGGTCAAATAGAAGTGCTTTTTATTTATATGTAATTGTTGTCGTCCAGCTATTTTCCATAGTACACATGTAAAAGGTCTTGTTTTACAATCCGTTTTCCAATCTAAATTTTCCAACTTAGGGTTAGTTTGGTGATTAGTTTAATTTTAACTAAGTTATATTTTTTTCATCACGGTTCCTGAAAAAATTTTGTCTTTTCTAAATTTTCCAACTTAGTTTTAACTCACTCACCAAACATCTCTTTTTTAAGAAAAGTATATAAAAATTTGAACTAATTTTTAAAAAGTTAACAAATTTAAACTTAAAAATTTTAATTCAAACTGATGTTCCAATCAGACCAATAGTTTTTTTTTTTTTGGGTAAATAAGCAAACCGGACCATTAGTGTTGGTTTCTACTTGATGTTACTTAATAAAATTTTCAATTTCAGTGCTGTTTTGCAAATTGCATTTAACATTTGTGAGTCATTGTGAAAGTAATATTTGAGCTTTGAGACATTTGCTTGCTTTCATGCCACGGCCGACATGCCATGACCGAAGAATCTTACTATTTTTTCACCCAAAAGGTTTGGTTGATGACTACGTGGGCCAACGTTGATTTGATGTCACAATTGAAAACTTGATGCATGTATGCATGGAGACCAGGCTTTTAAATTAAATTAAATAAATAAGTAGAGTGCTTTATAGAAAGCATTATATAGATAAACCCAGTTTGTGGTTTTTGGCGTGGCAGCTTGGGAGTGGTTGCTTGGACAAGGATGTCAAACTTTAGTACAAGTGATTGAAACATATTTTCAATATCTCTAACATGTGGGCTGGAGCCAATCTTCTTCTTCTTTCTTTTTTCTTTTCTATTCTTTTCTTTTTTGAAACAAAAAGCCTTATTATATATATATATATATATATATAAATATAGACAATAAAATTCTAGCTTTAGCATATATATATATATATATAGACAATAAAATTCTAGCTTAGCATTAATGTGAATTCCGTACAAATTTATCGCCACATGAACTTGAGCCAACATGATGTGATATATCACTCATTATTGCTTGGTACTAGGACAAAACAATTTGGTACTAGGCATAACTTTTTTTTTTTTTAATTTTAATTAAGCAATCATAGACGTCAGCTACAGCATTTAATCCATCTTGAGTTTGATTTGTTGATTCATATAGTTTACTAACTCATCTAAAAGAATGATGTTTAACTATCATAATAATTATCTTTTTTCCCCTAAATTTAACGATCACATAAATTCTATTTTTGAAATTAATTATAGTAATCAGTGTGAAATTATCAGCAGATTAAAATTGTGATCACCATAATATATATTTATTTATACCCGAATATTGATCCCATGCTTGATAACCGTACGACAGGGTTGTGATGGGTCAATACTCTTGGACGACACATCTTCGTTCACTGGTGAGAAGACGGCACGGCCCAACAATAACTCAGCTAGGGGATTTAATGTTGTGGATAGGATTAAGGCCAAGGTTGAGCAAGTTTGCCGCGGCGTCGTATCTTGCGCGGATATCTTAGCCATTGCTGCTCGTGACTCCGTTGCTATTGTAAGTTTTTGATTTGGCCACAGTGTTTCCTTCAAATACACAACTATCAAAATCCTATGAGAAAATTAAACCCCCCCCCCCCCGTCTTATGGGACAAATTAAGTGATTATTAAGATAATCACATCCTGTTAATTACATATGACGTGTTTATAACTATTCAACATGGATTAATCCAATTGACCACATCGGTCAAAAACCAACATGGAATGTTTCCACACCAATTTTTTGACCAATCTGAAATAATCCAGTGAATTATTATGTCATTGGATTCGCCATCGGTTTTCTAATCAACGTCGTGGATTTGTTTTTGTGTTGTAGTAAACTTTGCGTTACATACTATTAGAAAACTACCTCATATTTTTTTCTAATGAAAAAAAAAAATCTAAATCGATGCTGTTTTTTGAGACAATCGTTTATGTCCTTTCGGTCATAAAACATGTTAAAATTAGAATTTTAAAGAAAAAAGAAAAAGAAAAGCCATCAAGGTCATTTTCCTTGTGTTTCTTGAGTTTTTTTTTTTTTTTTTTTTTTTAACGTTAAGAATTCTACGCTTGAAAAAAAAAAATACAGGAATCAGAATATATCCCAAATTTCCCTTAATTTTTATCACTAAATGACATGTATATTAATGACATAGCCTCTATATATCTATATGGATATATAGTTAAAGGTTAGAAATGACAATATATATATATATATATATATATTTTTGTGGTACAAAATATTGCAGCTTGGAGGACCCAAGTATGAAGTAAAATTGGGAAGAAGGGATTCAAAGACAGCAAGCTTCTCTGCCGCCAATAGTGGAGTCATTCCTCCTCCCACTTCTACTCTCAGCAATCTCATTAAGAGATTCCGAAACAAAGGTCTCTCTGAAAAAGACATGGTTGCCTTATCTGGTAATTTAATCAACTTAATTTCATGTACATTTTCTCTTCAGGTCCTTGAAATTTTGGTATTTTAATTAATGCTCACTAAATTTTGAAAAAAATTGATTTTGTTGTTGGTGAACTAACTCAGCACTGTATAATATTGTAGGAGCACACACAATTGGGAAAGCAAGGTGTACAAATTTCAGAAACCGGATATACAACGAGACCAATATCAACCGGTCATTTGCCAAGGCTAGGCAAAGCAAGTGCCCGAGAAAATCTGGCGATAACAACGTTGCGAATTTGGATGTGATGACTCCTCACTCATTTGACAATGACTACTACAAAAACCTCCTCAACCAAAAGGGTCTCCTTCACTCGGATCAAATCTTGTTCAATGGCGGATCCTCCGATCCCTTGGTTAAGAAATACAGCCAGAACCCTAATAAATTCTATTCCGATTTTGTCACTGCGATAATCAAGATGGGAGATATCGATCCGCTCACTGGATCAAAGGGTGAAATTAGGAAGCATTGTGCTAGGGCCAACTAAATAGATATGTGTGTGTGGGATAATAATTAATTAATTAATTAATTAAATTCAGAAAATAAAGCAAAGTTGTGGTTTTTCAATTAGCTAGGGAGATTTCAGGCAAAAAAATAATTATAAGTTAGGAAGAAAATTTTGTCCGAAGGTTTCCGATCATATTAAGTGTTTGAAGGTGGGGTTTGGGTAATATTGTTTTGGGTTCTGTCGGCAACAACAAAGTTTGTCTTGTCATTTTTTTATGGTATTGTTTTGTCATGTTATAATAAGATGTTCATGATGGTACTTTTTATTTACGTTTTTTTGTGGTTGTTTTCTTAAACCGCTTCTTCTTTGTTACTCTTTTTTATTTTTTATTTTTTGGACGGATGATATAATTTATCTGTTTTGTATACGTTTGACTTTAAGGAGTGAATAAAGAATCAAATTCGGCTTCTAAAAGACACTTCAGCAACCAAAAGGTAAAAAAAAAAAAGAATAACTAAGAGGGAAAACTAACTATTACATATAACTTTTTTAAACTTCTACAGTCAAACATGTAGAAAGGCATAAATTGCACATGTGCCCATCACATTGAATGTAATAAGCCTACCTGCTCTAGCTAGCAAGTGCAAACAAAAATACACAAACTATATATACACATATATATTTTGGCAAATAATGCACAAAACTATTTGTCTTCCGTAAAGATACCGACTTTTTTTAATAGATATTTTAACTATAAAAAGCTTGAATAAACGCTATATTGGTGCAGAACTTTGTTTTTAGTGCCTGATCTCTTTTAGAAACTGCTTGTTTTGTATTTTTTTTTAATATTAATTATTTAGAATATAATCTCTTGTTTTACGTTATCAGTACGAATTATTTTTCAATCATTGAGTTAATTTTTTTTAATAATATAATTTATGAGTGATCACCATAAAAATTTACAATACATGACATAGAACTGCTCCAATTATATATCAAGTCATTGAAAATTTAATCTAACAACTAAAGCAACACTTCCTACCAATTGTGCTACCAATAATTTAAAAAATGAGACGTGTGCACCAATATTTAAGCCTACTCTTAAAAAAAAAAAAAAAAAAAAAAAAAAAAGACAGTAATTTTTCCTGGGTCTTTACTTTCATACTGCAACAATATCCCTTTTGAGGGTATATTTGTTGGAATTTTGGATATCCTTAAGCTTTTGTTTAGTTTTGCCTTAATTTCTCTAGTACTGGCTCGGAATAGAAGAAAAAATTTGTACTTAGTCATGATTATATATCTGTCAATTGAACTGCTCTAGCTAACACCAACAGGCAACAGTGCCATAAAAGAGAGAGAAAAGAAAAGAAAATTTGTTTCTGGATAGCACCGTACGTGATATAATATAAATACATATACATATTATTTATCGCATCTAATCACTCGATTGTTATATACTTTACTAACATCGGCTCTATTACGATAAGAAAAATAATTAGCTTGTCCGGAGGAAAAGTTTCTTTTATATATTTCAAACTTGATTTAGAGTGAAACTAATTAGAGTAAGGTGTGGCTCACCGTCCCCTTCTTTTAGTAGAAATAGCGGACCAGCTTCGCAGGACTTAGTTGTGAAAATTGTATAGGATATGGGAAAAATGAGAGAGACCTTAAAGGTATGACCCTTTTATCTCATTTCTTTATAAGTTGGCAATTACGAGTTAAATTTCAAGATTTTGTGCTAAATTAACTCAGTTCCTTGACTCCTCTCTCTTTTGCAGAAGCTAGATGAGGAAAAACAATTAATTAATAAACTTTTTATATTAGCAGCTGAAGACTGTTTCAAGAATCGAAGTTTTGAAACATATGTTATACTCAATAATACAATTGTATGTTTGCTTAAAAAGAGATGGAAATTGTCAATCATTTCAGATTTATAGGATAAACTAAGAGAACTCGATATATAATTGGAGAAAAATTATGAACAAACACATGAAGAGGGGGGGGGGTGAAAACTAAATTCTAATTACAAGCTTAGAGCTTGTTAGGGGACAAGTTTTAAATTGAGAAAATATTAACAATTTCTATTAAGCTACTTTGCTTGTTTCGTTTGATTTTGTCATTTTTCTAGTTTAGTTTTGCTCCTTTTTTTTTTTTTTTTCTTTTGGGAATTTGTAATATTTTTTATTTTATTATTAATAGTACTTTGCTATGTTGCAGATGAAATACATCGTTAAATTTATTAGCTCAGCAAACCGCAAAACCAACACGAGAATTCCAGAAACTCGTACTCAGATTTGACATCGATATAGTATTACCTTTGGTAAATCGAAATGCGACAGACACACACACACACACACACACATATATATATATCGTATACAAATAAATTTAATAAAAATTGCCATCATGATCTGGTTCACTGTTAAGGGGAGGAAAAAAAAATAGTTTTGCGGCCCTAGAAAAATAAAAACTGTATCTTATTACTTCTCATTGCTATACAAGTAGAGATTTAATATTTATACACATACTTTCTGAAAATAATATTTACACATACATGTAGACATAAATATATACATATAAATATACAAATGTCATGTATACGTCAACCTTATCTCTTTATTGATTGACTTAAGCATGTGACATCGTATTAATGAAATCTATTGAATTGTCCGTCCGCTAAATAACAACTGAAATAGGCTATTGTTAATAAATAAAAATCTTTAATATTATTGTATAGTTGCAAAACTGCAAATCCAGTCCACGGGCAACCTCTTGTTGATAATTTTTGTGAGACAATTATTGATTAACGAGTTATATTATCTGAAAAATTGCAGCAATTAAATAAATAAATTGTGCATTCACCTAGGAATCTTCAGGGATTTAATAATTTGCCTGTTGACTTATATTATATATATCTAAAAAGAGTTTCTTAAATGCAACATAAATGTAGAAATTGTCAAAACTATTAAAAGATCGGCACGTACTTTCAAATTTATAAAAGTTAAGCTATGAGATTTTTTTTTTTTTTTTTTAAGGAGGGAGTGTATTTATTATGAATGACTTTATAGTGTTAGAATGACTACAGTCCAGCCCATAAGCGAGCCTGATAGAATGAGCTCAATGGATTCATCTCATCACGAGGATATTGGCCACTGATTTAATTTTAGCCAAAATATATTTATTCCTTTATTCTTTGAATTGGTGGTTCTATTAGAGTTTGTCATGTGCGGAGTTTGTCACTAGAAACTAATATTTTGTATATATACTACTTTGTACGGACAAAACAAAATGAAAAAAAAAAAAAAAATTAGAATCAAATTCTCATTCCCAAAATTATCTTCTTCCTCCTCTCTGCCTCTTCTTCTTCCTAACCCAGAAACCATTATCTCTTTTTTCATAAAGTAATATGCATTGCTTCTAATAATATATGCAAGTACGGAGCCATCCATCAAGTGAGGGCTTTTATTTTTAGTAAACTTTTATTTTCTTTAATTTCTTTTTAAAAAACTTTATATTTTTCTTATTTTCCCAATTAAAGATTGATTGTTCTTATAAAGTCTTCCTAAAAACTTAATCTTTAATATAAGCATTTATTGAAACAATATGCTTGTTCTGCCGTTATTTATATTACACGTATATGATTGCACATATATATTTCCACATCTTAATTATAAAAATGAGAGAGAGTTTATTATTTGGAGTTTCTTAAAGGAGTTTCGCTATGATTTTTTAACCTGGTTAAAAAGGATTTCGTCCAAAGTTTTTTTTAGAGTTCATAAAGGAGTTTTGGTTTTTTTTTTTTTTTTTTTCATAGAGAATTTCATCTTATTCTATTTTATTTTTTATTTTAATCATTCTATTATTTTTTGTTTTCTTTTTTCATTCTCTCTCTAAATTCTTATATCATTTAGACAAGAAGTTATTTTACGCGCGGATCGCATGTTACAACTAATATATATATATATGAGTATAATTTCAATGGTTATTCTTTTTTTTTACAATCATAGATGATTACAGACAGAATATTAAAATAAAAAAAAGTGCCTTATTCAATTATATTTGATAATATGTTACGTAACTTACTATAACAAGTTAAACAACCTGCTAATCTTTTAAATATAATTAAAAAATTTTCTCTTTTTCTTTTCTGATTTTAGATATGAGCAATTGATATCTACAATTTGAATAAAAAAAAACCCTAAATTAACATAAATTATAACAGCCACCAAAATCTGTAGATCCCAAATCAGACCCCAAACCCAGCCAAATCAACTCAAAACCCAGATGTTGCACCGAAGTTGTTGCCGTCGCCGAAGAAGATCGACGAGAGAAGCGAGGTGCGAGGTTCGTGGCTCGTGGCTCACAATAATGGCTCTGCGACGAACGTTGCAGGAGATCGCAATGGTCTCATGGACGCAGCACTTTCACGAGCACTTATCGACGGAAAACGCAACCTCTAAACGGCGAGGAACGCCGCCGTCTCATTGCCGTCGCTAATAGGTCCCAGTCGCGATTCCTTCCCTGTCGTGGCCTTCAAGATCGTAGTAACGTCGCGCTCTTCCCTGTCGCGACGACAAGATCTGCAGAGAAAACCAGATTGCTCTGTCGCCAGCGAGCGTCGTCTGACGACGAACTACCTTGCCGGGATCTCGCGGCCACCTTCCTTTGTCATAGTCGTCGTCCTTGGCCGGTAGTAGAGCAGAAAGAGAAAGAGAGAGCAAAGAGAGAGACAGAAGGGAAGAGGGAGAATGAGGAGAGAGAAAAGGCAAAACTGTAAATTCAATTTTTTTATTTGAAAAATAAAAATATGCTAATTAGGAATAAGATTAAAAAACTAGAAATGAATTTCTTCAAATTATTGGTAATGTTCCTTTCAAAAAAAAATTTAAATGTTAAAAATACTTTTAAAAAAATGGCCATGTTAACAAGTTATCCATCCATATCACATTTAATGAGCTCATAATATTCATTAATTTCTATTAAATTTTTTTATCAACTACTCAATTTGTTATAATATAATATCCGATCAATATCATGTGACTAAAATAATCATAAATTGATAAATATTAGAGTAACTATTGAAAACTCTTTCATATATACATGAGTGTGATTTTAATGGTTACTGTGATATTTATCCATCGATGGTTATCATTATTTTAACCGTATATATGAAATAGATCAGACAGTTATAATGAATTGGATAGTTGACAAAAAAAATTTATAACAATTAATGCGTATTAAACTTAGAGAACTCATTTAATGTGATTTTGATGGGTAATTTGTTCTTAACTTGCATATTTGACTTTTTTAAATACTTTTTCTTCTTATATTTTAAAATGGAATTTAAATTAAAGATTGGTTCTATGATTTTTGAATCTCATTCACTATATTTATTTCATTTCTATTAAGGATTCCATATTTCTTTTATTTTTAAATCTCATTTCTACCCAACTCCACGTATTCCCAATTCTTTTTTTTTTTTTTTAAGGATTTTTTTAAAAGTAGATTATATATATATAAAGCATTTCATTTCAGATTTTTCCTTTTTTAATTTACTCCTTTTATTTTCATTAACCTTTATATATGTAGAACCACGATTCCCAAAAAATAAAAATAAAAATTAAAAAATAAAAAATAAAACCTCTAATTAGATTTCTATAGCCATTGAGCTCCTTGACCAAACCTCCACCTTCTCCTCAACCACCAGTTCTACTTACTTTCAATTAGTTACTAATCTTTAAACAGAATATATGTATTAAAAATATTCCGTGTTAGTCCCACTCCTAAAAATTAGGCTACATAAAAAAGATATTTAAAATCAGAGAAATTGTTGATGTCCTCTCTTATTTTCCATTAAGGATGGAATACAAAGTAGTGTAGCTCACCATTAAGGGTGGCACTGATGTTCTTTTGAAACCTTCCAAAATGTTTCTATTTCTTTTTGTTCGTCAAGATTGAAAAAAGAAAAAATAAAAAATTGTAGAAAAATATTATATAGACGCCGATTATTACTTTGAGGTGACTACAGGTCACTACTGACTAATGACTACAAATATATACTTTTTATCTTAGTTTTAAAAAAAATGGAAGCAGTAGAGATAAACACAAAAGAAAAGGAAATGAAAGAAAGCAAGTGGTTCCGGGAAAATATATATATATATGCAAGGAAGACATGTCGTGTTCAGAACAATTAGATATTATAGGAAAGAATGAGTAAGAAATCAAGAAGGTGCAAGAAAAAAAATGGAAGAAGAAAAAGAAAACATAATACACCCTTACCGTGATTCCATATATTAGTTGCTTATCATAAAAAGAAATATTTTATTAATAAGGTTCGCAGATTACTTAACCTGCTACAGTGAGTCATATCAAATGATACATAATCACATTTAATGGTTACCAAAAAAAAAAAAAGAGTAATTATATATATATAAGAGTTTTCAATTGTTACTCTAATATTTACTTATTCATGGTTATCAATATTTTAATCTTATGATGTAGATCAAATGGTTATTACAAATAGAATAGTTTGTGAAAAAATTAATGACAATTAATAAGCATTGAAACTTTGAGAGCCTAATAAATATGAGTAGGGTGAGCAACTTGTTCTTAACTCGTGGTTACAATTTTTACGAAATATTTTTGTTTAAATAAAATCTAAATAAGTGATTCATGTCTTGATTTTCAAGTCTCATTCTTGAATCATTTTCTATCTGCATTTTTTCTTCTTTTTCTTTCTTCAATTGATTATTCAAAATGCTAAGTACATTATTTGAGGGGGGGGGGGGGGTAGAGTAGCTACTACACCCATCAAAGTGATAAATATCCAATATGCACTTGTTTCATGAAAAGAAAACATCTTATTGCTTTGTGTATGACTGTGTGCTGTGATTCCTTAAATCATGAACATGAAAAGATGCCAAAGGTCAGTTTTTAAAACATCACAAACTATTATCAATCCCTCCATTGATAAATCGAAATCGGAGAAGCTAGTATTTGAAAAATTTTCTTTCCTACTACATTTGCTCATGCGCTAAAAGGATGGGGATGCCCAGAAAATGTGGAAAAAAGGGGTATAAGAATTAGTAGTACTCTAAATGCTTGTGTTACGACTTATGAAATAAAATTTAAAGATCGAAGAGAAAAGAAGATGCTATATAATTAGATTTAATTTTTAAAATGATTTCAGTAGAGAAAAAAATTTCGGGTTCATATATGTTCTAATAGGGTTAAATAAGACGTGCGTATTCTAAAGCGTTCTAGTATAGTTTTATTAAAAGGTTTTTTTTTTTTTTTTCCCTCTAAAACCGCTTGACCTTTTTAACTCATGCATATAATTTATTTAATAATGCTCATGTACTTACATACGCCAAGTTATATTTTAGTTTTGTTGTAATATGTTTAAATAAGTGTTAACAGGTTGTTTCAAATTGAATTAAAAAAGTGTTTTTGTAATATTGTTGTAACTATTTTTAATTTAATTATGATATGCAAGTTTAACAAGTTACTTAATTTGCTATATCAAGTCATAAAAAATACCACATCGTCAAATGTAATTAATACATATATTTAATTTTATAATTTTGTCTATAACTATCTATGATTATAAAAAAAGAGTAATTATTAAAATCACGCCCATTGTATATATACACACCAAACTGTCTTGGTATGAACATACATGTGTGATATTATGATAAATGAAGTTTCCAATTAAAATTTATTTTCAAATTTATTTGACTTTTAGATGTGTTATTACTTAACAAGTGTTCTCACTTGCTAGGGAATCGATATCAAAGATCTGGGGCTTTGAGAAGACCGAATATAGGGCACGTGTAAACTGATTAGAAGATTAAATTTTGATGGGTGCTTTGGAAAATGACCAGTAAATATTTAATTAAGATGCGAGTTATCAAAGTAACCTAGATGTTGAAAGATATTGATTCCATCACAACTATATGTATGAACTTTCTGACCATAAGTTGATGCAGTGCTTTTTTTTTTCCCCTCTCTCTCTCCATATTTTATAGTGTATTATTAAATAAAGTAATTTTTTTCATAGCCTACTCAATCTCTCTCCTGTTCAGATATTGAGCTCCACACGCCAAGGAAACTGAAAAACTTCCAAAATATAATATATAACTAGTTGCCATATACCATTGACTGATTCCCATAGTAAAAAAACTCTTTTTTTCTTGTTGAGTTTTTTCCTTTGGAATTTACAAATAAGGTTTTTAATTAGATATTTATTATAGAAATTGAGTTTTTAATTTATAATTTTGGCTTAATCTTCTAGCGTCAATTTCTACTAGTCAGGTGGTTTTAGTTTGGGTGAAATTTCCAATTGAGATTGTAATATCTTATTTTTCTTTCCCTTCAAATTCTTGTAATTTTTTTTTTATTTCAATTAATTGAGTTAGGGACTGGTGTGACATAAGCTGAAGTTTTGGATGCCAGCGTAGATTAGGATATGCTTGATCTTGTACTAATGTCAGTTATCTCTTATCTTCATTTAAAAGTAAAAACCCCTTTCGGGCAGAAGGGAGGGGGACATTAATATGTGATTCTATGATTGGACCAAAACAGATGCAAAAACGAAATTAAAATATATGATGATCTTGGCCTATATAGAATGTGAAAACTGCAGGAATAATACGCAAACACAAATTATATATGTGTGTGTGTGTGTGTGACTTCATTTATATATGGGGAGAATCACAGCCATGCCTTCGTACCTTATTAAAGTTTTGTCTCCTTTCAAAATACTTTAATATAGGTTTCAGGTCTAAAATATTTACTATAGCGCAAACTAACGTGCAGAGACATTTATATATATATTTATGATATATACATTGCTTCAAATTCAAACAAATAAATTAAGCATATTCCCCACACGTGGGATGCTTAATCGTGCCGGATTGTGTGTGTGTGAACCTTAGTGATCAACCACTACACCCTAAGCTTAAAAAATAAAACAAAACAAAACAAAACAAAATAAAAAAAAAAATACAACTTAAAAAGACCATATTCATCATATACCCCCCAAAAAAAAAAAACTAGAACAAAAAATAAAAATCTTGGAAACGTTTGGATAAAGGGTTTGAACCATTATTTTATGGCAAAGTTTTTTAAAATTATTGTGAGAGAATACCGTAATAAAAGGATTGAACCGGACTTTAGGAGTTTGAATTCTTTACTCAAAAAACTCTTATTATCTTCCATGGCAAGCTGGTTTTAGTTATATAGCATTTTATAATCTGCAGTTATTATTACACTTCGATTTCTTGTCATTTATATAAGAAGATAATGGTCATAGAAAAGATAATAATGTTGAAGGTAGATTCATTTGAATAACTCTAGCCGGAATAAGTAATATAAAATTCTTATATAATTGCCTAATCAAATCTTAAGAAATTTTCTTAGCCAATGGCCTGCAGCTAAGTTGCCTAGATCTATCAATAAAGAAGCTGCAGAAATTATGACCATATCCAGCAACAAATTAAGTCAACTCACAAAAATGAAAAGTCACAAAATTAAGTAATGGAGATTTTTATAAAATAAAATAAAATACAAGATCAAAACTACGGAGAGAGCGCGAGCGTAACTCTACCCTAATTCAATCAAAATAGGGGACATTATCACTCGATATTGAGCTATAACCTGTCGTATTCGTGGACGGAGTGTAAAGAGAAGAAGCCGAAGACGTGGAAGACGAAGAGACGATGATGGAAGGGGGAGGAGGAGGCGGCGGAGGAGGTGGCGGTGTGATTGGTGCGGGCGGTGTGGAGGGAGGAAGAGCATGAAGCAACGAAGCAATGGACACCACGCCTTGATGAGGGGGAGAAACCAAGGCATTAGAAGAAACTATGTGACCGGCAGCTTCTCTATATTTGTATCTCAATACCTCAGTCCTTATTGCACTGATCTCAGCTTGTAGGGTTTGAATCTGCTGCTGCAAAGCCGATATTAAGCCCATGCACCCGTACACCGGATCTCTCAGCCTCAAATTCGCCTCATAAACCAAACTATTCGCCGCATCGGCCCTGTGGCTTTCCGGCAATTCCTAAAGATCATGTCAAAAATTACAAACCAATATTAATAAAGAGATGAAAAAACCAGACAAATCAACTAACCAACTACAGATTAGTGATAATTTAGGGTTTAAAAAAATACCATTAGCATCTTGGAAACGTTACTCGCACCGAAGACTTTGTGGACGGCGGCGAATTTCTGGGGCTCTTGAGGGGAGAAATAGGGGGAAAAGGGGCATTCCTCGGCACATCTTCTTCTCAGAAGCTTACATGCAGCACAAGGTGTGATGGTGTTCAGAGTCCCATGAGGATTAGGACCAAATGATTGCCTTCTTCCCATAATTAATTCAGAACTATCATAAGGTATTATTTCATCACAAAGCTCTGATCTCCTTATCCTCTTTCCATTCTCCTCCGATCTCTCCCTAAATTATATAGATCAATTTGACCCAACCCAAAAAAAAAAAACCCCATAATTAATAGATGATTTCATAAATTTTTTTAGGGCTAGTTTATTCAATCCCTTTTTGTTGAATATATATATATGTATGTATGTATGTATGTATAATATAGAGATGTTACCTGTCTCTGGACATCCAAGCATATATAGTTGTGTTGCTGGGATGAGGTGCAGACGGGCAAGGGGAAGAGAGGGACTACTTTTGTCTTGGACTGCAGGAAAAGGAACAAGGAAGGAGAAAAGAAAAGAGAAGTTGGAGAATAGGGAAAGGAGTGCTTAAAAGGAAAATTAGTGAGGTGGGGAAATGTAAGTCAACGAGTCATTTTACTAAAAGAATTTATCGAAAAAAAAAAAAACAAGCAAACAAAAAAAGGGTCTAAGAAAATATTGGCTCAAGAATCTAATCATTTCCCTTGTTACCAAGTCGGTGGTATATATTGCAAATTAATGACACGCATATCCTTGGAATAAAATTTAGGTTATTGACTGGAAGCGTGCGTGTGCACTACGTGCTTAACACGCTTTTTGTAGTGTTTATATATATATATATATATATATATATACATATCACAAGTAAGAAATAATTTGCTTAACCATAATCACTAATTAAACTGTACAGTGTGGTTTTAACTAGCATATTGCACTAATGTCGTAGCTTAGTGCGCGGTTATTTAACATCCAATCACCACATCTTAAATCGTTTAATACACACACACATATATATAAAAGATCGGAATTTATGAAATAGGAAAGCTATATGAAGGAGTTAGAAAATACTTAAATAGAAATTAGGAACTTATGAAATGAGTCCAAATTTGCTGTCTTATTTTCTTGTCTTAAATGTTGTCCTCTCAATGAGCTTTTGATAAGTCATCAATTTGTTTAAGAATGTTTAATATTTTAGCATTTTTTATACTGTTAAATTCTTAAATTCAGATGATGTAACATAACATTATTAAGGGGACAGTCAGTGAGACAGAAAATCTGAGACAATAAATCTTAATTCTTATAAAACAAACATAAAACATCGAATACGGTAAGTAGCAACTATTACCATTTTGAGTAAAAGTATAAGCCAAAATTCATAAAATGAAAATTTGATATATCGGCCAAAAAATAATTTTTTAAAAAATAAAAAATTTTAAAGAAAAGATTTATATTTTAAATCTATTTAAATCCTTCACGTTCTTTAGATAGAGTCGCGTGATTTTTTTCAAACGTGGACTGCATCACCACTATTATTTTGTAGAGATGATGAGGTTATATTACTAAAGCTATTGTCGTATTCATAAAATAAATAAAACATCAAGTGGAGAGTCTATACTTTTAATTGTTTTTAATATTTTCGGCGAAATAGTACAAATTTGAAAACAAGCGAAAAACAAAAAATAAAAATACAACATTATGCAATTCTTTTATTAAAAATATTCCAAGGTTTTGTTGAAGTCTTAATTTATTTTTGGCAAGGATGAATTCTAGACATCTATAAAGTACTAGAAAATGCTGAATTTATTAGTGAATATCGGATCTACTAGTAAATACTTTTATTTACCTAACTTAGAAAAACAGTTTAAAATCTATATTAGCCTCGTTATTTTTAGGTAAATATTTTATTTAACCTCTTTTCCATTTCTTGGTAAATACGTCTATTTACATTGATTTACAGTTTTAGTTTATCTTGTAAACAAGTATTTACAGTAAAAATTAGTATTTATTAAGTAAATCCAGGTATTTACTAAATTATCTACATATTTCTTTGTGGTTAAATATAATATTCCCAATGCTATTGAAAATAAAAGACGTAATATTTTCAAAGGAAATGCATTGTGAACCTCTTTTTATTTTTAAATTTAAAAAAAATTTTGAAAGGGAAGCAAATACATTTGTAAATCTTGTATTTGCCAAATACGTTCATAATTACTACGTAAAATATAATATTTGCTAATAAATCTCTTATCAAAAGTAGTATTTACTGCACAAAATTAATCTTGAAATAATTCCCCAAATCCTCAAAATCTAGAAAAAAAAAAAAAAAACTAAATTAAAATTAAAAAATACTGAATTTACTAGTAAATACCAGATTTGCTAATATCGGATTTACTAAATTAATCAACTAATTGATTTAACAATTAAATATCAGATTTACTTTTCAATAATATAATAATTGCTCTTTATTATGAAAGATCATTAAACATCATTTTTTAGTAAGTAAACATGAATATTTACATCAAAATATCATTATATACATGTATATACTGAGTTCATTATAAAACAAAATATCTATAAAAAATAATTTAAATTTGTAAATACGTGTAAATTCCCGGATTTACTATAAGAATTTAGCAAACTAAATCAACTAATAAATATTATATTTATCAAATAAATATCAGATTTACTGATAAATAAATGTTGTAAAGGTAATATATTTTTTTAACAGCGAGATCCATTGTTTTTGTTGAGAGTAAATGCATGTACTTCTTTTTCAAAAAAAAAATGCATGTGTTTCCTTTAATGAGGTGAATCTATGTATTTCCTTATTGAGAGAAGAAAAAGAAAATTATTTACTTCATTATTTACATTACTTAGTGTAATTAAAAAATAAAATTAAAAAAACCCCAAACTTTGTGACTCCCCTCCCCAAAACTGATCTGAAACTCAAATCTTAAAGCCACCGCCGAAGACCACGATTTTCGCCGGAAGCTGAAGACACCAACGGATTGTGCACCACAATCCGTCGCCAACAAGAACACGGATCGCGATTACTCGGGCGCCGTCACAGCACTCGTTCCGACAGAACGTGACGATCTCCTCCGCCGCCATCGCGAGATTGGACGGAAGGCGAAGTCGCGACGATCGCCTCCGCTACATGGCGATTCCATGAGCTGATGCTGTTTGTACTGCGAGATTGCGCCAGGCTCTGCCATTGCGATATCTCGATGGGCTCTCCACCGTTGCGAGGTCGGAGGGTCGGTGGCGACGTTCTCTCGCTGGAGATGGAGAAGACCTGATGCAGGTGGAGCTGCGGCGCTGGATGAAAATGGGGACTCAGAGAGAGAAGAGCTGCGACGCGATTAGACGGTCGGCGATGGCGTTCGTCGCCGGAGATGGAGAAGACGTGAGAATGGGGACTGAGAGGGAGAGAACCGAGACGGGCAGGGGAGAGAGACGGGTAAAACGGGAATTTTAAGAAAATAATATTAGAATATGCTATAATTTTACACCCAACCAGAAACCTGCTATTATTTTCAAAACCACATTTGCATTATGCTATTTCACCCAATCTTCCGTATCATTATTACTAGTCTAAACTCTAAAGCATGTCTATGCACATGTTACATACATTTTAAAAATCCTATCTGCATATAAAAAATTTAAAAGAAAAGTTCTTAAAAATAGACCCACAAAAAAGGACCTAAAAATAAAAAAAGAGAGGCATGAAAAAATACAAAAAAAAATAATAAACTAAATAAATAAACTGGAAAAAAAAAATTTTTTTGACTAATACAGAAAATGATTAAATTGTGAAAAACTTTAAAAACTGGGCCAAAATAAAAAAATGAAAATTGAAGGACTAAAAAATAAATACAAAACATTTTTATCCAATATAAAAAAGGATTAAATTATAAAAAAATTAAAAAATAGGCCAAAATAAAAAAAAATCGAAGGACTAAAAAAAAGGACTAAATTATATTTTAAAAAAATGGGTCAAGATAAAAAAAATAAATAAATAAAACAAAGGATTAAAAGGAAAATACAAAACATTTTCGTCCAAAACAAACTATTTGGTCCGTTTTGGATGAAAATGCTTTGCACAGTAACATGTTTTGCCATTTTTTATTATATGTATAGATAACTATATATCATATTGTATATATATAAAAGCCGGCTCTGGCCATACAATATTAATGCACCAGTACAGGTTGGGCTTGCTTGAGAGGAATGATTTCTATGCTAGGCTACCAATTATTAAGGGTGTTCCTCAATGGGGTTCCTTAGTCTTCTTTGTCTCCCAAAGTTCCAATTTTCTAATTACTTTAATTTTCTGATAAGTCTTAGTTAGATTTATGTTGCCTTGCAAGGTTGCATTATAGACAAAGCTACAAATTGGGAAACCAAAAAAATTCAAGTTCCACTCCTATATGTTATTACTACGACTCTTATTTCTAAGAGGACTAATTAAGATTTGGTGTCCGCTTGTTACTAGTCTAAACACCATAGCATCACTCTCTCTTATCCATGTGTTAACTTAGTTTTGAGATCTCTCGTTTACTCATTTTAGTCTTATCAACTGAATTAGAATCAATTGATAATTGATGATGGAGTTTAGATTTCCTTTAAACTTTAAATTTTCGATTAGACGTCTCATTCATAGGTATAAACAGAAAGTTTTTATTCAAATTTAAATTTTTATTGAGAAAAACATTGTATATAAAAATAAAAAATAAAAAGGAAACTAAAAGTTTTATGATTTCCACGTTTTATACCTTAAGATTGAAGGTTGATCATGTGATTGTCAACAGGGTTAGACTACTTTAACATGTTTGGCATTTTTTTGATATATATTCATAGATAGATTCCAAGTAAATAGGCATATATAGGAGGTGACATTATCAAGTAGCATATATCGTGAGCGCTCACAAATCTGTACTTGAAGATAATATGCACACACGTGACGAAGTGACCACTTGTAATTTCATGGTTGACGTTTATGTCATGGTAGGTAAGAAAAGGGTCGGGGAAACCTACAAATTAATGGTATATTAACATATACCTAAACTTGGAAAAAAAAAAAAAAAAAAAAAAAAGAGGTGATTCATCAGTTTCTATACGTCAGTCTCACAGCAGGCCAAAAGAATTTGATTTGATTTAATTTTTTTTTCCAGTAAGTCCTTGTTTGACCCGTATTTATAGGCTAACAAGTCGCCTCTTTGTTGATCTTGTCTCTAAGAAAGTCTTAAAAATATACATATTATATACTTTTGATTTTTCACTTGCTAGCTAGTTAAATGATCATAACATGCCCGGACTTGGTTTTCTTTTTAAACTATTGGCTTATAAAAAAATATAGATTCAGTCTTTGAGTATATTATCGGTTTTGTGATTGAAGGGAAAGATAAAAAATTAAAAGATACTTAGTTGAATATACGGGGGAAAAAAAATTCGATCGCTTCATAAAGAAAAAAGTCGGTTGCCACTTGCCACTCCAAGGATAAATACTTGAATTTCTGCCAACAAATCTCTGACTAAAATGCCATATAGATCAATGTTTATATATTTTTGTGTATTATATATAAAAATATGCTTTCATCGATGATCATGGAGTTTTAGTGGATCGATCAATTTAAATAACTTTGCTTTAATTTGTCTCCACTCTGCTGTGGTATATTTGGAAAACTAAGATAAAGAAGCAAGTATATCAAGCTACTTACAAAGTGCTCCATTACACACACACGAAAAAAAAAAAAATGCTTAATGAATAATCATCTATATTTTGATGCACACAGCTTCTCCCTTCTATCTTTCGTCTTTTTATTTTATTTTATTTTTTATGTTTAAGGCATGTTTGATTGCTTATATTGTATCGTATAATATACAAAATGTACTACATTGTATCGTATTTTATTGTACTATTATAATACAAAATATGGTATTTGATGTATAAAATATTAAGACGTTTATAACCTAATATTATCCGGTGCATCATATTGTTTAAACCAACGCCGATCGCGTTCACAAACGACCCCAAACCCAGAAATGAGCCACCCTGTCACCAACCTCAGGCCAACCCTAACCTAACATTGGGCCCAGGGTGACCACGACCCAACCAAGCCTGGGCCCTAGCCTACTCCAACCTTGACCCTGCTTTCAGCCAGCCCCAACCCCATTATCGTATCCAAATCGCTCTGTCCCTATCACCTGCCGACCCTGACATCCGTATCTTCGATCTGACCCAACCCCTACACCGTATCCCAATCGACCACGTCCCTATCCTCGAGCCCACCCCAACCCCAAGTCCAACCGACGTCAACCCGACTCTGATTCCATCTCAGGCCCGAGCTAGTCTCGTCCTCGACTTGACTTATGAGGAATGCAATATGCAGTACATTAAAAGATGTGTCCTATTAGATAATAAGACTTAATTAGTTTTTTTTTTTTTTTTTTCCAATCGATGTTAATTTTTACAGTACAATACTCTGGTACAATCCATCAAACATGCTTTAATGTATTGCTAAACAGGCCAACTTAGTTGATTTGGTAATTAGTTATCATAGGGACTTAAATAGGGGACAGTACGTCGATTGAACAAAATAGCAGCAAGAATTTAGCCCAATTAATTGTGATATATACATATATATATAAAAGCCATTCCTAATATTAATAATGGATGCTTAATTTTCAAATTCTCTACCTATACATATTCCGATTTCCAAACTAACTACGTTGTTCATGGCGTTAGAAGCTCCCAGCTTTGCCCACTCTTTGTCCTTTTCCATGTTCACGTGCCTCATAAAAGCAAGGCAGAGAAAGGTCCTATAATATATATATATATATATATATATGTATATGTATAGTCCAAGTATAATTTGGAATAAATTAACCTCGTAATTGACATTTGGGACGAGGTCGAAGAACGTGGTCCAGCATTCAAAATTGACGAAATCCTCTTTTGTATATAATTATACTATATGTCATGTAATTAGGACCTCTATTCCAATTCCCGATCTAGATCTGCTTGATCAAGAACGTAATTTCAATAAATTAGAAAATAGAGTTTAATTATTATATAAATTCGCTAGATAGGATTTAAATGAATTGAAAATGTTGGCATTCTCTGGGTGAAACTGCAACCTTTCGTTTCAAGTTCATATACTGTATTCTGTATATCCATTTATTATTATAAACTTAAAAGTTTGACCGAGTCCAAATAATATAATTACACTATTATATATTATAGATTATAGATATGAAATAATAAGGTTCTGCAGTTGACTATAGATCATGGTATACGGTAATAATATAATTACAATAAAGAAATAATTTGAATAAATCAAATACATTCTAATTGAGTTCTCCCTTTAGTACTTATTAATTATAATTTGCTAATAAATTTATTTCGTCCATACAGAGACATCACCAAGAACATTCATGATCTCACAAATAATGAAGAAGAAATAAAAATAATAAATAAATAAAACTCCTAAATTTTTTAAAAATATGCGAGCTACGTACTCAACCCCTTTTGTCTCACCTATTGAAATCATCGAAAAAAATGTAATCATCAACACAGAGTAAAAGAACTGATATTGTCTTCACAATTAAATATGGTGAATATATTGGCCCGGCTATATTTTTGTTCATAATGGTTAAGGGCAGCAAAAGATTACAATACTTACAGCAAGACAAAAACGTTCAATACTTCATGTAAAATCTCGGACCCAAGTACATAATATCGATGATCATGATTAGCTAATTGATCATCTCTCTGCAGAAAATTTTTTTTTTTTTTTTATTTGCGAAAGTGAAGTTCAAAAGAAGAAGTTACAACTAATAAGGGTTCACTTTTCCCCAGTATCGGAAATAAACAAACAGCTATATAAGCCAGCTATAGCTAGCTTTTATGGATTGAGAAAATCCAATTTTCTATAACTTTTTTTTTTTTTCCGGAATCAAATTTTTTTATAACTTATTATAATTATTAAAACCCTAGTTAGCTAATTAAGCAATACCTTTATCAAGGATCAGTAGCAGCCTGATCTTGACCTTGAATTCACCCCACCGCGGCCGAAGCACAGCGTCGAAACAGGCGAATCGTACTCGTCATCTTCATGATCATGATCGCGGCCAACTCTGGAATCCACAGATAACCTAGGGCTTGAAATGATACTATTCCTCCGCCGTCCACGGGATTTCAAAGACGGCGGAGTCTTACTGACTGTGCCGGAGAAGACGGCACCGATGAGTACAAGGTTGACCTAGAAGACGACGAGAGCGAGGAAGAGGACGACGGAGAATGAGACGGCGACGACGGAGGGAAACGCTTGTTTCTTGATCTAGCCTGGAAAATAGCCTGTAAAAAATTATTAGCCTTATTGGGAGTTGTCTGAGGAAAAGGAGAAGATCTGTTTGTGAGGACGGACTGTAACAGTAAGAAGGTGGGGGTGTAAGAGGAGGCAAATAATTATTAGGGTTTTCTCGGAAGAACTTGACTTTGGGAGTACCAGGTTGAGATTCCCACATGAATGGAACAGAAACTGATGCTGATTCTCCATGGTAATAATAATAATCTTCCAATGAAGATGATGACAAGTTATTATTAGTCATGGATATTTCTGATGTTCTTGTTCCACGCTTAGAGAAGAACTTCTTGTGATGATCTTTTGGGTTTTGAGTACTAGTAGTACTGATTTTGAGGGACTTGTGGGTGAGATCTGAGGTACTAGTTGTAAACATTGTAATATGTTTGCTTCAGTAGTACGCGAGTTAATCACCCAGCTGATATATATATACACACACACACACAAAAATATATGCAGGGATTTATATCATAAACATGAAGAGAGAGAGAGAGAAGAGAGAGAATTTGGCCTATGTATGACTTTCGATCCATATAAACAAAGCTTTATATATAC
Source organism: Ficus microcarpa (assembly GCA_025413485.1). Lineage (NCBI taxonomy): Eukaryota > Viridiplantae > Streptophyta > Magnoliopsida > Rosales > Moraceae > Ficus > Ficus microcarpa. The sequence continues at coordinate 19,639,765 of CM046377.1, read as the reverse complement.
ATGTTATATATTCTCTCTAACATGCGAGGACGGCGTAGATTAGGCTTGTTTTATGCACACACATATATTGTTTATAATTGGAGGTCGTGAATTAAACAATATTAGATTTTCAAACAAAAAATTAAACGATATTAGGTATATGGATGGTCAACTTATGAAGGCATATTGGAAAACGGATTGTGACTAATTACCAAACCCATATCGCGGTTTAATTCAATTTGCCAATAATGTCAAATTTGTTAGTATTAACTTATGAAACAGATTTTGTCTATTACGATATGAAGCTTCAAGGAAAAACATTTACTTACTCTTGTAATTGGCAGTATATGTATAACTTTTTATTGCCTTGTTCTGGCTCCAGGTTAACATCCCAAACTAACGACTATATGTTTGTTTTAAAATATCATGAATAAATGCTCATGTGCATGCTTACGTTAGTGTTTTTTTTTTTTTTTTGAAAAAGAATCAATTTATTAATCAATACCATCAACCGAAATAGTATTGGAGACTATAGAAGGAGTCTCACCAAACCACACATTGGTACACTTAGCATTAAAGCCGAATCTAGCTAAAATATGAGCAACATGATTAGCACTACAACAAATGTGATTAACACTTGCACTATGCAACTGGGCAAGTAATTGTTTAACATCCTCCAGAATCGGACCTTTCACAGACAACCCGAGATTCTCCCCAACAGCTGACACCACATTAATGGCATCAGTTTCCACCATAAGGGGGCCCAGACTCAAGTCCTTAGCAAAGATCAATCCTTCACGAAGGGCTATACACTCCGCTAAAAAGGGAGAAAATGATCCTTCTATTGGCTTCGCCAACGCACCTGAAACAAGCCCTTTCTCATCGAGGATAACAGCACCTATACCAATATAGTCACTTCCTGGTATAACCGGTGCATCGACATTTAGCTTAAAAAACCTCAATTGAGGAGGTAACCAAACATCTGAGCCGACAACCTGTGTTACTATCAATTTGACAGTATTCAATATAAATATTAAATAAATAACTCATGCATGTGGGCTACTGACTGTGGCTCTCCCCCTTCCGTGGATATATAAGTTACTAAATATATGTAGTAAATTCCCACCTTCTCAAGGTCATGTTTGGAATGAGAGAAAATATTTATTGGTGGAAGCTTTTATGATTTTTTTGGATTGCATATTCACTTGGTATTGTATTTTAATGTGATAGATGTATTTTAATGTGTGTTTGGATGTCAACTTTAATCATTTAATATCCAAATGAAATATATGTCTGGATTATTTAAATTTCTATTAATAGGTATTGATAAGAAAGAGTGTCTGTGATATGATAGTAAAAGTAAATGGGAAAAATGATTAGATTAATAGAAATGAATGTATGTGATGATCAAATGAATGTGTATTCAACCATAATACATGAAGGAAACAATTGAGTATTACATTATATTATGATTGAGTGTGTGATCCAAATGAAGTTATTAATTTTTCTAGGATTATGACGTTAGGAATGACCTTTTTTTTTTTTTTTTAATTAAAGACATTGGTTTCATATCCGATTTGTTAAGAATTGACTACAGCTGCATATAAGATGTCCCTTCAAAAGAAAATTATAACAAAAAATGTACTTAAAACTTCTTAGAATTGTTAATAGTAGGAAGCAAAGAAAAATATATTTTACCGCTTGTATTTTAATTTAATTTGGATGTAATCTTTGTGTTTTCTTTTTTCAAAGTACGCAGAATCAATAGAAATACTTGTGACAAAAGAACCCAATTACTAAAAGTTAAGACGATAAAAAATAACCCTCCTTTCCAAACTAGATAATATGTTTTTCCACCATTGTTTTCTTTCTAAAATATTGTTTGGCTTATTATGTTTCGTTTAAAAATGGCAGAAAGAAAGAAAGTTTTTTCCCCCTTCAAAAAAGAAAAAAAAATGAGTTTTTTTTTTCTTTTTAAAAGAGATCAGAGAAAGAAAGACAGTCACTAGTGTTGTTATTTAAATAATTTAGCCATTATATAATTAAAAGATTTTGTACCAAGAAGCAATGCTTAATTTACGCTAAGTGCAGATGCGCTATGTTGGATCTTAGGTCCATAAGTCATGAACGTGAAGCTCGCGCATGTGCACTTCATATGGGTATGCCCTTATTTCCAGCACCCTTTCATACATACACACACACACACACACACACACACTATATGACCAAGTTATATATAATAAAAGGGAGACTTCTGATTCATGTGTTAGCATTTCCATCAATCCTTCATTGATTGCCATAATACAATTAGAGCGCCAAAGTATATGTGTGAAAAGGTGATCAGTTAACCAATCATCCGTACCTAATTATGCTCATGATTGATTTATTATTGTTGAGAATCAGTCAGGATTAGAATATATATATATATATATATATATATATAGTATAGAATATTGTAAGCATTAAATTAGCCTTTTAAAAAATTCTTGTGGAAACCGATAATCTTGGATTAAATTTATAACAAAGTCAATGAATTAACCAGGACATCTTTGGCATTGCTTTTAGAGGCTAGTTTTAGAGTTTAAAAGAAATTACTGTAGATCATAGTGTTCGGTAATCAAAATATGCTAAGTTTGTCCAACAAATTTTGAAACTAGTGTCAGAAGCAAAATCTGATAAGTGAATCAGGGATTGCTTTTGCACATCTACTTCTGTTGTCATTGGTCAAATTTAGTATAATTCGTTAATAATAGAACAATATATTCTCAATATACCAATTTTATTTTCCTTCTAACCAATAAAAAAAGATTTTTTTTTAAATGTTTGTTCAAAAATTACAAATTCTTTTATAAATACACTATACATTTTTACTAAATACATTGAATCATTACTAAATATTCAAAAATAATAACAGTATTTTTACAAATTTATATCATTTTAGTTACATTTAATTGGATGAGAATAGAGAATGTCTAGCCATCATATATCTCCATAGCAATTTTATGCAAATATATAGTCTATCAAATACTTAAAATTCTGCTTTTGATATTCACAACAAGTTTTTAAAAAATAATATATTATAACAAACGACTACATGCTTCTGGTCACAGTAATTTCTGACAAACAACATAATTAATTAATTGAAGCATCAAGAGATTTGACTATTTATATTACATGAACGCCACGTTTTAGCAAAAGAAAATATTTGATCATAAAAGTACTTAAAACAAAATGGATTAAGTCGTCAAATCATGCGAGAATGTAATTAATTAGCGCGTTTCAGTTACCACGTCTTAGTAATATATTCCTATATTCATAATGTTTTTCAATACACGTATGTAAAGATTCTTGCTGCTTTAATTTAGTTTCTTTTGTTTGCCCTTCTTTCCCTTCTTACCTATATTCTTTCCGTTTATTGATAGTTAGTTCACATAAAGCTAGCATTTGAAAAAGACCCTTTAGACTTCTCAACTGTTAATGAGGATTAAGGTTCCCATGTCGCTATAGTAGTACAAGAAAACTGGCTAGTAATATATATTTATATATACATGTAATATATATATATATTAAAGAATGACTAGTAATATTTTCATTTGCAAAAACCCGGAAATAGTGCATCTTTTTTGGGTGACTAACTTTCTAATAGAAGTGCGTTTGGGTAGACATATGGAGGGTGTTTGGTATTAGATGGAAAAACAATTTCAACTCAATTTTCGTCTTAAAGTGATAGAAATGAATTAGTGAGCTTCCAAAGTGACCGTATTCAACCTCATTAATACTTCGTAGAGCCATCTCCAAAACGTTCCAAAGAGGCCCAAGTTTCGGGTGATTTATAAGATTGCCCCTTAAAAAACACATTTTTAAATTATTATCCTAATTATAATAGTTTCAATTTTTTTTTTTTAACCTCCAATTAGGTAAATATGGAAGGTCAAAAATCCAAACAAGTATAAGAATTGACAAGAAACATGAGTCAATTAGGTAAACATGAGCTTTAAAACGAGTAATTTAGAAAATTCATTTTTTAAATTCTTTTACAGAAATCGTTTTTCATTTTTCAACTATAAACCCTAACCCTATCTCTTTTATTTTCTTCTCTCCCTCCCTTCACTCTCCGGCCACTGGCAGCATCCCCGTTACTCCACCACTATTGAGATTTGAAATGATTGTCAAATATCGATTGAAATTATTCTTTACAATTCTTTCCAATTTTTAGATTGATTGACTTTAATATAGGAGATTTAAATTTGTTTATGTTAATTTTCATATCAAGCAATAGAATTTCTTAATTATAGAATATTTGATAACTTTAGGTAACTTACTAATTTTTGTACTTGTAAACTTGTATTTATATGAAAGTCCATTTATAGTGCTCCTTACCCATATTTTTTTCTCTATTCATAGTCCGTAAATGAAATCACGTGAATCCTTTATCTTCTTCTTCTATCTTTTATTCTCTTATTTATTTATTTATTTTTATTTTTCAAGAGCAGCATATCTCTTCCTCTACCGTTTGATCTTCCTCCCCCAATTCATCGCCGATGGATCTCTCCTCTCCTGCTCTACCACCGCTCCCTCGAGGCAGTTATTTAAGGGGGTAAAAAAAAATGTGTTTCTGCCAAATTAAAATTACAAAAATCAAATGGATTTTTAGAAAATGATAAATTTCCACAAGTCACCTCTAAAAGTGATTCCGAGCCTAACGGACACCAAATTAAGGGACATAAACATTTCTCTATAATTCCACAGTTTTCTCCCCAGGTTTTTGTGTCGGGCTAATGGGCTCCACGAGGGGGCCTTATTAAAAACCAAGCCCAATTCAAATGGCAAAATCTAGAGCATTCTAAAGCAAATCAACGTGGTCCCGTTGAGGGTTTTTTTTTTTTTTTTTTTGGATAATTTGTTAAGGGTTATTTAACATTTCTATATATGTATACATAAATATCAAAATAACATACGTGCATATATTAATTTTAAATAGTCAGATATTTATTCTCCCCTAATATTTGTATATAGAAATCTCGTTACCTTTCTCTTTTATTTATAAGTATAAATACAAACGCATTTTAATATACATACATACATACATTCAAAACATGTATATCACACAAGGTTGGTCTTTCTCATCGTCAGATACATCCCACCCCACAGGCTGCAAAGTCACGAATGTCGATCTCTATCTTCCGCTCACCATGATCCTAAATTCCTTTATATATATATATATATATATGCGCGCACGCTTATAACCACGTATGGATATCTACAAATAAAGTTACTAGTTTAAAAATAAGGACATCAAAGTTAATACATATCATATAATCTGATAAGTGTATGGCAACTTTTAATGGTTGGATTAGGATCCGCGTTAGATAAACACGCATGGACATGGTGTACTAGATCGACTTGTTTCAATGGGGCAACACATATTGAAAAGTGTAAAGAAAATTTATTCCTTTTTTACTCAAAATAAAAGAGAATAAGTACTTGCAGGCTCTAAGTCATAATTTCACATATAACTCTATCATAAGATACAGAATTTGAATATTTCTATCTCTAAATTCAAAATAAGCAAAAAATAAAAATTTTAAATTAAATTTTACTCATGAACATCAGAAATTCGTAATGGAGTAAAGTAAAACTAGTGATTGGCCTCAATTACTTTTAATTTCCTTATTTTAAAAACAAGAAAGCTGAAAAGAATCACCCATCTTTCATTTGTACCACTTTCACAAATTTTATGTATTCTAAGTTCAGTTATTGTCCCAATTTTTTTTTATTTGCTACGGAGTTTCAAATTACCTTAGATTATGTAGATCATCACTAAAAATAATTACTAATTATTGTACGTAAATGCACAACTATTTGATGAGTACATACGTCACACGGTCCATTTCCAACGAAATAAAGATTATACTAATTTTACCGTTAACTATTGACTAAAATTTCAGAGCCCTAAAAAAAATGTACTTAAATTAAAATTGATGTAATGGTTTGGAAATGTCTTTTTTTTTTCCCCCTCATTTATAAGTTTAAAAATGGTTTACTTCCACAGAAATCGAGTGATGAATCTTACAATGATTTTTTTTTTTTTTTTTGTGAATTAATCTAGTGATGTAATTTTCACACTATTTAATAGGAAATTTCCATAATGGCGACAATAAGTGGAGTTCAAGCAACTATAAAACTGATAGCTGTCCATCATAACTTGTCATAATTAAGAATCTTCATTACAAAAGCTAATGTTGGATTCTTTGTTGTTATTGTCTGAGTTACATAGTATTATCTTATTTATTATTTGTAGGATTATAATTCTTTTGTGCCTGGTGTCCCTCAACTTTTTAGGATCATTTTTCTTTAGGTTATTTAGTGCATATGAAGAAAACAAAATAAAAGATTTGTACCATTACTATTTAATTCATTTATTTGTGTTTTTTGATTTAAAAACAAAGACAAAATAGTAATTTAAGCTGTTGTTTGGAGCAAAGATTTGGTTTGGATTTGTCCAATACAAACCACGTTTTTCATTTTTTTCAAAAACGTAATACACTCATTTTTCTCTGTCCCAAATACTAATCATATTTAAATTCTCGATTCGAATTGGACTTTTTTTTTTTCTTTTCAAACTCTTGATCCCAACAAAAGCTAAGTTATCATTATATGGATTCAAGTTTTTCCATTCAACATTGAAAAAGAAAAAAAAAATTTGATGCTCTCCACTGTATCCTTTGTCTTAAATTATAATAAATAAAAGTTTATAATAAATAATTAAAATAAATAACAGATTTTTGAAATATTAATTATTCATAATAAATTTGACATTTATCTAATAAATTTGCTTCTAAAAGTTATTTTTTTTAATTTTAGATTTCTTAAAAACATATCATTTATTTAAATTATTTACTAAAAATTGTTCTTTACTTATTTCTCTCGTCTTCTATCTAATCTATTTTGCTTTATAAATTATTTCCTTCTTATCTAATTATCCCTCCCCAACTAGTTCTTTTCTTTCTCTTTTCAGTTGGAATTAACCTTCTTGTAATAATTACCATTACTTACACATAGGAGTGAATGGGTTGGCAACTGTTGGTGTTTTTGTTAGACTTTTTCTTTTTGTTCATCCGGATTTGATTCCCATTTACCTTCTTTTAGGTTTCGTTCTAGTTTCGACTATTGAAATATATTTAATAATAATATGGTAGACCTTAAATGACTGACTGAGAAAAATCAGTATAAAAACTTATCTTTTTGCCATACATAGGGAAATTGACTCTTGCATGTAAAATTAAAAACCTGAAAATGATGAAACCACTTCTAGATCGTTTATATTCACAAAAAAATCATTCCTATTACTTATTGCTACAATTATTATCATTTGGTATTTCTTTGAAAACAAATATATATTTAAAAAAAAGAAATCGATGGCCGACTATTATTTGGGCCAATACCTATGTCATCTGGATATCTCCATATCACGCGTGACCAACTCCAACAACTTTTATTTTATTATTTTATTATACTTTGCTGACACAACAATTTAATTTTTACTTTGTCCATATTCAATTATAAGATTATTGACGAATTTGAGAAATTTTTTCATCACTATGCCTCGAGTTATATTCTTCTTACTGAGTTTCATCATATTTTACTTATAAAATCAATCTTAATCGATGATTATGTCTCTTATATCACAACATTATTTTATTTTTGATATTGATGTTTGTACTCAATTTTATTTTGAATGATAATTTCTCTAAAAAAACAATTTAATTTTGCTTTGCTAATGCTTCCTTAGATGAAATGCATTTATTTCCAACCAATTTCAAGACCTTGCACAAAGATTTTTTAATTCATCCCGTAGACCACCACATCTGGTTCCCCTTTCCCAGACGTTGGATTGAAATCTGCAAATGGCACTAGATTAGACTCTAACCTCGGTCAATTGTGGTCACGGCCATACCAGATCCGTTAAATTGGGCTTTTTTGTTTTACTAAATAAAAGATCTGGTGGTAGTCTCGTCATTTTCTGTTTTATAACATCACGTAGGAAGGGTAGTCTACACTTCCCTGAATTCATAGGGAATTCGATCATCTGATCTTTCGGTTGATAGAGGAGATCCTTACGATTTCCTCTCATGTTAATTCATCCACTCCTATATGGGCTATTAAATTGGGCTGTTTAGGTCAAGGTCAGACCCACTAATCCCAGGCGTGGTCGAAGTCTCAGGAGCTAACAGGAACACCTCAAAAAAAAAAAAAACGTCGTATTTATGTTTTTTTTTGTTTTAAAAAAGCTGCTTTAATCGTATTGAAGGTTGGTAATAATAACTAATTATTAATCTCCAATTTTTTCCACCCAAAAAAAACAAACAAAAAAAAAAACCTCTTTCCCTTTGGTTCAACTTCCATCTCTGGCCTTCAGGAAAATTCACAGCCAAAGGCGCTTCTTCGATCAACAATACTAAGGTACAAATTTTCCGTCTTTTTTTTTTATTCAATTTGACCGCATTTTGGAATTGTTTTAAACTTTTGATCATCCGAGTTTTGTTGAGATGCTAATACGACTTAGTGTCTGATTCATTCATATTTTTAAAATTTTTTTTTCGTGAGCATCGAATTTCTAGTTGTGGTAAATCCTAAATTATGCTCAAATTATGGAAAAAGAAAAAGGTTATGCATTTGTATTTTGTTTGAATGTATATGATTTTTACGTGTTTGAATGGAAAACTTTGAATTTCGAAGCCGTAAGTGGTTGGACAAATTCGTGTCTTTTCTTTTTTTTGGTTATTTTTCTGTAGGCCCTACTTTTTTTTTTTTTTTTTTTAAGTTTCTGATTGTTATATTTGCTAGATCATCAGTCGTTTGAAATTTTTCCTCTTTTAATGGTTTTTCCAATATGAGAAAATACTCTTTTTTTCATTAAAAAAATTGTTAAATGCATCAAAATTAGATTAGTTAATTTTGATTATCATCATAAATGAAAATAATTCGAAATTTCGAAATTGATAGCTTAAGTTGGTATTAATTGTGGATTTAGCTTCAATTTTTAATCTCATTAGTCATTCTTGATTGTTGACTGTAGGGGGTTCAGATTCTGGAATGGCATATTTCTTGTTGAATCTTTTAGCTTTCTGCTGAAGATTCATCACATTTTGATCTTTCATCACATCTCGATTTTCTCCTGGAAATTTAAGATCCGAGGAATGCGGAAAGATGTGCCTCGGTGCTCAGAACTTTGCTGCTCAAAGCCATGAGGCTGTGAATTCATTGGAGCTGCCTTTGTATACCCTTTGTGAGGCTGGGCCTAACCGTCAAAGTTCGACCACTTTCGGTTCCGGATATGGACCCTCAAGTAGGTGTAAAGTGCTGGTTTTATTGATGCTTGATCCGAGTGAAAACGGTTGAGCAGATTCTTATTACATAGACCCCTGTTCTGCTATTAATTATATAGTATAGACTATATTAGCAGGAACACGTAGCGTGTCAATTTGTAGGTATTTATGCTTGGAATGGAAAATAACTCGAATGTGCTACTGAAAAGATATGAATTGGGAAGGTTACTCGGCCAAGGCACCTTTGCGAAGGTTTACCATGCGAGGAGCGTGATAACTAACCAGAGTGTGGCGATCAAAGTCATAGATAAAGAAAAGATTATGAGGGTTGGTCTCGTGGATCAGATCAAGAGAGAAATATCTGTTATGAGATTGGTTAAACATCCGAATATCATACAGCTTTTTGAGGTCATGGCTACCAAAACCAAGATCTACTTTGTTATGGAGTATGCTAAAGGGGGCGAGCTATTTGACAAGGTTGCCAAAGGAAAGCTGAAGGAGGAAGTCGCATGGAAATATTTTCATCAGTTGATTAATGCGGTTGATTTTTGTCACAATAGAGGAGTTTACCACCGCGATATAAAGCCGGAGAACTTATTGCTGGATGAGAATGATAATCTGAAGGTTTCTGATTTCGGATTAAGTGCCCTTGCTGAATGCAAGCACCAAGACGGGCTGCTCCACACCACTTGTGGCACTCCTGCCTACGTTGCTCCTGAAGTCATTAATAGGAAAGGTTATGACGGGGCCAAAGCTGATATTTGGTCTTGTGGGGTGGTGCTGTATGTTTTATTGGCAGGTTATCTCCCATTTCATGATTCGAATTTGATGGAGCTATATAGGAAAATTGGCAGAGCAGATTTCAAATGCCCGAGTTGGTTCCCTCCTGAAGTAAAGAGGCTCTTGTACCGAATCCTGGATCCAAATCCCAGTACAAGGATCTCCATAGAGAAAATCAAGGAAAGTACTTGGTTCAAAAAAGGATTGAAGTCCAAAAATATTAGGCACGAACCAGAAAACAAGGATGCATCCTCAATGGATACAGAGACTTCTAGTCGGTGTAAGAGTGCTGATACGGATGCTGATGGAAAACAAGAACCAATCAGACCTCCTAACTTGAATGCGTTTGATATAATCTCTCTTTCTGTTGGGTTTGATCTGTCTGGCTTGTTTGAAGAAGATTATCGGAGGAGAGAATCAAGATTCATTTTCAGAAAACCTGCCCCGGTCATCATCTCCAAGCTGGAAGAAATTGCTAAGAAACTGAGGATGAAAGTGAAAAAAAGGGATGCTGGACTGTTCAGATTGGAGGGTTTGAGGGAAGGCAGAAAGGGAATCCTGTCCATTGACGCAGAGATCTTTGAGATCATCCCATCCTGTCATTTGCTCGAGGTAAAAAAATCAAATGGAGACACAATGGAGTATCAAAAGATACTGAAAGACGATATAAAGCCGGCTCTCCAGGGCATAGCTTGGGTATGGCAAGACGACGAACAACAGGAACCGCACCAACAGCTTCAACAACAACAACAACAACAGCATCCACAAGAGCAGCAGCAAGAACAACTGCCGAAAATACAACAGGAAGAACAATATGAACAGCAACAGCAACAGCAACAAAACTAACCCTTCGCCAGCTTTCCCTTTGAATCTTACATTTACTGTACATTTCACAAACTGTCAACTTCTCTTGTCTCGCTATTCCCGAAAATTTTCAGGTCTCTTTCTTAAAAAAGTTTGCCAATCTTTAATTGCCCGTTCACTTATAAATAGTCATATTCGGAATCGACATTTTCATATACTGCTTCCGAATGTTGTCGTATGTGTTCACTTAGAAATAGTCGTACAGTTATAGATGAGTACCTTGATTGTAATTCGCCAACATAAATCCCGACAGACGAAAGCAAAAGACATTTACTTAATTCTTTAATGATCTTGCTCTGTGACTTCGCTTATTGTACTGTTTGACAGGAACTAAAAGCACCTCTGTTCAATGTATATCGTTTCCTTTGCATAAGGTTCATGTTCGTACGCAAGAATATGAGAAACTTCTGAAAATTAACTATTATACGAATGGAAGTTTTGCAGTTAAACTCATTTTTCTTCCGTTTAATCTTTCCTCCACATTTTGCTATTAATAGACAGGAGTAAAATTTTGTTTCTCGACACAAATAAGTATAAAATGAGAAAAATAAGAGAGCAAAAACAACAATACAACTAGTTTAACAAGGATATAGACAATCAAGATTTTTTTCAATTCTTATGATTCATTGCAGAGTGTGTCAACATTATAGAGTACAACAAGTATGCCGCGAGCAGCGAGAATGAACTGCAATATTAGCCTTTTATTGTAGAGTACCTTAAATACAGAAAACAATTACTTTCTACAACACCCTAAAATTTAAAGATATTTTCCCATTTAATGCCCTTTTAGGCATAGTTAATCAATCACTCCATAGGGTACTTCTCGAAAGAGGAGATGGAGTCGTCAAATCTATCACCTCGGCTTCACTAGGCACAATATGGCGCTCTTCATTCGTTCCTCTTTCACGAGACTTGGGGCACCACAAGCTACTTCGGCATAGAGGAGATGGAGTCGTCACATCTATCACCTCTACTTCACTAGGCACAACATGACTACAAGGTGGTTGATCATCATCTATAGTTACCAGAAACTTGGACGGTTCTTTTGCAGGCCGCTTTGATTCAAAACTGCCATCTTTAACCAACCCAGAGATACCTGTATCATCGGCAAATTCTCCAACATATGAACTACTACTACTCGCATTTGAAGATGGTATTTCTGACAACTCGGTGAAAGTAGGCGGTTCTCTACAATCTTGTCCTTCAGTCATCCACCCATGTAGTCCATCAGCCATCTCATCACCCATATGGTTCTTATCATGTTCTTCTGCATTTCCAAACATGAAATCCAACGATGGCTCTTCTGCAATTTTACTGTCACTGCTAGCTTCATCCCATTCTTCCTTACCCCATTCATCATCGTTTTCAATCAAACTCTCATCTCCTTTAACATAGCATGGAAGCTCATCCATGGGGCAAATCTTGACCTTCATGTGCTGTGGCAAGCTCGGGCAGCCAGCAGCATGCTTTGTGTACTTTGTCGAGAAATAGTTCACAGTGATATTCAAGCTGTTCGCATACAAACAGATAAACATTCAGTACGTTGTAGGCAAAGCAATTTCAAGATCTAATCGGTCACATGGCATATCAGATCATATTATCTTACCTCTGCCATGACGGGAGCGTAAGCATGGTGTAAGCAAGTTTGATCTTATTGCCAATTCCTGATAAAGATTTAAAACTTGCAGCGGCCTTCCTAACCGCCAATGATTCGTTTGGGTGCTGCCATGCCCATTCAAACTGCAAATTCCATTGTAAATCATGTTAAAATAGGACTTCAAACACCAATAAAATACAACAAATTCAGACGCAACAAGTTTACATATGAATTGGCAGAGGTTTTACATTAAGACCCACTTAACAAAAAGCGATAAAGAATCTATTTTGTTGTAGTTGAACTGACCCGATTCTTCTTACAAAGAGTTCAGAGCTACTAAATACAAATTATCAGCAAATTATATCCTCTTAAACTCAAATCCGAGTAGAGCTATAAAATAATCAAGAAGACCCACAAAAATGGAATAAGAAAAGAACCAAAACCTGAAGAGCGGAAACGTTAGAAGGGAAGCCATGGATGCACAAGACCATCTCCCAAGGACGCCGCTTCTTGGTTCGCCACGCTCCGCACCCGATTTCGCCGTTGTGCTGCCTGATACGCCGGCGTGGGTTCACCGTGAATCTGCATCAGAAAGTTCCAGATCCGAAATCAAAACAAAAAAAAAATGAAATGAAAAAAGGATGGATAAATTGGAATTGAATTGGAAGGAGAAGGCGAATAGTACCCGATGTAAGTGTGGCCTTTGTGGCGAGGGCTGAGGGAGATGAGTAGATAGCAGGCGTAAAACCCTTTCTGTTCTCCGTCGTCTCCATCGCCGATCTGATTCTCTTCTTCTGATGATTCCTTGCTTAGGGTTTCTGACGGCTCTCTCTGCGCTCTCTTTCTTTGTCTCATCGTCTCTCTCTCTTTTTCCTCTGGATGGATTGATTCCCCCTGAAATTCGACCGTTGGTGATATATGAGTAAAGAAAATGATTGATTTAAAGAAAATAATCGGTAATAATCTATAATATACAATTTTTGTAATCTATAACTATGTTATAAAGTCTAAATTTTTGGTTCTTTAATTTTTTTTTTTTAATAATTTCATCCTTTATTTTGTATTGGTAAATTTTTTCTCTCATATATGTTTAATGTATAAACGTAGCATGTACTTTACACTAGTAATTATTAAAAGAGAGAGAAAATGATACGTTAATCAATTAGATTCAATTAACCTTTTTAAAAAAATTAATTTTAATTAATTTTAACTCTAAATTAGAGAGAAAAAATAAATAATAGTTTTAAGTAAATAACTAAAGTAAAAAATTTAGCATTTAAATGATTACGTGGTGTTTGGTGCTAAGGTTCAATTTAATTTGAATTATAATTTTTTTGTCTTTTTTCTCTTAAAAGTCAATATTAATTTCACTAGTCTCAGTTATTATTATAACTTAATAACTCAAATTTTAAAAGTCCATAACTTTACATATAACGTATACAAGTTTTAATTGGATGATTTTTTAAATTACATAAAATTTTGAAACAAACTAAACAAGCTTTACATTGATTTTTTTTTTCTACACACATTTCAAGTTTTTAAAATTTTTAATTACAACAATTCAAATGCCTCACCAAAACATACAATTCAATCCAACTAAAATCCAACCTAAAAAATTCAATTCCAACCCGCGTACCAAATACATGCTTAAACTAAATAACAATAAATAGACAATTTTCTGTATAAATAATCTATTTACTAAAAGTAAATTTTCTATTTATCTATTTAAAAAAATATTTATCAAGTCAAATTTTTAAAAATTTATTATCTGTATTATATTTTCGTAAATATGGAATTATTTATCAAGTCAAATTTAAAAATTCATTATCTCTATTATATATTTTAATAAGTATGGTAATTTATTGCAGTTTCCGAAGTAGGAGTTAAACGCACGATCATATCAATTAATATATTTAAAAATAATTAGTGTCTCAATTTAACAAATAAATGTTTCTAAAAAAATGGCACTTTCTCGTGACTGGTTTGGCGATAATTAGATATCCAATTTTATTATAAGGTAGAGTTTGAATTGGCACCTCCAAATTCAAAACAAAATATTATTTGCTTTTCTTTCTTTTTTTCAAGGGAAATTATCATTTAAATTAAAATTAGGTGCAAGTATTAATACTAAAAATGAAACAATTATGTGATACAAGAGATATAACCCTTGACTAATATCAATTCCATCAGTAAAATCTAATGAAACTCAATAAGGAGAACATAAGCCAAAACCTGGTACGGGAAAATTTTTTGAATTTTTTGACAATCCTACAATTGAGTATGTATAAAGCTCTTTTAAAAAAAAAACATCTACAATCGATGGAATATTCCGATCGATGAGAGACGATCACCCCTAGCACATAGACTACATCAAACTCCACATAATCCTAATACTAACAGAACCAATTGGCATATACTGCTAAAAAACAACTCAAGTAAAACAAACACAAAAAACAAACCGAAAATGAAAAACCCACCTTTTTTTATTATAAAATTAAAACTAAAACATAAAAATAAAATATGAATATAAAATAACATCCCTCATAAAATATTATTTTCTTATAAATTAAAGCTTGGGAGTTGTTTTCTGTTTCTTTTTTCTTTTTCTTTTTCTTTTTCTTTTTCTTTTATTATTTTATTATTTTTGGTGAATAAATAAGCTTGTGAGTTGGAACTTTCAAAATGACTCGTTGGCGGACATCTGTGCGACTCATAAACCCATGGTTTCCTAGTTTTGGCCACGTGGCGTACCTCAAACAATGAGAAAATGTGACTGGGCCAACACCTGAGCAATGGTTCAGTTTTTTGCAAGGACCAAAATAATTCTCTTTACATTTACCTTAAAAAAAAAAAAAAATTCTCTTTACAAAAAGGGGGGAGAAAAGAAAAAGAGAGAACAAGAGGCAAGGACTATCCATTGGTTCAGAGCAACCAAAAAAAAAAGATCCATACCAGACACACATATGAATTCATGACATAAGTATTATTTCTTTTTTTTTTTTTTGTAAACTAAAAACCGACTATTTTTCCTTAAAAAAAAAAAAAAAAGAAAAATAAATAAAGTACTAAAATTGAAACTAGTACCCTTTTTTTTTTTTTTACCATGAAGTCTTTTTCACTTCCTCTCATTATTTTGATCCTCCTTCAATCATTTGTGCAGATTTGTGTTCTAGTTTTGGCCAATTGGTTTTGTGAATGGAACAAAGTTTCGAGACGGCAAATCCATTTGTTTTGTAAATATCCCATTTTCAGGATTGCTGAAAACTAGGAGACTGTCTCTGAAAACTAACAAATTAAGCTCATGTTAAACTCACACTTCTTAGACTTTTTTATTCAATTTTCTCTCATAACCATTCGAATTTACTGTTATAATTATAAATTTAAACCTATGATTTAAACAAACCCTAAGTTTTGGGACGACAAATCCAACCCCAAAGATGTTTGAATTGTTTTAAATGTCTTTTCAAGTGTCAAATTTACTGATACAATTGTAAATTTAAACTTATGATCCAAATGGACCCTATGTTTCGAGACGACAAATCCAACCCCAAAGATGTTTGAATTGTTCCAAATGTCCTTTCCAGTATTAAAAGGAAAAAACAGAAGCAGCTTCACCAAATTTTCAGATCTTTAAGGTTTGCTTTTCTGGCACAGAGAGAGAGAGAGAGAGTCGATAAGCACTCATAATGCAACTCAATCATCAATGACAAGTAGTCCTTTGCACGTATCGCTTATAACATGATTCCATGAAAATAGATCCTGATATGCCATGAAATCACCACCCAAACTAAAACCAGACGATAAAAAAGACGATTAAACACTTCGTCGAAGAAGAAAAATCATAAATAAGAAACCTTAGAGAATACATTACAGTGTAAAAGTCTCCGGACAGTAATATCATTCTCGCCGTCGGTGAACTTTTTGTGTTTGAAGTTTATACGTAAATACATAGCTGCCCTGAATATTTTTTAGTTGGTCAGATTTGGAAAACGACATCAAATGAATCAATCAGCACCAAATCAACTTAAATGCTTATCACGTAGCAAGTCACCTACCATGCTAACCAGAAATATTGGCATCCACAAAACCGATCTGTGCTTGCCCCCAAATTAAGATTCGAAAGCAGTACAGCTAATTAAGGTTTCAGTCTAATTACTGGTAAATTACAATTAAAGAGTTCTGACCCAGAAACAACTATTTCAAAGCATTTGCTGATCCTTGCTACCATAGAATTTCTTCAACTCTAGACAAATCTCGCATCCACGAAACGTATAACCACAACAGATCTTGTCAACTACATTAGGTTATAACAGGAAGGATTCAAAAAAAAAAAAAAAAAATCAATTAGTATTATGTCCAACAATCGTTTTATTTGACAGGGTCACTTGACACCAATTGATCTCCCTATATTTTTACTTGATGGCAATTCCAAGTAGATTCTGAAAAAATGCTTTCACAGAAAGATCAAAAATCTAAACTTAAAATGTGCACAACGCACAAACACAGATGGGGCGTGTCTGCGTTCGTCTTGCTAGCTAATTGCAGCGCAGTTTATAGGTCGTGTTGCAATGTAAATTCCAAAAAGAATGAAACCAAATTCAATACAAGGCATGGAAAACAATGGCAGAATTGACTTTCAATCAGTTCTGCTACGTATCACATTACCACAAGTAGTGCAATTAGACTCGGTATTACAAGCAACGAAACTAACATAACAACAGGGAAGCGCATCATGTGCCAAACTTCTATGTGGAAAAACCTTAAAAAAAAAAAAAAAACTTTATAAAGAGATTATGGATTCAGCGCCCTATAGAGCACACACAAGATTTATAGTAATTCACCCTCAACAAGTGAGCTGTCTGTCTATTTTCAGCAGCCGCAAGATCTTACAAGATTAGAAGGTTGATCTGCGTAATTACTCTTCAATGGGGTGATAATTAGGCTCCTAGAACTCGGACGAAAAGAAAATAATCTCACAGAGATACTATAAAATTCCCCAGCCAAATGGAGGATTGAGGAGTTGGTAAATTTCTGTCATTTAAAAAGAACAAAGTAGGTCCACAAGAGACAAGAAAAACGCCACCTTATTCCATTACTACACCACATAGATACGCCAATTCTCAACAACATCTAAATTTCAACTTACAAACAAGAATTACAAGACATAAGGTATTGATATTAATAAATCATATCAACTGAACCTCCATCACCACCATCAACAATCACCACAAGAGTTTCAGTCCAAAATTACACTTCTTACAAAGGAAGTTTAGTGTCATATAGACCGTAGCCAAATCCAAACCTGAAGATCAACAAATCTCTAAAGAGAGAAGAACATTATTCAATCAATCCGATCGCTCGGAGTTGGAAGATACCAAATGCCTCCAGAGGTAGCGACCGCTAGCCATGTCCACGCAGGTCCAAAACCCAGACTCCATAGCCGAGCAAAACTGGAGATAAAATACATGGCAACAAGCGAAAATGTTGAACAAAGTCGAAACTTTTTGAGAACCCAGAACCCAAATTTGGCCAAAATTCAAAACCAACCTTGGAGAAAGGAGAAGTCGTCGAATTTGGCGATTGGGTTTTCGCGGACTCGTCTAGAATTTCGTGGATTTCGTCGTCTGAAGGATATTGAGAAATCGGGTCGGACTTGAGGTTTCTGAGGACGAAGAAGCCGGCGAGAGTGGCGGAGAGGAATATCAGGATGATTCTGAGCGGACACATTGCTCAATTCTCTCTGTCTCTCTCTCGGTTTCTCTCTCTAACATAGATTGAGAAAAATGGTGGGTTTGCGAGAGAGAAGAGGAAAGTATAAAATTGTTAAGAAAAGTGTTGAATTAGAGAAGAGAGAGAGAAAGAGAAGGGGTGTTGTTGAAGAAAGAAGAGTAAGAAATGTCAAAGGTTTCGGTTTTTTACTTTTGGAATGGAAAAAAGAGAAGAAATAGTATAAAATAGAATAAGACGAAATTAAATAATGTGGGGGATGGGTAGGACAATGCGATGGCTGCCTTTGACCTTACTCCCTTGAACGTGTTCGACACACTGCCATTATCCAATTGTCCCCAATTAGAGAATTTCTAGAAGGGTATGCATAAAAAAAAATTAAGGTTGGCTATGTTTTCTTTCTTTTGTTTTTTTTTTTTTTTTTTTTTTGAGATATCAAATAAAATGAAATGATCCATGCCTCTAGTGTCAAGGTTCAAATTATAAAATTTAGATTTAGATTGATTATACGTTTATCGATACATTTAAATTGTTTAAGTTAAAAAGTGTAAAAACTTGAAATATGTTCGGAAAAAAAAATAATATGAAATTTGTTTCGTTTATCTCGAAATTCTATATAATTTATAAAAAAATAATTATCTCATATAGATTTGTCTATATAAAGTTATGAACTTTTAAAATTTGAGTTACAAAACTGAATAAACAGTAAATCTGAGAGAAAAATATAAAAATTTATATTATAATTGTCTGGACTTGGATTGTTGCTCTAAATAAGCCTGTAGCTAATGATGAAAAAATAACGACAACCATAATATGTTTGTTTCCGTAGAGCTAGGTTATATCATAAATTGTTAATGATAGTGAAAACATGACTAATAAAACAATTTAGAGGAAAAAAAAAAAAGACAAAATATCCTATGATTTTTTTATTTTTTTAATTTAAAGCTAGAGAGATTGATAGCTTATATCATTTTTTTTCATCTTTAATTTGCTAAAATTGAGTTGCATATCCTTTGTTTAGTTCACTGTTTGAAAATTAAGGAGAAAAATTTCAGAAATTAAAAACCGATCATGATTTTTGTCTTTTTCTGAGAAAGTTTTTTATCTTTTATGAAAAATTACTATTGAAACTTAAAAATTTTAAATTCAACTCATTCACCAAACACTCTCTAAATTTTTAAGTTAAAATTTATTAATTTTTGAAAAATTAATTATAATTTTTATTAATTAAAAAAAAAGAGAAAAACTGATAAAGAAATTGTATATATCCACTAATAAAATTTATTAAAAATAATAATGAACAAAAGATTCTTCCCGTACGTTGCCTGCTTTATTGTGACTAGACATAGTGGAGTGATTATTTCTTGTACGCTTTATAATGGCGGTGAGGTTATACCTAACCAGCTAACCCATATCCTAATTATTAAAAATAAAAAATAAAAATAAAAGTAACATATATCCTTATTTTATTTTAGTTTCTTCTGGGTGGAATTATTCTCATCTTCGAAAGTAAAACAATTGTAAAACCACAAAAAGTCAAACCAATGGTTCCCACTGTGTTGTCTCCCATATTTCTTCCCCTCCTAACCATAGCTGGAGCTCGTAATTTGCATTTAACTTTTTTCTTATTAGTGCAGGGCTAACTAATTATGCTGTGCAATAGTTGACTATTTCTCTCTCTACCTCTTAAAGAAAAATATATTTCAAATCATAACAGTACTCGAAGTGAAATACTGTTCTATTCAAAGTGAAGTACTCAAAGTGAAATACTCAAACGGAACACTCAAAAGTGAAATACTCTTTTATTCACCCATAGACAACAAGATGAACCCTAATTTTATCGTTTTTACATGACGAAAAGTGTTGATGAACTATGTGTAAACAAAGACAAATCCACAATTTCTATTTTAAAAATATATATATACATGATAATAAGTACCTAATTCGATTCGAGAATAATGATTGCAGACATAACTTAACGATAATTTCATATCTTACTCCACATTAAGACGTAGAGTTCGAATCCTCCCATATCCAAACTATTTAAAAATAAAAAAATAAAAAATAAAAAATAAAAAATAAAAAAATCAATTTGAGAACATGGTTCAATAGAAAAGTTAAAATGAAACCACATACTCCACGGACCATGAGTACTGATTAATATATACATATATATATATATATATATATATGCTAATCAGTTTAGATAATTACACAAAATCATTCACTAGCAACAATTAATTTTTGCGCATGTCAGATAGCACTTTCTAAGCAGCCAAAAGGGAAAACGAAAGGTCCAATGCACCAGGCGGCTAAAAGAAGATAATATTCAGTAACCTGATTCTTGGCGTGATCATCTTAGGTGAATCAGGCGTGATCATCTTAGGTCTTTTTTAACGGGATGACCTCATATCAACAATGTACGAATCTAACGGTTAAAAAATATAACATCACCGATAGTGATTGCTTCAAGTCCTACCGTATAAATCTCGATACTTTAACTGAGCCAAAGATAAGTCTTTAAGCATTCAAAACCAATTCTTTGGGGGTGGATGGCAACAACACATTTTCAACTCATTTCAAACTTTTTTTTGTCTTTTTCTTAAAAAGTTTTTGTCTTTTTCCCAAAAAGTTTTTTGTCTTTTCTGAAAATTCAAAAAAATTTACTATTACAACTAAAATATTTCAACTCAAACTAACACACCAAACACCCCCTTTATAAAGCTTTCAAAATCTGCACAGCTTTCTAGTTTCTACCAAGAATATATATATATATTGTATATATATCTGTATTAACCAAAATTTTTTTTCCAACTCCTGAACTAGCAATTAGCATTATAAAAGTACCATGTTGGCAATACCACAACTCTGCCACTACCATTTAAACAAAATTTGTATCCTTCTTTTTTTTTTTTTTTTTTCAATTTTTGATTTGGAAGTAAATTTTGTAGCTCTCTAATCTATACTCAAACAGCAACCTAACAACAGCATCAACAGAAAGCCCCAACCTGCAAAGAAAGAACAAAACATGACAAATTTCACTTCCAATGTCAATTCATAACAATTTGAATTGGGAAAATGAAATTCCGAGAAGATTAAATTAAACCTGATAAAGACAAGGACTAGCGTTTGGCAAGGCGAGCTATCTTTGCAAGCACGGTTCTTAAACTCCGGATACCAGCTCCAGATTTTGAGCTCACCATCATCTGGAATCAAAATCAAAGAAAAGAAATTAGGTTGCTTCCGAGTCCAACAATGATGAAGGTGTTTATCAAATGAACATGCTCTCTCCATACCACAGGTTGGACAACAGACTTATGTGCCTTGAGGCTCTGCAAAAATCAAAAGGCAAGAAGAACAATCGTCACTCCTGCAAAAACTTAAGGAACAATTTCATAGAATTAAGCATGAATGGGTCTCGTGTTAAGGTCACCTCTTCAATCTGCATCGCACGACGCGCCACATCAATTGGGAAAACCACATCTGTCTTGGTCAAAACAATCTGGTATTTAGTTTGAGCTCTGTGGAAAAAGTAAAAGACATCGTGAGACTCAAGCAAAGCTAATATTTCTTTCGATTTACAAATGTAAATGTCAAAACTCCAACAGCATGTATTTTGCAGTTTGTACAATGCCGTTTGGTCAGTTACACATTCAGAAAATGGAATGAATAACGGTTTTATAAGTCTGTTTCATTGTATAACCTTTCCATTAAGTCGATGAGTTCACGATCCCTTGGCTTCATTCCCCATTTTGTATCAATAAGAAGACAAAACCCTTTTTAAACCAACTCTAGTGGAAACATACTCCTTTACCTACAAATTCACAACCATAGGAACAAATATTAATGCGGGCATAGATAAGAAGCTAACAAGTCTAGGTTCCCTAATACGTGAAAGCCCTATGTTTGGAAGGGGGGGGAAAAAGTTCATTGGCTCACGAAAATCTGAAAGCTAAATGAAATAAAGTGAACAATCCAAGATAAGGTTATGACGGACTACCGAAAGCAAGGGAGGTGATGACAAAGCAAAATGAGAGCTTTGACTCCATCAGTCATCAAGATAACAATGCAAATTAGCCATCTTAACAATTTATGATAATTATGAGTTGTGACATATCTTAAAGTCCTAACACCAAACTTAAATAAACAATAAAAGGACAACTTCAGTTTTTGCACTCACAAGCTCCTCCCAAGCATCTTTAACTTCTTCTTTTGCGAATGCGAAGCCATAACCAGGCAAATCGACCAAGTTAAGCTTTGGTCCCAGATTGAAGAAATTAATAGTCTGAAGAAGAACCGTAACTGTCAGATGGGCAAAACAAAAGACACAACAAAAAAAACCTAACGCCAAAGTTTCTGACAAAGAAACACGCCTGAGTATGGCCAGGTTTATCAGACGTCCGCGCAACACCCCATTGTCTTGTGAGTGCATTAAGTAGTGACGACTTTCCAACATTCGACCTTCCTGAAAGAAGCAATCAAAGTTAGTATATCCTATAAGCAGTCTAACTTAGAATAGCCCTTAATATTTTGATTTTTTTTTTTCAATAATCTAGACATATAGCCAAGCTCAGAATGAAGTAGCTAACCAATAAGATTTTATTTTATTATTCTAATCAGTCAAATTCGTGCACTGACATTGCAATCACTTTTAACCAGACCATAGTCAAGATAAAGAACGGATCAAGGACAGGAAAAAGGATGAAATTTTAAAATATCCACCTGCAAATGCAATCTCCGGTATGTCAGGTGGTGGAAATGACGATGAAGCCTTAGCAGCGGCAAAAAATGTCAACTTGTTCCTAAATATCTATACAAAAGAGTTGGAAATGAAATGAATTACCATAACAGATGAGTTTAGGATTCAACAGATAGAAGGAAAGGACTAACGAATCATGAGTGTATCTAACAGTGATTCAGAACACATACACTTTCTTCAATTCGCTCTCTTTCTAAACTATTAGAGAACGGAATGTTATCTAGAGGGGAAGAGAGTTCGGTGTTGTAGCCTGCCCTCTGTAGCTCAATCAAGCGCCTTCGACCCAAGAACTGTCAACCGAATTATCAAAATCATTATGATAAAATTGGAATAACTTGAAGCAAATATAGCCTAATGATCAAGAAGGCATATTTAAGGGGAAAAAAGTGTAATTATTAGAGAGGTAAAACGTCAGATGGACGCATACAAATTACATTATCTTCTATGTAGGCAAGGATGGAGGGGCTTGGTTGTATTGCCCTAAATTGTGCATTCTTTGACATTTCTGCTTTTTCCTCCAAATCTGTTTTCTCCTCTTTCTTGATATCTGGAAAGCAAGTATAAATAAGTTCTATGGAATGCCTAGCTACATAGTTAAAATTAATAGGAATATGCATTGAAATTACTCTAAAAATCGGTAAACAAATAAACTAACCAGTATTTGCAATGCCATCATCTAGCCTCTTATTTGATATATCATACTTATCTATCCGAATAACCCGCTTTCTCTTCTTTGGCTTCTCATCTAAATCCTCCAAATCTTCACTATGGCTTTTCTTGTCACCAACCTTCTTCTTGCCAGTTTCCAAGCCCTTACTCGAATCAAACTTACTATTGGTATGTTTCTTCAACAACCCACCGTCCACTTTAGCAAATTCCTCCTTATCAATCCGCTTCACCCGAGATACATCGGATACTCCATGACCTCTCACCACACTCTTTGCTCTACGAGGAGCACGTTTACTTTCAGAACCATCCACCGCCAACTTGCTGGAACCCCACATCGAGCGATGATCAGGTGATACACTCCTGCCCTTTGCTTCAACAACATCAATGTCTCTCTGCTCGTTATACCGCTTCCTTGGAAAAGCTGCCTTCCTGTTAGACTTAGAACCCTCCTCATTGCCCTTACTTGTGACCTCCTCACCTATTCCTCGATCAGCATAGATTCTCTTCCGTGTTTTATTAGAACTCGACGGTCCCAACCTTCTCTTCCCATCATACATTCCCTCATTCCCTTTTTGACCAATGTGAATCCTTTTATCTTTCGCACCCAATTTAAAGCCCCTCCTAACACCATTCTCACATCCATTAAGAGTTCTCCGAGTCTTTTTCGGAGTATCCTTCAAGTTTTTGTGTCTCGAAAATCCAATTTTGCTTACATCCGCACACATCCTCCAATACTTTTCTAAACACCGTAACGCCCTGAAACTATAGAAACTCCAAAGATAAAATATAACATTTATATTCAGGAAAAAAAAAAAAAAAATCTGCTGGATTAAACTTAATGGTTCCGCCTCAAGGATTCTGAAACTCACAACTAAATCATTCAACATGGATAAGCATGCAAAATGACGTCACAACACTGTGTCATATTGTATCCAAAACTCCATTTTTGACTGGTTTCTGCAGAAAGTGAGATATTTATACAAATTACAACTTATTGAACCTTTTTTTCCCTTTTCATTTTGATGTTCAGAGGTTATTTATCTCGTCTAAGCATTATTTTCTTCTTCCAAATTTTCCCAGTAAGCAGCAAACTAATGCCTTGGAACTCAACTCCAAACAACAACAGCAGTTGGAAAGCGGCATACAAATGAATGAATGAAGAAGTTTCTGAATCAAAATAACGTTGTTTTGAGCAACAACAAGGAAAACCCAAAAAAAAAAAAAAAAAGGAAAAAAAAAAACTTCTACCTTTAGAAAAACCCAAACAGGGTTTTGTGTGTTTTTTGATGCTAGCTTTCCAAACACATTACAATGAAGTAATGAAGCAATTTCGCTCCATTTGCCGCCCTCCCTGTTCTTCGACTTGCTGCCCTAAAGTTCACTGCCAAGACGGAACTGAGAAATGCACTGTAGTCGGATTTGGGCCCATTAAAACGAAATGGGCTTCCAAATATTATTCTATCTTGTTGGGCCTTTGGTTCATACAGATGGACCGTGGGCCAGTTTTCGACTCATGTCAACCCCTCTCTGTTTGTGCACCACATGCATATTTATACGAGAAAATTAGGTGAATAGCTATGTATTAAGTATCTCCATATAATTTTACTAACTTTAATATTGAAATTATATAAAATGATAAAATTATCTAGTTTAATGTTATAGTGGGTATAAACATGAGGAGATGTCAAATTTATGATATTATTGCATATAACCTTATTTATACATGTGGAATTGAAAAATAGCAAAATTTTTTAGAGAATATTGATTTTTAAGTTTTTTGTTATATAATTATGATTATTTGTCATATAAATTAGTTTTAAATACTTAAATTTCAGTTCTACCAATTAGATTTTACTATATGTGTTTAAGGGTTTGTGGTGAAAGAAAATTTGAGGCCTAACTCGAATTTAAGA
The DNA here is from genome assembly GCA_025413485.1 of Ficus microcarpa. Classification (NCBI taxonomy): domain Eukaryota; kingdom Viridiplantae; phylum Streptophyta; class Magnoliopsida; order Rosales; family Moraceae; genus Ficus; species Ficus microcarpa. The sequence goes on along the minus strand of CM046377.1, from coordinate 19,614,148 downwards.
CGCCGGGTAATAAAGGTTCATTTGGCCCGACTTATACTTACAATTCTGTTTTTATGGCCGCCGATAGCATTGATTAAAAAAATATACAAAAGCGTCACGTAATATAATTTATGTTATTTGATATTATAATTGACGTAAAATAGTACTAATAATACCATCTCTAATGTATTTGTGTATGTCAATGCTATATTTGTTACAAAATAATATGAAAAATAGCATTATATTAATTTATTTTCCTATGAATTATGTTATTTTTAATATTATTTCTACCTTTTGTCATTATTATTGTGCTTTGAAAGTTTTAAAAGTAAATTTTTAATATTTAAATAACTAAAAAATAAAAATATTATAATAATTATATGAAACAATAACCAATAAGAGTCAAAAGCGAAATTTGACATTGGTTATACCTTGTGATAAATTTATCACAAAGTTTAGCATATAACAAATTTGGCATGAAAAATATGACTGCATTAAATAGTACTTTTTTAATCACAATACTAAAATTTATCATTGACACGTTATTAATTTAGCATTGCATTAAAGATACTATATAAAAAGATACAAGAAGAAGGAAATCGAGTAGGCGATGCCCTTTTATAGCCTTCTTTTTTAATTTTTATTTACTTTTTATTTTATTTTATTTTTGGTAAACACAGCAAATTGGCTTGGGACAAAAGTGGGGTAGATGATAAAAATTGAAAACAATTTTTTATCGAACGAAAATAAAACACCAAAATTTTTTTTCAAAGGAAAATGAAAAACCAAATTATTTTATTCGTACCAGTTTGGACAACATAAATAAAACGAGAAATGGACAAAAATCCAACTCTGCACCCCGCTAATTATGCAAATATCACATGTAATGAAATTAGTTAATCAGGGACGAAATAATTGAGGGATTCAAATCACTAATCTTATGGGGTGAAAAATAATAAATTGAAGCACGAAAATCACGCTTTCCGATTTAACAAAAGTTTCCTTTTTTCTACTGGTTTAACCATACGGTGTAGAAACCATGCCGTCCAAACTCTCTAGATCTTATCATAACGACTACACGTACGACAATGACCTATAATGCATACACTATTTGATACTACGTTCACGGACATATTTCAAATTTTGTGCCAATTTTGTCTCCCTTAATGATAAGAATTCAACATTACCAACAGACAAAAACGACAAAAAAACAAAACAAAAGCAAGACATCCTGATTTCAAACTTCTACCGTGAACGGTTTAGTTAGCAGTGCGGCAAGCTTACAAGTTACGCCTTTAAATTTTTTTTTCATAATCGTGATATCTGAGATTTTGTCCCAATTAATTCACGGGACTTGTATAAAACACTCCCTTCACATGAATCAAGTAAATATCGGACCTTTGACCTGCAAGCATGATCCCAAGAAATTAATAGCAACTCAAGAGGAATCGAACTTTAAACCTAATGTTTCATGAGACATTAAGTCCAAATGATTCATCCATGAGCGGCCAACCCCTTCGAGCTAGAGTAGAATTTGAATAAATTCTGCACATAACAGATCAAGAACATAAAAATTTGATATTGAAACAGAGAAGGAATTGAATGATAATTGGTTGAGGAGTCGGAGTTGAGTTATGCTCTAACCCTTCACTCTCCATTGTTGTTACATACACAAAGGTATATACGCAACTTATTCTACAACTTTTATACACATATATAAATATATATACTTCTGCTCCTCCTCCTGATCTTCTTCTTCTTCTTCTAAACTAATTTACTAGTACGATTAACCAAGTTTATTCCTCAAACCAACAAAACACGAACACACAACTTTTTTTGTTCTTTTTTTTTTTTTTTTTTCTATGAAATCAAAAATGACAATTGTAACACTCATTAATCTAAGTAAATGTAAACAGACAACAACATTAGAATCCCGATTCGGAGGATTTTTTTTAATAATTTGATACAATAATTATTGTGTTGACGAACCGAACATGAGAACTTCAGACTTCTATTCATCGGAAGCCTGCAAAGAAGAAGAAGAAGTCGTAGCAGAAGAAGAGGTGGACGCCCCTGAATCATCCGCCGTTGACCCGGTCAACAAAGGCCTGAGTTTAAACCTCCACGTGTCCTTGTACAGACCAGGATCACCGCCTTTGCTATTCACCTCGATCACCACCAGACTGTCGGTCAACCGGTGAAACTCGATCCCGATCACCAAATTACCGTTCTGCCCCTGGATCTCCAACCCCGAGTCCTTCCTCCTCTTCGTCCTCAGCCCCTCCGCCTTCGCGAACTCCTCGACTTTCGCGACGGACTCCTCCGGCGAGTCCCTCGACAGGAATCTCTGACCGTCCTCCGCTGAATTGTGCGACGGATCGAACAGACCCGACAGGTCCAGGCCGGAGGAGAACGAGATTATGTCGAACGCGTTCAAGCTCATCTTGGGGTCATTCTTAATATCTTCATTGATTTTCTCCTGATCGTCTTCTTCGTAGAAGTTGATCGTCGCCGGATCGTATAAGCCGCCCTTGGTGAACCAGGGGTCACGGAGGATCTCGTCGACGGTGATCCTCGTCTCCGGATTGGTGTCGAGGAGGCGAGAGAGGAACTTCTTCAGATCCGGCGACATCCATTTGGGACACCTGTACTCGCCCTTGTAGATCTTCTTGTACATGGCCATCAGATTCGGGTCGTTGAACGGCAGATACCCGGCCGTCAACACGAAGAGGATGACCCCACACGACCAGACGTCGACCTTCGCTCCGTCGTAGCCTCGCTTCGCGAGAATCTCGGGGGCCACGTAGGCAGGGGTCCCACAAAGCGTGTGGAGAAGGCCGTCGGCGCGGACTTGGTCCGCGGCGACGGCGCTGAGGCCGAAGTCGGAGACCTTGAGGTTGCCGTGCTCGTCGACGAGGAGATTCTCGGGCTTGAGGTCGCGGTGGAAGACGCCGCGGGAGTGGCAGTAGCCGACGGCGGAGATGAGCTGGCGGAAGTAGCGTCGGCTGAGATCCTCGGAGAAGCGGCCCTTGGCGACCTTGGCGAAGAGCTCGCCGCCCTTGACGAACTCCATGACGAAGTAGATCTTGGACTTGGAGGCGGAGACCTCGTGGAGCTTGACGATGTTCCGGTGTCGGAGGCGCTTCATGATCGAGATCTCCCTCTTCACGTTGTTGGCCAGGTTCGAATTCGAGGCCAGGATCTTCTTCTTGTTTATCACCTTGATGGCCACGCTCTGTCCGGTGCGGATGTTCCGCGCGTGGTAAACCTTAGCAAACGCGCCGCAACCCAGGAGCTTCCCGACCTCGTACTTCCCGAACAGCGCCGCCTTCTCATTGGCGGCGATGGCGGCGGCGGAGGAGACGACATTCTGCTGTGGCTGTGACGGCTGTTCGATCTCTGGCATCAGATTCCGACCCAGAGATCGAACTAGGAAGTTCGATCAGAATAAGGTTTTTTTTTTTTTTTTTTTTTTAGGGCGGGGCAGGAATTGGCCACCGGCGAGAAAAATGAGGGACGAACAAGTAAATATATATTGGGTTTTTGTCTGAGTTGGATGTCTGTCTGTCTGTCTGGCGTTAGTGAGAGAGAAATGGAAAGGTGGGAAGTTTATATACGTACGCCGTTTTGGGGAGGTTCAGACGCGATTTTCTTGGGTGGAAGTTTCGGGGAGGGAGGGAGAGAGAGAGAGAGAGAGAGCAGTTGGGCAGCTGTTCATCAGCTATTTAAAAAATAAATTAAAAAAAATGAAAGACTCTGAAATTGGGGGCGCGTGAGTGAGTGGTCCGTGGGTTCTTTTGTCAGCGTAAATTAGAGCGGAAACTCTTCCATAAAAAAAATAAATAAATAAGAATGACGCTTTAAATAAAGGACCGCTAAATTTCGTAATGTTTGAAAATTTGAAATCTGAATAACATTATTTATTTCATTATTAATTCTTGTTTTCAGGGGAAAAAAAAAAGTTGTTATTTTGAAGTTAGAATGCATTATTGAAAAGTAAAAAAAGCAAAAAAAAAAAAAAAGAAGAAAAATATGTAGTGTAACGGTAAAAGATTTCATAATGTGTCTATGCTTAAATATTTGAATGCTTGGTTTTTTTTTTTTTGGTCTGAGATGAAAGTTTTTTTTTTTTCTTATTGCATGATACTTGATCTGGTAGTACTTGGCCTCATTTGTATATGATCTTCAGCGAACATCATATGTATTTTTGGTAAGTCAAAAAAATTTATTAATATCGATCACTCCTCATCGGAATTTTTCTTTTTTAAAAAATAAGTAAAGACATTCATGTGTACTCGAATCATGTTGTAAAATGCACGATAATCCATAGTAATACTAGTGTCGGATTAATATAGATAATAGAAAGGGAGGAAGGAGATGGAGAAGTGGAGGAGAACTATGGAAGAAGAAATTTTAGGGGAAAAAAAGAGCAACATGGAGAAAATATTTGTTTACAATCGATCGTTAAATTTTGAAGTGAAAAATATAAATATTATTTATGGATAGGAATCCTAATAATAATCCCAAAGTGATTCAATTAAATCCTAAGCAATCTTGATACATAAATAAACTAAATTTTATATTAGTTCTCTCAGTTATATACGTAAATTTCAGATTCTTTCCAGCTTCCCATAAAATTTATAAACAATTTAGAACACTCCATAGTCATCTTTGGTGACACACGATGATGTTAATTATTTGTTATTTTTCTTTTTTAAAAGCTAGGAGGAAATATGTGAATTCAAAATCGTAATTTTTAAGTGGGGATACATATTCTATCATTGAAGCTTCAGAGTGACCACTTTTTGATAGGTCTCAAACGGAGAAAGGAGATTAGAATGCCAACAAACATATATAATTGAATTCACCCGACCCCGTAATACTCATTTTAGGAACACTTAGCGTCAAAATCACTGAATGGGTAAGTTGCCAATCCCTGAGACGGACCATGTAATGTATTTTATCTAATTGGTGGGCATTTTACTTGAGGGTTTTACTTTCTACTGTATCAATATACCCTTGTGTGATTCCTATTGAAGCATATACTCAAGAGGTTTGTGTAAGGTAGGCAATTACAAAGTAGACTCCCCATTTAGTAGGTAGAGAAGATCACTGTTATGCGGTCTATACTGATCTCTGACAATAGGTCATATCGTACTAATCGAACTAGAACCCGAATTTTGACTAGTAAACGAGAGAAAGCAGTGGTGAGGTAGCTCAATAAACCTAGCAAATACTAGCTAGATGAATATGGTAGGTTGCCAACTCAATTCATCTTTTGGGACATTTACCCATCTCCCAGAAAAAAAAAAAAAAAAAAACGGTTAGGTCAAGTTCACAACTATATTAATTTGTTGCTTTTAACTCTTGTATAGATATATACATATATATATTCAATTATTTTTTCCCAAGTTGTAAAATTAGTCCATTAGCCAGTAGCCACACTTCTTTATTAAAAAATTGTTTTTAATGAATCTATCCACAAATGATATGTAAAATAAATATTATGGCATTAAGCATTCATTCTCTTCTTATATTTACAGTAAGGATTGAAAAGAGAATAACTGTTTTTTACACCTTTAAAAATAATGAATAAAGATTCATAAATTTAAAAACAATTTTAAAATAGTCAATCACAGATTGACCTTTATAAATAAATGATTGATGATAAACCAAATATCACTTTAATAGAGTAAAATTGTTTTGTGTTGGTCCTGCTTCTTTCTTTTTTTCTTTTTTGGGGTTCCGTTTGTAGTGATGATACATTTTAATTGCATTTTATGATGAAGTTTAAAACACGTTTTTTAAGTGTAAAATTGGTAAATACAAAATTAGAACTTTCACTTTTAGATAAATAAATGAACTTTACGTGTGAATCAAAGAACACTGGTCTCAGTCAGACTTTGACAAAAGCTTGGGTTCACGCGTTGGCTCTGGTGAACGAAAGAGAGAGAAATTTGTTTCTGAAAAAAAATAAATAAAAAATAAGAAAGAGAGCGAATTAACACCACCTAATAGATTACTGCCACGTTGGTGCCGTACGCGCCAAGCAGGTGTGGGCCGTGTGGCTGAGTAGCAAGTTGCAAGGTGCTTGAACTTGATACAGCACAACTCATTAGTTTTATATTTTTTTATTTTTTATTAGGGGGAGTTTGGCTAACGATCATTTCAAACTTATTTCAAATTATTTTTTATCTTTTTCTTAAAAAATTTTATCTTTTTCTTAAAAGTTTTTTGTCTTTTCTAAAAATTCAAAAAAATTTACTATTACAATTAAAATATTTCAACTCAAACTAACATACCAAACACCCCCTTATTTCGGTTTAAATTTTAAAGCCAAGTTGTAGAACTTTTGTTAATTCTTTGCGTAATGAAATAGTTACTTGTTAGTTTTATTTATTATAAAGGAAATCAAATGGGATTTGTAATATGGTTGGATTGGTATACGGGACAGAATCATTCATAATTGAGTAAGGGCTTATATTTTAATAAGTTTTTATTTTTTCAATTTTATATCTAAAAACTTTATATGTTTTTTTCTCTTTTATTCTCTATTAAAAATTGATTGTCATTTTTCAAGTCCTCTAAAATTTATCTTTTAATGTACATTTTTACTAGAACTATATATTGGTTACGCCGCTGCCTGCCTTCATTAAGTTATTTTCTTAAACCGGTTTTTTTTTTTTTTCCTGAATAAGTGAACTATAATTATATACTGGGTATAAGTTGTACGGATGGAGATCCAACAAAGTTATTTTCTTTGCTGGACTGCACTATAAAGCAGAGAAGAGATGGTAATCAAATGCTGTCAAGATTATGTTCATTTGTTATGATACATACAGACATTAGAATTTCAAATTTCCACTTTTTATATTAGTAAAAGGTTCAATAATTCTGTGCTTTTTTTTTTCTCCCTTTTTTTTTAAACAATAACTCTGTACGCCTTTTTTTTTTTTTTTTTTCAGAAACAATAATTCCGTGCATTAATGGAGTTGGAAGCAGGGGAGACTTTTTAGCAAAGGAAAAAGGGATTTCTACGCTAAAAAATGGTAAAATCACGGTAAAACCTCTTTTACATATCTTATTAATAAAACTTATTTTTAAACCGTAAAGATATAATTAGATGGTTGATATATTATTTGTGTATCATAATTGTCATATATTTTATCTCATATTAATATAGATTAATAAATAAAAATTTTTTAAAAAATTAAAAAAAACCCACCATTTCCTTCCCCCTTCCCCGACGCTGGCAACTTCCCCACCAACGCCAGCAATGGACCAACTAACCAGATCTGCCCCCCTCCCTGACGTCGACGAGCCCAGGCTCCCCCCAAGGCCGGTGGCCCCCCTTGCTTGTGCTCGAGCACCACCCCCCGCCTCCGACGCCTACTAGACCCCCTCCCTCTCCCTTTATCCCTACCCCTGATGCTAACTAGACCCCCCTCCCCCCTACAGTGCTTGTGCCCCCTACCACCGACGCCAACCAGACTCCCCCACCCCCGCTCTCGAGGCCCCTATCCCGACCACAGTAATGGAAATTTTTTAATTTTCTTTTTATTATTATTTTTAATTAAATACTACTGTAAGATAGGTATATGATAATTACCGTACACAAGTAACATCTTAGTCATTCGATTACATCTGAACGGTTTAAAAATGAGTTATATCAATAGGGTATAAAAGAGGCTTTACCACAGTTTTATTCATTAAAAAAACATAGTACCGTGCCTTTTCAGTACAAATAGGAACTTCAACTTTACTTATTAAATTAATTTTTCAACCATTAGAAATAACGAATTTTTTATGTCACGTACTATAGTATTTTTTTTTAACACAAATATATTTTATAATAGACAGATCATTGAGTAATTAACCAAACATATATATATATAACTATATATATATAACTATAGTGTCCACTGATAATGAAAATAACAGTTCCAATTGTAAAATGAAAATTTTGGGTGTTTAGTAATACTACTGGTTGTACAAGACCTTTCAATGTTTTTTTGTTTTTTTGTTTTTAATTTGATGGCTCCACTACTGAACTTCCAACCAGAAAACTTAGCATGTGTTTGGATCACAAGTGTGAACCTAAGTTTTTCATATCAATTTTTATCTTTTTTTAAAAAGTCAATAAAAATTATAATTAATTTTTAAAAAATCAACAAATTTCACTCTAAAAATTTCATCTCAAACCCGAATTGCAAATGGAGGCTTAATATAACACATAATTATAATTATAATGATATTAATAATTCCTTAAACTTCAAACTTGATTCGTCATTATTTTATTCGTGTCCCTCCTAACCTCCGCATCCACCAGTGGGTATGATTCAAAATGAATTAAAGAAATCGTCTTTCTCAACATCAATGGGAACCTCTTGTTTTTCCCCTATTATTTTTTTAAAGTTTTCATTTGCACACAAAATGGTACTGCAATGTCGGCAAACGCAATTAATTAAAGAATTAATCTCGTGAGTCAGGAGGGGCGGTAAGAGTGAGTCAACATTTCTTTAAAAAAAAATTAAAAAATTATAAATTATAAAGTGATTTCATTATTTGCATATGCCAAGACTTGATTGGATCAATGATGTTATTAGTACTTTTGACTTTTAGATTAATTATTATAAGAATTAAAATTAATACTTCGTTTGGAAAAACATTCCAAACTTAAAATTTTCATCTCAGTTTTTGTCTTTTTCTGAAAAAGTTTTTTATCTCTTCTGAAAAATTTTTTTGTCTTTTCTGAAAAATCAACACAAATTTACTATTGAAACTTAAAATTTCCAACTCAAACTCATTCATCAAACGGACCCTAAGACAGATTAAAACACATTATTTCTTGATTAACTTATGGCCAATGACTTTTAGGTTAATTATTATAAGATCAATCCAATGGCCTGAGAGTTGATGTGGAGATCCTGCAACTGGGGAAGGAGTAGTCGAAGGCTCGTTATCCAATGCGATTGGCTATGAAGAAGAAGCAGGAGCTTTGCCTTTGCGAGGAGTCGACCTGTGTCGCAACATACACTCTGACATCTCGTCGACATATGGAGGTCTGTTTTGCTTTTCCCTTTTGCTGCAAAACAAGTCGTTAAGACTTTAAACGAGGTAACGGAATGAAAAACTTTCGCTGTTCTTTTTCGACATTCAACAAACATGTTTGCAAAAGATCTAGCTCAGCGGGAAAGTTGCGAAGGAGAAAAGGGAGGCTCAAATTCAGCCAAGATCTTGTTCACTCAAGTGAGCAACTTTGGAGACAACCAGGGGGCTTTGGTCAGGAAGCTCTCTGCAAAACAAGCAGCCAAGGAAGATTAGGACCTGTCAACAAGCAACAACAAGTTATAGCGAATTGACCCAACCCACGGATTGCTCGGACTACTTATCAGGTCGAACCCAGACAGGTAGAGTTGTCTACAGGAAGCCTTCAGCATCCACCGGTCTATGACCCATGGCGTAGCGATTCTTCTAGTGGCAGTCAAAGTTGGTTATCTCCTCGAACTTCAAAGTGTTTCTACTTATTTTCACGAAGGCAAACCGGCCTTTGGGATAGGAGTTTTGCTTTAGGAAATACAGGGCTCGCAAAATCTTCCTCACCTACTGTCAGATCCTCTTGATCTGCAGCCCCTGAACATCGAGAATGACCCTCCACGAGTTCAGCATCAGTTGGCCCAAAGTGTTTTGGTAGTATGCCAACATCGTCGAAGCCAGTTATGGCATAGGGAAGGTTACTCCTAACAAGAAGACGATCTCATAGATGGCGAACCAACCATCGCAAGGAGCGTGAACTTCCATCTCAATGGGGAGGTCAAATTCTCTCGCCACCCTACAACCTCTTCCAAGGTCACGATTGATTTCGGATTCTTTTCTAGATGGCCCCAACTGACATAGTGAGGATCATCATCCTCTGCCATCAGCACGGTGGAGCGAATTGATAGAGCTTCCATTTTGACCATTGACTGTGCGGTGCCCAATGACTCACCCGCAGCCTTACGGGATGCCTTGAACATCCTCAGCAAGCTATCCATTGCAGTAGACATGGCCTAGACTCTAATGAAGGTAAAGTTCAAACTCGACGACAATCGGAGTCGGAAACTCGAGAAATCATAGCAATTCGCAGGTCGTACAAAAAGAAAGAGGAATTTGTACCTCTGAAGAAGATTGCAAAATAAGATGAAGAGTTTCGAACTTGGGAACGACTGAGAAAGAGAGAAGGCTTATGAGAGAAGGAAAATGGGTAAGAGAAATGATAAGATTTTCAAAAATCCCGAATCTTAACTTTCCCCCAAATTCGAATCAACGATCCAAATCAATCCTCATCAACGGTCGAGAGCGATTAGGTAGTTTTTTTTATCATTTCAAATCTCAGAAAAATGCACTTTAGGAGTTACATCGACTGCAGCACGTCTTCTTAACCATCTGCAACCGCCGCACAAACTCAAAAAGTGACACGTGTTTGAAAGCATGCAGAACTGTCCCAGACAACATACGAGTCACCCAAGAGTCAATTATGAGTCATCCGCCAGTCACCAGGCAGCATGATTCAGTCAAAAATACTTGATGTTAGATTTCTACCTCATCTCTCACCGTACACATGTCCCTGAATAAGCTATCGAAAAGCACAAGATGACTCGGAGACATGCCGCTTAAAAGACCCAGGAACGACTCTTGGATGACAGTAAAATAGCTGGCAAGCAATTGGCAAGTTGGTAGGGCTAAATAAGGAAAATTGACTTTATGAGCAGGATCAGGACACTAAATCTAGCATATCAGGAAAGGGAATCAGCCATCAAGCTTAGATTTATTAGGAAAAGGCAGTTTCCTGATATCTCCTAGTCATCCAAGAATTGGAAAATCAAGCAATATGGAAAACGACAACTATCCATCAATATTCAAGGCATATTTTACCAGAATCAGACAACTCAAGGTATCAAGTCAGTCCTTATAAATCAAGGCTTACTCCACAAGCCTAGGGATCCTCTTCTTCCAACCATTTCGGATGTTCAACTCATTGTACTCAGCAAAATACACACTAAATTCCCCGAATCTCTCTGTATTACTTCATCCCTCATCTTTTTCTACCACTTTTTAACTAAATATCTCCATTGTAACGCTTTTTTTTTACACAAAGTGGAAGCTTTCGGAAGCACTACAGATGACGTAGTCTAGAGATTACGGACGAACCTCTATAAAATCAGTTGTCCATGTCTCTATTTACCTTTCTTGCTTTTCACTTTATTTCTTGCGACTCACTAACAACACATCGACGACCGGCCGACGACTCACCTGTTGTCCTGTTTAGATCATTGACCCCATTTTTATTTGATTGTAGATTCGACCTTCTACACTTAAATATATTGCAGTTTCATCTTTCAATTTGGTCATCAAATACAAAACCAACCAGGCTTATCTTGCAGTTGAATTTATTTTTTAATATTTTCATGGCAGGATTTGAGAAAAAGGGTGCCATAAAGAGAAAAGTGGTAGTTATATTTTTTTATTGAGAATTTATCATTATTATTGGAAAGTCTATCACAAATTTAGGCAGATTTCCATTTGTTAATCAAGAGGGAACATTAATTTATTTCAATTTAATCGTCTTATTAACGCTGAAAAATGAACCAAAGTAATTCATTATCTTAATTAAAATAAAAAATTTTAAATTATCAACAATTTTTTTTTGTTCATCCGATCAAAATTCGCTCAAGATCCTAATAACTTAATTTTGATCGTTTAACTCGTCTGAAGCTTCCCCAAATGGCGGTTCTTACGAAAAAAATACTCTATACACTCAAGTTAGAAAAAATGTAAAAAAAAATTCAGAGAATCTTAAAATTATTAGTGTTTCAGTTATAAAAAAATAAAAAAATTAAAAAAAATTAAAAAAAAAAACTTATACCTTTTCTGTTGTACTCTTGGAAAATACATATGATGACTCATGGCTGCCAAAAAATTTTAATAATGAAACAAAGTTTGGTTGTGCCTACAATTCTCTGTTGGAGTGTTAGGTTTGACAAATAGATAAATGCATTATTTTTGTCATTTGTTGGCGGGAAAAGGCATCTTATAGAAACTATGCCACTGTTTGCTTCTGGCTTACACTATATAGAGGCCACTTGGCAGTCATCGGTCTGGCAATTCGCTATATATTTTGATTAATTAATTATCTGTTTTATACAATATATCCATCATTCGCAAAGATTCTGATTTTGTTCATACTTCTTGCGAAAGCATTATTCTATATATTGTCGCACATGCAATGTCCTGTGTATGATTAAGCGAATTCAAATAGCTGAATTATAGCCACTATTTTAATTAAAATGTGAACTTTATTTTACTATTAAAGTTGCTTTTTTATTAATATATAATGTGATGATAAAAAGCAATAAGTATTGGTGTTACAATTACGTACTGACACACATATCTAGCTAGAAATACAAATATATGAATATATAAAGTCATAAATCTAACGATCGTATTGATCCGTCAATATAATATTTATATGTTTCACAACCCGTAACGTCATTCAACATTTTTAATTGATATTGGTTAATTATTGTAAAAAATTTCAAAATATAATATGTTACACGTACAATCACATGAACTTGGCATTATCGATCAATCGGTAGTACATTTACGGGAGCGGCGTAGCCACCGGACTGAAAACTCAATCTGAAAGGCAAGTAAGAGTCAGATCTAAAGAGTTTTCGAGAAAGTCACAGAAATATTAAATTAGCGACATCTGTAAAACATATATCGATGAAAGATTTTCAGATAATTACGTTACACCTGACAATTTTGTCACCGTCCAAACCGAGAGGGCTCAACCTCTACCACTCCTTTTTTTTTTTTTTTTTTTTTTTTTTTTAATGATTTATTTCCCAACCCATAAAGATGTGAAAAGCGCTCCCAATTAGCACGCAATGCATATGATGATGTGGCCAAGACCGCGAGCTTCACGTGAGGGATGGGCCGGCATGGGATCGAAAGAAACTTCCATGCAGTTTCTCACGGCATCTATTTACACATCTTGTTCTTCTTCAATTGTGGTTGTGCCAAGTATACATCTATTTATATATATAATATATGTATATTATATATATATATCTCTATATTAATTGTTCCACCTAAAAGAAAACTATGGAGGTATATGTATATCTACTTTATCTATAGTAATTGTGGTCCATAATTGTGGTCCATATGATGAAAAATCTATTATTTTGTTTGGTTATTCAATTCAAATTTAAAATTTTTATTTTTATTTTATTATTTTTTTAAAATTTAATAAAAATTATAATTAATTTTTAAATTAAATTAAAAAATTAATCAATTTTAATTTAAAAATTTTAATTCCAATTAAAACATCAAAACGAAGGCCGTGTAAGTGAAAATCTTCAATTAATAGGAGAGATATACATGTGAAGTTGGAGAGAGTTTTGGCAGACTGATGTGAACGTATATATATGTGCTGTACGTACAATCCTTGTCCTTTGGTGACACATGGAAATGACATTTCTTTTTCATATTGAAAGCAGCAAAACTTGTATGTAGGTCTATTTCATTTGCTTTCTACTTGTACATGGAGACCAAAAATACGGGAATATTTCTCTTTATTATTATTATTTTTCTTCTTCTTCTTTTTTTTTTTTTTTTTTTTTTCCTTTTTCCTTTTTTCCTGGTAGAGAATATATAATTCTCTATTTTCTCATAAATTCTTATAGGGCTATGCAGGAAATTAATCACAAACCATCAATCGGATCAATCCAATGGTCAATTTAACCGTTGATCTAGTTACACAAAAAAACAATATTTAAAAAAAAAAAAAAGGATTTGAAACATGATTACCTTTTGGATTTTAAAGATGAGTCTAACTGGATCGTTCTCAATTTTTATGTATTTTTCTTTTATATTTATAGTACATATAGAGTCTAAATATATAAAGTCAGAAAGGATGACTTTATGTTTTATAACTAGTTATATTTGTGACCATTTGTATTTTGATTTAGACTTTAAAGTTTGGGGAAGAAAAAAAAGGGAAAGAAATATAGTACCTACTATATACATGTTTGAGTTTCAATTTTAAAGTGAATAAATACCTTCAACATACTAAATAAAGTGACAAAATCACAAAAACAAAAAATTCTTTAAAAAAATATATTGGGTCACTCTTAATTTTTGATGTTTTGGACCTAACGAAATAATCTAAACTGTGGTTTAAACCTAATCGGACCATATGTAGAAAATGATTTGATTTGATTGTGTTTTTTCTTTGACAATCTAGTCTATCAAACCGTGTATCTTTCCATGATTATGCAACAATTTGTGTGCAATTTGAGTCATATATACAGAGTTCAGTATATATAGTCACCAATTCACGAAATTGATCTCAAATGAAGTTATACCGTAAAATTCAGTTTTGCTACAAGTTATGAAATGAGAAATAGACAACCTATATATATATAGACAACAGCAAAACTAACCTATTATTATTTCAGGAGCGTATATTAAAAGATAAATTTTTTTAGTGAAATTTATATAAAAATTGTTAATTTTTAGTGGGGACGTGATAAGAAAAATCTAAAGTTTTCATGATGTGGTGACTTCACCTTTATATAAATAACTATTTTGAATGTAACTAAAGAAGGATTGGAATGAGGTGAGACCGTGGGGCCGTTAGAACCATATATGCTAATATCTCAATATTGATCTCAAGTCTCCACTGAAAGTACAGATTGAGTTTGAACTTTAATTGGAAGAGAGAGATAGAGAGAGAGAGAGAGAGAGAGAGGAGGGAACCAAAAAGAAAAAAAGAAAAAAAGAAAGAAGAAGAAGAAGCTCATATAAATCTTGAAATGGTTGATTCTTTCTATATAAAGGTACCCTAATCATTCAAATCAATATTACAAGCACTGTATTATAGTAAGGAAAAAGTCCTTCATTGAAAGAGAAATCTATTCGTTCGTGGTAAAGTTGGAATAAAGGAAAGGGAAAAAAAAATTAAAAAATAAATAAACAAGGAAAAGCTCCAAAAGGACTTCTTGAGTACTGATTCTATAATTGATTGTAGCTGCAAATTTTACTTTGCATTTAGCAAGTGCCGACTTAATTGAAATGTATAAAAAATTGATCTTTGATGTCAGTTGTCTCCTTTCGTTATTTATATGAAAGCTTTAACGATCACATTTAAAAAATATGACTTTCAAAAGGCAAATGAAAATTATGGACGATGTCAGCTATCTCATCCCGTTATTTGAAATAAAGGCTTCATTGATCACATTTAAAAATTGTGACTTTTGAAGGCAAATGAAAATTATGAGCAAGAAGTCAAACAAAAAAATGAGATGACTTGGCCTTCTTTTGCAACTTGCAGCACGCTTTCAAGATTTGTGAAAGGGATGGACAGATTTGGGACGTTAAAATTGGGGCCAGAAAATTTAAAACTAGCATGCGCTTGTAGTTCGCTAGCTTGTTAATTTAAACAAGAGCCACAGAAAATTCATACAATGTAAGACATAAAAAGTAAACAAATTATGTGGTTTGTTATGATCATAGCCCTACAGTGTTGCAAAGCCTTGAAAACTTGAAGATTGTACATACATTACATAAAGAAAAAAAAATTTAATAATTATAAAAATTATCTGATAAAAAAAAGATACACAGTAGTTGTCTTGTATTACCAAAAAGATGACATATTGATGGGTATTTTTTGGTTGGAAAATAGTACTATGGATTCAATCTCCAAGAGCATATTTGGTAATACAACTCATTTTAAAACTAAACTATACTTTTTCATCTCAGTTTTTGTCTTTTTCTGAAAAAGTTTTTCATCTCAATTTTTGTCTTTTTCTGAAAAAGTTTTTATTCTCATTTTAAACTAAACTGTACTTTTTCATTTCAGTTTTTGTCTTTTTCTGAAAAAGTTTTTTGTCTTTTCTAAAAAGTCAATAAAAATTACTATTGAAACTTAAAAATCTATAGAGTGTTTATGAGAAACAAATTTTATTTACTCTTATCACAGAAACTATTTATTTTTTTAGTTAATAAATTTGTTGTTTAATTAGAATACTTTGACACCTAGTATTAATTTTTAACTATTACTATAATGGTATCTACTTCTATCACCCTTTTAATGTAAATATTGTTATACAATACGTTTTTCTTAGAAAGAAATATTAAATTTGAAACCCTAATTCAACGCATTTGAACATTTCTTAAAGAGGTATTGGTGGGTTTTTTTTATTTAAAAAAGATCCTCAAAACCCACCCAGCTTACGTGATAAACTTCACATTGTAATAATTAAATGATCGGTCTGAAAATCTGCAAAATGATGGTTAATCATAGAAAACAAATTATTTTAGAGACCTTTTTTAAAAAATAAAATAAACGACTAAAAGGCACTTTTTGGTTGATGGACAAAATAATAATTTAGGGTGCTTTACACCAATACTACCACTACAACTTGGATTCAATTTTGTTATTGAAAAAAATTATTGCCGCACCCTACCAAAAAAAAAATGCAGAAAATGTCACACCAACGTATAATTTAGAATACTAAAAAAGTTCTTCATAGTATTATACCGGCATACCGACTGTAGCCTCCTAGGTGACCAATGGTATTCTACGTGATACTGAAGGTAGTCAGCCGTGATATGGGAAAATCATGGCCACCAATAGGTTAGCCTGTTTTCTCACTAGAATATTTAAACTAATAAAATAAAAACCCTAGACAGATTTCTCACCGATTGATTTTCTTAGGCGTCTTATCACAACGGTGCAGTCAAGGTTGTGGAACTCGCCATTATGGAAAATCTCCCCCGACGGTGCCGGAGGTGTGTGGTGTGGGGAAACCTGGCCTTGTAGGACGGCAAAATCTCTCTCGCTCCTTTAACTTAAACTAATTCTCTCTGGATGATAGAATGTTCTTTCACACACTTGACTGTTGGCCGGGGAGAAATTGTAAAGGTTGAGGAAGTTGAAGGCCAAAATTTTCAGATAAAACAAGCCCACAAAGCACCAAGAGACCAGAAATCATTTGCCTAGTCCACCCATGTGTAGATTCAACCATTGGAGATTGAATTTTGTTTATTCAATTCAAAAACTCCTAAATCTGCGGGAATGTTTGGTGTTAAGATTCGAATCATAAATTGCATTTCAATTTTTGCATTTTTCTAAAAAATCAACCTCAAATTTATTATTTATACAGTTTTATAATTCAAACTTTAAAAATTCATAACTTTTGTATATACAAATCTAAATGAGATTATTTTTTTTAATTTATAAATTGCATAAAATTTTAAGATGAATGAAACAAACTCCATATTGATATTTTTTCCTGAACGCATTTCAAGTCTTTATACTTTTTAACTCAACAATTCAAATACTTCACTTCACTTCACCAAACGCACAATTCAATTCACACCTAAATTCTACAATCCAAACCTTAGCATCAAACGCATGCTACGTCTTGCTTTCGCTTTTTTAAATTTCATGGAATTCAAACTTTAAAAGTTCAATATAACTTTCTTATTTTAAGTCGAAATGAGTTGATTGTTATGTAAAAATACTCACAACAATAATAAAAACTAAACAAGATCCACATTGTAATTTTTTTTTCCCGAACGTGTTTCAAATTTTTACATTGTTCTCTGAATCATAATTAGTTTCCAATTCACATTTCAACCAAACATACATTTCAATTCCAACTTACAAAGCTTAAACTCCAATTGTTCTTTTAAATGGCCTCAAGTCTTTGATCTCTAATGAATTCTGAGCCCATTTGGAAGGCGTGAAATTACCGTTCTGGGAGGTAAACATAGTTAAAAAAACTGGCTTATGGAAGCATTTAACAGATCAAATTTGGTAAGATTGAAAACAAAAAGGTCAGCAAAATTGACATTTCTTAAAAGGAAGTTGGACTCAAAAAGGAATAGCCTTGAACCTCCTCCAGGGGAGAATAATTGAAAATAGTGAATATTATCACTTAATTGTCAGCGATTTATTGTTATATTATCATATGGTCATAAATGCCTAAATTATATCCTATTTCATGTTCAAGCATTATATATTAATGACAAAGCTCATAGTAGTATAATACGTGTACATATATATATATATATAGTAGCTTGTAAATGTATCAAAAACACCACCACCTGGAACAATTGATTCATGAAAGAAAAGCTTGAACCAAAAGCCGATATATATATATATACACACACATATATATTGGGGAAAAAAAAGAGGTTATGACTTTTTTTAGTAGCACAATATAAATTCCTTTTTCACTCACAAGTCAATTATGTAAGTGTGTGTGTGTGTGTGTATATGTATGTATATCTAAATTCTGTACATATATAAAAACTAGGTCTTATATTCCTGTTTGTAGTCAAGAACCAAGGATTGGAACAAAAACAAAACTAGACTTAAACTAACTATATATCCACTTAGCACACCCGTGAAGAAACAAATCAAGTAGTAACTAGCAAGAGAAACTCAAACTGATCTTTGATCTATTAGTTTATAGCAAAACAATATAAGAACATATATGTTAATTATAATATTCTCATGGCATGTACAACTTGTTGCCACATTTGCACCTCCAAGCCTCGGGATAATACTCGGCCGTCACCGGCGTCCCCGGTGGCACCGGGACATGGACAGGCTTGCACGGCGTACAGCTGCCACATTTCCACAAACATCGGGGCGGCGACGACCCTAGTCCGCCTAAATACCTCCGCGCCGAGCTCATCAAAGGTGCCGGTGTATTTGCTCATTGCCTTCCTTAGACCTGACCATCATCTTGTCCATAGCCATAGCCTTCTATAAACACATAATTAATTAGGTTCCTATTCTAAGTTAATTTGACACTATATTAGAACAAATGACATGTTTTCATTTCTAGAAAGCTTTTTGTTAACGTTAGGAAATTCGAACCTCAAAGTACTAATTATGTCGTTTCTATTCGGGCTAGGGGCCATGGTAAAGAGGCATGAACCGTACAACTACAGCGAAAATATCAGTACTGGTCTGTCGTTTGTTACCTAATCAAGGAGGACGACAGTTTCATATGATGCAATCAGACGGCTGCCGAGAGAGTACAGGATTCCCGGGGCCCGCTTCGTCCCCTCTCTCTCATTTTGGTTTTGAGAAGCGTGGGGAAGGAGATAAAGCCCGCAGTCAATAATGCTCTCATATGGCCAGACTCTTAAGTTTTAAACCCAACTTTTTTTTTTCTTTATTCATGGAAGAAACTTGTTGCCAGAGATTATGAATTAAATATATCTTAAAATAATTATATAATTAGGACGTACTAATTAACTAAACTATATACCTGAAAATACGTGGTATCAGCTTTTGCAGACAACGGACACCGGCTATCTGCATTGGAAAGAGGGAAACTAACAGTCATTAAAAGAAGATTAAACTGAGTTAATACACTAAATTTGATGATTTTCTTCATGTGTAGAGAGAGAGAGAGAGAGAGAGAATTGTTAACCTGGGCATGGGGTTGAAGAAAAGCAGGAAGTACAGCAGAAGAGTGCGGAAATTGAGAAGAAGAAGATGGAAAAATAGTAAAAAAGATGGGGGGTTTTGTTGATAAACCTTAATCCGTTTCTCTTCCACTCCATTAATTACAAGAAGAAGACCATCAAACCAATCAACAACACCCAGAGAGAGTATACTATATATTAAGTTCGGATGTAATGCTTCAAATTTCTAGATTCTCGCTCTTCTTCAACCCCTTCTATGTTTGGATTCTCATCTCAGCAATGAACTAGTATTTAACCAAACCTTTGGACTTGAAAGAATCTACATCTATCCTCCATGCAACAGTCTCCTCAAAACATTACCTAACATCACACACATATACACAGACATATATATGAGTGTGTGTGTGTGTATCAGCTCTTATATGTGAGATCACAACTAATGGTGGGTGATATTGTACGGCTAACAAGAAGGGTGCTTTAGAGAGAGAGAGAGAGAGGAAAGGGAGAGGTGAATCTATACGGATCGTCGGTTCCTAAGCTTTGCCATGTTCGGATCTAGGATTCAGTTGCAGGCTTTTTCCCTTCTCTGTCTAGTTTCAGCTATTCTCCCACCCTAAACCCAGAAACACAAAAAAAAACAACCACCCTCCTCTCTCTCTCTCTCTGCACACCCTTTTCTGCAAATCTGCTATACTATAGCTAGCTCTCACTTCTCTCCTTTTTTTAAAACCCCAAACACACCCCCAACTTCTTTTTTCTTTTTTTAACTGTTCCTATCTTTTTCTATTCTTTAACTTATTTACAATTCTCATTATATAAGGCATGTTTTGTTGTTTTTCAATGTTCTATAAGACAATGTGTAAGTGAAGACGAGTGAAACCCCCCCCCCCCCTTCCTAATACAAAATAATAAAAATTTGGGATCTACCCAATTCAAGTATAAACAACGTAAAAAATTGATAACTTAACGATAAGAAACAAATTCAAAATCATCGCATGCAAAGTCTAACTCTTATTTCATGCTAAATGAACTTGAGTAGAACTCATCGTGAAAAACTAACTTATGAGAAAATAAAGCTCAATCCATCCAATACATATGTAAGAACCTATTTGGGAGAGATCTTGGAGATGTAATTTTGCAGATATTTGAATTGTACGGCTCAGTTTAGTGATACGGTTTGAGTTGAAATTTTTTAGTTTGGGTTGATTGACTTTTTAAAAACCAGTTATAATTTTTGTTGACTTTTCAGAAAAAGACAAAAACTGAAATAAAAAATTTAAATTTAAGATGTAATGCCAAACGGAGCAGTAGTTTTTGAAATGTGTATTTGGTTGACAAAAATTGTTTTGAGTAAAAAATTAGAAGACTTAAAATGTGTCTGGAAAAAAAAAATCAATATATATCTTATTTCGCTCTTCTTATTCCATGTATTAATAAAAAATCATTTAGACTTAAAATAATAAATTTATAAATTTTTAAAATTTAAGTTAATTGTAGATATTTAAACATGCAGATAGTAAAAAATAGTTTTAAATTAAGAAAAACACAATAAAAAAAATCAGGAAACTAGATGCCAAATTTCGATCCAAACCTTAAATATGACAATAATCCAACAACTTAACGATGCGAAAGAAATTCGGAATTAGTTAACAAGTTTCACTCTCACGGTCACAGACGGAAAGCCCCGTAGGAACCGAATCTAATAAAGATATTGAATTTAAGAGGACTCGTAATGTATTTTCGAGCCAGCTTTCAAGACTTTTAAGGTGTCTTAAGGAATATTTTGGTACTTGTAGGGTTAGCATGTAATGAAAGGAATGCTATACTGTACAGTTCAAAATATGAACCGGAATTCCTGTTTGAACCCTGTGACCTTTTGGGGAAAGTAAGAGGCACGTTCTTAGCGGAGTACATGACTCCATGCACCATGGGAGATTCAAGGATGTCTGGTTCGTTAGTTTATTTCTAACTAAAATATATTTTTTATTTTAATTTTTATCTTTTTCTGAAAAAATTTTTATCTTTTTCTGACAAATTTTTAACTCAAACTTAAAATTTTCAAACTCAACTAACAAACCAAACGAAACCTCAGTGATCAAGGCATCACGGTCATTTCACTTTTTCACAACTATTTGCTGAGGGAATCAATTATTAAATCCTATAAAATCTGCCTCCTGGCATCAAATCATCAAGAAAAAAAATACCAATTTCCATGAACAAATCCTAGCCGTTGATCAACCAATACATATCTGACCACCTTCTGGTACAGAAAAAGGATAGGATGTCATGGCCAGTTGGGGTAGTACTGATCAAGATGGCTGGCTGGCCCTGGCTCTCTTTTGGCTCTTTCTCAATGCTAAAAACTTTTAGATATTCGGAAGGCGAAGAAGGTGGACAAATTGTCCAAACAATTAAGTTGGGCAAAAAACAATTATTATTATCATTATTGTTTTTTTGAAAGCATTTCATATATACCTTTCTTATGCAATCTAATCAATTATTAATTTTTTATGCCAATCATGAATCGAACCTTTGATTTATGACTCCTAAACTCTAAACGTCCTTCCCTCATCATTGGGTTAGCCCAATAGCTTAAAAAATTATTATTTTACATGTTTATGTATATGTATATATATATATTTATAGGTTATGGTCATTCCTTGTCTAGGGCAAAAACCAATTTCAGGTTTATATAATATACCTTTCAGATGTTCTATTTTTACCATACCCCATATTTGCCACTAATACAAGCAAAGAGGTCAATGACTTGCAAATTTTAAAGTTGGTATAGACATTTAAATATATATGTATATATATATATATATAAAGATGTACTACATTGGACTAGCATTGTAATTTGTTCTTCTCCATTAATTATATAAATCAATGGTGTGAATGAGAAATTCATTTTGGAAAAAAAAAAAAAAATCATGAGCCTAGAAATGTATGCGACCACATGTCAAAAATCACGATTTCCCACATGGTTTTCCATATAAAATGCACTACAAAACGAGTGCAGCATTCAAAGTTGGATAGGGCTAAAATACTACCATTTGAGGGAAAAAGATTCAAACTATTCATATGTGGAAAAAAAGTGAGAAAATTTTGCAGTCTTCTTACTCGTGAAAGCATTATGATGACGTACAAGACAAGGTTATACGAAGACCTCCATGTTTTCTTTTCCCTAACTCGCAGGTCTAAGTAGACAACGATATCTATACGTATATAATAACCCTTCATTTTACACAAAATTACACAATGTATTCTTTTTATTTATTTATTTATTTATTTTAAGTTCTTGATTCTTTATTATATCTAGAGCAATAAAAATCAAAGAAGAGACAATTAAACAATCACACACAATTGAAGGAAAAAAATAGTCACGCACAAGATTATAATGGTTCATTAATCTTTGTGAAGCAATTGAATAAATTCGGAGCAGCTGTGAAGTTTCACTATGATGAAAATTAGTATTACAAAAGAAAATCGCACACCTCTGAAACTCTTATTGTTTTTCTTAACTTCTCTCCGACCCGAAAAACAACACCCCGCCAATACAAGTAAAGCAAATGGCGACCACAGTGAGGCTCTTTATGATAATATCGTGTTAGGACAATAATTAGGCTACAGTCGCACACACTCAATAATTCGGGCTGTGGTTTGAAACTCTTGGTGCTTTTCTTAACTTCTCTTTGAACACAAAAAAAAAAAAAAAAAAAATGCCCCCACCAATAAATAAAACAAGGGCAACCACAATTAGGCTCTTTATGATAATATTATGTCAGGACAATAATCATGCAGCTGGGTACACGAACTCAATAATTCGGGTGTCTCCAATTGGTTAAGAGGACAGTTTTTTCAACACAATGTATTGTAAGATGGAGGTTCTTCTTTTCTTTCTTTCCTTTTTTTTTTTTTTTTTTTTTTTTTTTTTTTTTGGTGGGATAATGTAGTGTAAGATGGATTGAATGGGTGATTTGGATTCTTGTGCCACGAAGTGAGAAGACGTTGAAAAGGAAAAAAATTTTTGAAAAAGCACCTAACAATGCACGTTTGGATCTCATGCATGGTTTAGTTGTCTAAGAAATGAATGGACCCGTGTTGGTAAACAGGGGGTTCTAAAACAGGCACGTAGATGTAGACATGGATAAATATATATATATATATATATATATATATATATTTATGTGTAGCAAAAGGAAAAGTCTCCATCTTCAACTTTGTTCATAAGCTATCTATATTGTTCTCGTATGGAGTTTTAAGGAGGCCCCTCTCTAATTCCTTATACAAACGACAATAACCTCTGTCTCCCATATCATCCCTTAATCGTATGTGATTCCAACTTGAAATATATTTGATAGTGATCTCACATTTGTGTCTGTATGTTTTGGAAACTATTCCGGATTATGATATAAAAACATATTTGAACAATGCTTACAGCTAGCAACGGCCCATATACATGTTTTTGGTTAAGTGTGACAGTTCAAGGATATACATATATGTGTGTGTGTATGTATACATATAATATATATATATATATATATATATAGCTAGAATATTATCACGGGTCATACAGTCCTATATCTTGTCTTTCTTTCAAGTTTCATTATGAAATGTAATGTGTTTGCACGGGATATGTAACAACATTGTTTAACTTCTTTTTGAACATTTGAAATTAAACACAAGCAAGGAATAGGTCAATCGAGAAATTGGACTACACAGATTATTATGTGGTCCACCATATATGTGTGCGCGTGTGTGTGTGTTGACAAAACCTGCCTCTGTGCTGTATATATACACATATAAGTGGAATGTTGAAATTCTGATTTAATAGGCTGGCTAGTTGTTTTGTGTGTTGCATTTTTCATTTCATTAAATATTTCCCCTTTAAAAAAAAATCCCATGTCTAAATTGTTCACGTAACGAATGTATATTGGTTAATTAGGAATCATAACCCTAATTACCCAAGCTAATTCTCCTGCTTAAGCCAGTAGTATGAAACATTGCTTATAAATAGGCTATTGAGGCTAGAGATGTACGAAAAGAATTGTGATGAAAAGAAGTAAGAAAGAATGAGAGAAACTATAATTAAATAAAAAAATAAATAACGTTGGTTCTTTTTTGCCCTCTTATATTATCCATCATTGTCTGTTTTATTATTATTATCGATCATCTCATATTAATATTATAATATTTTTACGTGTGCCTAATCGTCACTCTTTCACCAGCTCGCATTTGTAATATATTCTTCTGCATGCTTGTCTCTCTCGATTTAAATATGTGCTGTGTGCATGTATTATTTATATATATTTTTTGGAGAAAAATAAAAGTGTGTGTGTTTAAAACATATTTACTTGCTTTATTTTATTTTATTTATTTATTTTTCCTTTTTATGCATATACAGCGACAGTTCCCATATCGAGATCATGTTACTGAAACCCTTCACGTGAGCCATTTCCATGTTTTTTTTCTTTGTTAGACAGTGATCGATTAGATATGAGAACTACTATCACTTCACAAACGGTTGTTTCCTAATTATTATTCTTCCAAAATTAATATCTCATTATTAATTAAGGATTTGTATTCATATCGACAAAAGTACTTTTTAACGATCGAGATATTAATCCGTATTAAGTTGTGTAATCTAATTATTGATATTATGAGACATTGAGAACTATAGCCTCTGAAATTTAATGTTGCTTTTATATTAAGTGTCAACCATATTATATAATGAATTTTTACTATGATTTTATTATTCTGTCAATGAAAAAATTAAGATGTCTAATTTTTAAATTTGGTAGAGTTTGAGTCACTTGAAAAGTTATTTTTCTGTTCGCCTGCAAAGTCGTTGTCAAAAAAACTGTTGTGTGTTTAAGGGTTTGTTTGTTTTATCCTTTCAAAATAACTATTGTGTGTTTAAATGTTTTCTTGTTGATTTATTTCCAACTCCAACATAACCCTTTTTTTTTTTTGTTTTTATTAATATATATATATATATATATATATTTTCGCCTGGAGCCAAAATTTGGTTACTTGAATTTGACTTCACGGCCTCTTGGTTTGAAAATAGGGGAAACGACTGTTTTTATATATGTATTTTTTTCTTGGTAATGTTCCATATGTGGATTAAACTTTGCAGAGAGAAAAGCAGCCTTTACCAATAAAAATCAATTGAAAAAGAAGACACAGGCAGAACACGACAGTCCTTTTGGATCTTTTGTTACGTAGTTAAGACAGCTTCTTCTTCTTCCTTCCTCTCTCTCTCTCTCTCTCTCTCTCTCTCTCTTTTTTTTTTTTTTGGTGTTTGAAACTTAAGACAGCTTCTTACACTTTCTAGTAGTTCAACAGAAAGCTAATACACATACACACACCCCTATGAATATATATTTCTTTTTAAGGAATTCAGTGCCCAAACCGTTGAACTAAAATGTCAAGTCTGGTTGAGTATGCAAAAATTGAGTTTTATGGATTTGAATCAAGTGAAAACTTGGGGTAGACTATACATTTGATTAATTCTTGCAAACACACTATCTTTAGGGGTTTACAGCTAAATAGCATTTTTTTAATAGGTTTTTTAATAAATAGTCGAAATCTTTAAACTTTAATTAAAAGGCTATTTTTTCAAAAATGATTAATCAATTTTCTTAAATGATCAATTAGTTATTGATCATGTAATAGTCAATTAGTGATTGACTCAGGGTCAATTACTGATTCACTATAACTTAAATCACAAAATTTTATGATCAATCATTGATTGACCATTAATTAATGGTTGACCATTAATTAATTATTGATTGACCAAATCTGAAAAATGATATATGGTTATTTTCCTAAATAAAAAAAAGTTAAGCCATCTATTAGATTTAATGATTAAAAATGGCTACCTAACCTAATTTTCCCTATCTTAATAGGCCATCTCCTTGACAATGCAATTTTTAGAATTCAATTATGTTCTTGTGCCATTTTTCTAGAAGTGGTCCGGAAAATATAGATCTTTATATGTAAATAAATAAATGGAAAAAAAAAAAAAAAAGATTTCGTCTTTCATTGACAACTTCAAGGAATTAGAAAGTGCTTTTTTTTTTTATTTAAATTTATTACAGATACAATCTTACGATAATTTCATATAATGTAATCTAGCGATAATTTTTATATTTTTATACAAGAATGGTGTCTCCCAAATCCCTCCACAAAAGTAACATAATTGAATCACAATCCTCTAAAATGCGTATTCCTCCAAGTCATATGTGTTTTATCAAATTATTTTATTTTATAGTAGACATGTTGTTTCCATCAAATCGCACATATTATTTCATTTTCATTTCCGTTTTAACAAACCTTTTTCTTCAATTTTCATCTTTGAACATTCGCTTCCATTCACACACTATTCCCAAGCGAATTTCACATTAAACTCCAATACTCTTTAAGAAAATATAGATGTTAAATTTCGACAATAGTATATCCATTTTCAACACTACTTACAAAATACCCAGCTCTATTTTTATTTTTAGTTTTTTGAAAATCCTTTTCCAAACATAAGTTTGAATTTTTAGCATCTCAGATTAAAATTTTTTTTTAATGCTTGCTTTTCTTTAAAATAAATAAATAAATTATTAGGTCAGTCCTTGAATTTTTAACTTTGTGCAACATTTGTCCTTGAACTTACTTTTTTTTTTTTTTGAGTTGGAATGCTTCTAAAGTTTTAAAATGTTATTACAATAGTCATTTACGTTAATTTTTAGACGAGATCCGTTAGTTAACGTCTCTTTTGGACCGAATCACTGATAGATTCTGTTTAAAAATTAACAAAAATGACTATTATAATAACATTTTAACAGTTTATGGGCATTTTATGTTTTTTTATTTTATAACCGGAATGACCATAAACTAGTAAAAACGTTACTACAATAGTTTTTTTAATTAATTTTTAGACTCAATCTGTAGTTAGCACCAGATTACATCCAAAAATTAATGAAAAGGACTATTATAGTAACATTTTAAAAGTTTAAGGGCATTTTAGCTTAAAAGAAAAGTTTAGGGATTAAATTTACATAAAATTAAAAGTTAGCAATTTACCTAAAAAAAAAAAAACAGAGAGAGAGAGATGATATCAGTGTGGGTTGGGCTTCGAAAGATTTGGGCCCCTCATATCTTGTTGTCGTTTGGGTCACGTTCCCATTCCGCATGAGAGACGCACCAGCACAGTGTGCGGACTGGACTGATCCAAATCTCGGGCCCATCCATTCAGGACGCTGTCGTTTACGATCAGGTTTCACACAACACAACACAAGTTTGGACGGTCGACATTCAATCTAGATAAAAAAGAAAGCCCAATTAGGCATTATATCAGAAATGTGGCCCCCACATTGAAGTGCCTTTGGGATGTGTGACTTCTGACACAGAAGTTTGCAGAAACTCGCGTGCGGACATCTTTTTTTCTTTCTTTCTTTCTTTCTTTCTTTTTTTTTTCTTAATTAAAAAAAAATCTCCCTTAATTTTCCCTATTCCCCAAGTTTTTGTTGATTTCGAGCAATTTTCATAATTTGTAAAGCATTATTCAGCAAATTCCTTTATTTTTTTTTCATTTCTCAAAAATCTCATTTTAAAATTTGAAGGATTAAGTTTGTAATTACTTATTTTGTTATTATTTCTTGTATATGGTGCACATATTTGAACACGAAATCACATGCACATATTGAATTTGACAAAATATTGTTTTTTGAAATAGTTTGACAAAATATTGCAGTGCTCTAAATATCATTCATAATGACTTTATGGTGTAGAAATAAGAAAGAAAATTTACAGGTTAGAAGTGAAGAGTTGGGTCATATTCCAACTCTACTAGATAATTTTTTAAAAAATTATAAATTTTCATAAAATTTTCACATTCCAACTCACATTAGAAGTAAGGGATTCGAACGGTACATCTTTAGGTTAAATCAAGTATGCTATTACAATTTGGTTACATTTCTAATCACATTTTTTATTCTAAATTTAAGATAAGAGGATTTGAAATATGAGCTCTTATCTAGCACATCATCTTAAATATAACGCTTATTTCCAAAAAAAATGAAAATTGAAAAAAAAAACTTGAACTTGATATAAAATCAATTTTTGAAATTAAGACTTTGTTTGGGGTTTCAGTTCAACTTCAATTAAATATATTTTTTCATCTTAGTTTGCGTCTTTTTTTAAAAAGTCAACAAAAATTGTAATTAGTTTTTAAAAAGTCAATCAACTCCAATTTAAAAATTTCATCTCAAACCAGTTAACCAAATGCAAGATAAAAATAATATATCAAACATATGTTAAATGTTGAGTCACATATAACTGTTAAGTTATATCTTTTTTTTTTTTTTAAGTAATTGGCCTAGATAATTTATGAACTCTTACATAGTTAACGGTTTGATCTATGTTCCTTTTTTTTTTTTTGGCCCAGATGACCCTAAACTTTTTTTTTTTTTTTGCCGTCATGGTCCATCCCTTCAAAATCTATTAATTTCTAATAAATACGAGGATATTTTAATAATTTATTAATAATTAATTTAAAAAAAATTTTAAAAAATTGAATCTCTCTATTCTCTCTCTCTCTTTCAACCCACTCTAAACCAAAACCCTCACTTTCTCTCTCTCTCCCCTCGAAACCAAAGTAGCCCAAATCTGATGCCAAGATCTGAGGGAGGGGCAAGCTTAGCGGTGGGGGAGGAAACTAGATCAGAGTGCTTGGGTAACAGCGGTGTAAAGAGGATCTCGGGCAGTGGCGAGGGTGTGGGGGACTCAGTTCGATTCTGGGTTTTGAGTTAAGCTCGGCGAAGGCGAAGATAGTAGGATGGGGTGGGAGGTTGGACAAAGGTGATTTTCGGGGAGGGGGTGGGAGCTCGACGATGGAGAAGACGAAGGGGGGCAACTCTGATATGGGTTATGGTGGTAGGGTAGGGGCTCGTGGCAAACGATGACGGGAGAGGGGGACCAGACTTGAGAGAAAGAGAGAGAAAGGGGGTGGGGGGCAAACGACGACGGGAGGGGTGGCCGGGGTGGTGGGGCCGAATTGAGAGAGAGGGGAGGAGGAATGGGAGAAATAGAGAAAGGGGAAAGGAGGAAGGTGAGAGAAGGGAGAATATTTTAGTAATTTTATTATAAAAATAATCATTTTGATAAGATTTCATTAAAAATTTTACAGATTTTAACGAAAAGTACCATAATGATCAAAAATAAGAGTTTATCATTTGAGTAAAAAAATAAAAAAAAATATGAATTAAACTGTTACTTTTATAAGGATTTAGGGATTATTTAAATTAATTATTATTATTATTTTTAAGTAACGTTGAGTTATATCTATAACAAGGAATTACAAAAAAAAAAAAAAAAAAAAAAATCTATTGACAGAGCCAATTACAAATTCTGTCGAGACAGGACTAACACTATTCATAAAGTTAACGTGCCTGGTCCTGTCACAGAAAAAGTGTTTTGTATTTTCAGAAGTTTAAAAATGGGAGACAGAGAGATTAATTTAAAAAAAATAAAAATAAAAAAAAGGTATTGTTGAAGCAAGGGGAGGGAGGTTTGAGATTCCCGGTCCATTTTCCCAGTTAAAATAATGTCCAAATTTTGTCTAAAACCCCGTGACTGTTTTCTCAAAGCCTTTAAAATATATTATTTTATTTTAACGTAGTAAAAAGTTGAGTCAGTTTCAAATCCAAACTCTTTTTTTTTTTTCTTTTTAAATAAACATTTTTATTTTTCTTTTTAATTTTAGAACTGGAGAAGAAGAACAATATTTTTGGAGCCAAAAAAAAAAAAAAAGCACTCTCTCCTTTAGTTGCACAAATAAACTTCTGAACTCTTCCAGAAAAGAAAACCACCGGCTGGTCACACTCACTCACACAGCACTCGTAGCTCCTGAAACGTTGTTGTAAAGCTGGCGACACTTCCTCTAGCTCTCTGCAGAGGCTTCTTCTTTACTGTGTAAGATTTCTCTGCAACTAAGAGACTGTTTTTTTGCTATTGATTATTTTTTTTGGTTTCTATTAATGTTGGGTTTCTTTTTGTTTTGCTGTAATCCACTATGCACCAAAAAGTTGTTGTTGTTGTTGTTGTTTTTTTTTTTTATTTTTTTTATTATTATCCTTTGGTTTCTATAAATGCTGGTTTTCTTTTCTTTTGGTGTTTCACTACTGTCTTTTCCTGCTTATTTAGATGCTTAAGCCTTTTGAGGTTGAAATTTGATTCTTTGTGCAGTAGATTTCCTCCTTTCTTTCTTTTTATTTGTATTCAGTTTTTTTTTTTTTTTTTTTTGGGGTTATATTTTTTGAAGTCAAACGTTTCCAAGTAGTTCCTAATGTAGAACTGAGAAAACCCTATTGATTTTTTTTATTATTGATTTTTTTTTGGTTGTACAACAGGGCTAGTTCACTACCGGGAATCTTGGTTATTTTCTTGGGGGTGTTTCATGGATGCTAATAATGCAATGCCCATTTTGAACCCACTTGTGTAATATTCTTGTTCCAAACTCTTTGTTTATTATCAGATCTGCGGTTTTATATACACACACACGCACATATAAAACCTTTTTCTAGGATTTTAGTTCATCCTTAAAGAATGGAAGTTGTACGTCTAAACCCTTTAAGTCCTCAAACATATCTGAAATAGTCTCCAAGTTTGCTAAGGTCTGCAAGTTTATATCCATTGGTGTGCTTCCCTCTGAAACCAATTGTCCCCTGGTTGAGGAGAGCAGCGTTGCGATGGATGAGGCGGAGTGCAATGGCGTGAAAGTCCATCCGCAGCCAAATGAATCGAAAAGCA
The DNA here is from genome assembly GCA_025413485.1 of Ficus microcarpa. Classification (NCBI taxonomy): domain Eukaryota; kingdom Viridiplantae; phylum Streptophyta; class Magnoliopsida; order Rosales; family Moraceae; genus Ficus; species Ficus microcarpa. The sequence continues at coordinate 19,582,873 of CM046377.1, read as the reverse complement.
AGAGCAATGTGTGTGGAGACGCGGAAATTGGGATGTTGTTCGACACTGTTTCAGCTCTGAAATCGGCTTATATTAAGCTTCAGGAAGCTCACATTCCCTACAATTCGAAAATGATTGAGGCCGCGGATGAACTTGTTATGGTTGAGCTTGAAGCGCTCTTCAAGATCAAGCGTGCCTACAAGGAGAAGCAATTCAAGAAGACCAAATTGGATTCCTCTCGCTTTGCTCTCCTGCAGGCAAAGATTGAAGTACAGGAAAGGCTGCTCGAAGAATTGAAGTTGAAAGTGAAGGCTAAAAACTCCGAGGTCTTGCAATTGGTAGAAGAGCTCAAGGAATTGAATGTGGGGAATGCCAAACTTGCTGAGAAGATCAAGCAGAAAAGTATGGAAAGAAAGTGTGCAACATTTTTGAACATTAGCGGTTTCCAGAAAGCTTTCGAAGCCACTTCAAAGTCCATACATGATTTTGGAAAGCCGTTGATTAGCTTGATGAAAGCTTCTGGCTGGGATTTAGATCTGGCTGCAAAGTCTAGTGAAGGGGAAGCCGTGTTCTCAAAAAGGTCTCACAAGAAGTATGCATTTGAAGCCTACATTGCCAGGAGAATGTTTAGTGGAATGTCGCTGAAAAAACATGACGTGGATTATGTCATGAGGTTTGACGACCCGATTGATGCTCTGATTGGTGATCCTGATTCAGATTTCGCCAAATTCTGTGGACAGAAGTACCTGCTTGTTGTTCACCCAACGATGGAAGCATCATTCTTCGGGAACCTGGATCACAGGATGTTCGTGTTGAGTGGTAAGCATCCGAGGACACCGTTCTACCAGATATTTGCCAAAATGGCAAAGTGGGTTTGGGTTTTACAAAGCATTGCAGGCTCATTAGATCCCAAAGCAAAAGCTTTTACTGTCGACCGAGGAAGCAAATTCTCGGTTGTTTATATGGAATCTGTGGAGGAGGACAAGGAAAGCGAAGTTGTTTCGGTTGAACCACATCTTAATCAGAGAGTTGAGTTTATGGTCATGCCTGGTTTTAAGATTGGAGAGACATTGGTGAAGTCCCGGGTTTATGTTTCCAAAACGACGGAATCATCAAATGTTAAATGCTAGATGGTGATGCTATAACTACAACTAACTGGTAATTTAGCAGAACCTAATTGTCTCTTGTTTTCAAGATGTTAATACTTAGCTCTAGCTACTGAGAACTGTTATTGGAGCTTTTCAAACTGCAGCTTGTTTAGGACATCGGAATTTAAGTCGCCAAGCTGATAGTTTGTACTTTCCAATTGTCAGTTTTTTGTCAAAATCTAATGATTCTGAGTGCAAGAACACTGGTAATTTCTTTTCTGAACTGTGTATATATATATATATATATATATCTAGTTCTAGTTTTTGTTCCCTTTCTATTATTATTGGACAAACCAAATTGTTTTCTTCTTATTCGACTGGTACTTTAAAAAAATAAAAAAATAAAAATTGTTGTTGTCTTCTTATTTTTTTAAGCTTTACAAAGAACTAACAAACTCAAATTTCTTGAAAGTTAGTTTTTGTTTCACTTTCTCAAACAACAAAAGTGTAAATTTTAAAAATAAAATGTTGGAGAAGAGGCTAAATTGCAGAGTCACTGGGGACTATCAACTCCATCAGTGTTGGTCGAAAACAAGTCCTTGCACAGCTCACCATAGAATCTGCTCACCAAATCAATGAAAACGGGACACTTGAGGTTCTTCCAACAATAGAGAAGCTCTTCAACATCCATCAAGTCCCTCAACCTCCCTTCTTCAACAATCATCTCCACCAAGTAGTTCTCGAAGCTCCTGCACGCGTCTTCTACATCCTCAGGACCCGAATACGCTTCCCTTTTAGCATCCTTGTTAAGCCTAAGGTAAGCAGGCGTCAGAGGTGATGGAAAAAGCATTCCTCCGCCTCCGCCTCCACCTCCACCTCCACCTCTCTCAGAGAAACTCTTGAGCTGCACTAGTCTGTCCATCTCGCTCGTCCTCCTGCGAAAACGCAGGGCTGCAAACAAAGAAGTGAGTCGAAATTTCGAAGCCTTTGTGGTCTTCTGGTGGTTGTTGTTGTTGTTGTGGGGGCGAATTTGAAGCGATCTTATAAAGACGGGTTTCTTGAGTTTGAATTTGAAAGTCGGGAGTAAACTTCTGCATGGTTTGAGAAGCTTGGATTTCAAGGAAGCTAATGCCTTCACTTTCATTTCTAATGATTGGCAAGGAGAGTGGAATTGAAGGGACAAAACAGAATGTTGGTAGAGAGAGAGAGAGATGTGTTTGTTAAGTGGAAGGTAGAGAGAGAAAGAGGAGAGAATTTGTAATTTGGTGTTGATGTGAAGAAAAAGGCTTTAAATTGGGATTTGGGGTGCTAATCACGTCTAGATAAAGTGGGATACCATGAAATGAAAAGTTGATTTTGTTTGGAAAGAGTTGTGATTAGTTGGGGGTTGTCAATGGGCCATGGCTTTGCCTTGGCAAAAAGCGTGGCCTTTTTTTTTTTTTTTGACTTCAAAAGGGGTGCTAATGCTACTACATGACTTGAGAAGAAATCCATTTCTCAATTAAAGTATAACTACACAATTAGATCATGACATGTAGATTTTGAACAAGCACAAGCAAGAGGGGAAATTTTATCCAAAATGATAATCTCAAAAAAGTGAAATTATAATTGACCTACCGAATGATCATACGATCGCGTGTTATAAAAATGAGTTTAATATCATTCCGAAATTGTTTTACTACTTAAAACTTTAAAAATCTGTTTTTGCTACCATAGTTTTCCATTAAGGCTATTTTTACAAAGCAATTATAGTTATTATTTTGTTGGCACCTAGATTGTACAAGCACAAGCAAGAGCTTCAGCAAATAAAAATATAAAATAAAATAAAATAAAAAATAAAAAGGAGGAGGTTAACAGATTCCATAGTTTGTATCAATGAACACATACCAAAAAAACAAAACTACCATGGTGGAGTTGTAGCAATTTTTACAAATCCTCTTCTTTTTATTGCTTTATATATATATATATATATATATATATTTTTTTTTTCAGAAAGCTAAATTTGGAGACGGTTTGCACTTTGCAGGCTGAAGACTTGTTGCCTGTTTATTTGTTTAGTAATGACATGTCCTGGTGAAGAACCGATAGTTTTTGTTTGGGGGTCAACCATTACTCCTTGCTGGACGGTACTATTTAATAATTCAGGTACTCTATTCTATGCCTCAATAGATTAATTATAAAAAACAATTTTCAACGAAACCAGAATAACAGAATAATGATTTAAAAAAAAAAAAAAAAAAACATAACCAATTCTTCTAGTGAGTGGCTGGAAAAGCCTCCTCTCCTTGTGAATTCTATTAAATTGTTAGGCCTAATTAACGCCCTAAAAAAAAAAACACCTTACATAGAATTAGCACTTGGATGAACCTTATTATTATTATTATTATAGTATTTAATAAAAGATGGGTGTTGTTGTTGAGATTATTATTCATATGAGAGGGCTGAGAAACACAGAGGGTTGTGAGAGAAATAAACACAATCATGAAGAGTGCGTGAGTGGATCTCTTATCATTATAGTGAAATTTGCGACGGCAGAAACAAGAAAGTAGTTGTTGATGCCGAAAATCTTCAGCACAACACCCGATGTGGTTGCTCGACTTGGTCAGTCCTGCACAATCACTTTACACCTGGTCACCTACAAAAAGGAAGTACCTCGAAGTGATGGGGACACCAGTGGGGTGTTTGCTAAAGGCACTCCAAAACCTAAGTCGGTAATGGTACTAGTGAGCAAGTAGAGAGGTAGAGCTTTGGTAAGGAAAAATTATTTATATCTGAATAGGTGGGTTGACCCTCTATTTATAGACATTCTCTGTGGGCTCGGGTGTTTGGACGACCCGATTGGGTCGAACTCCGAGTGCTCCCGGTGGGTAAACATGCTTCAGGTGCACAGGCATCGTACGTCCAATAGGTCGATGCTGCGTGTCCGTGGTCTAGTGTTGAGGAACACTAGAGTGGGCTAGTGTCGACATAAGTGAGCACCGTACCAGTCTGAGCGGGCGGTGGTAACAGGCGACATGTCAGGTGTCAGGCGGCGGATTGTGAGTGTTGTACCAGGACACTGCTATCATCCTGTACGAGGCAGTGTGACGTGGATAGTGAGGGGTCCGCTGAGCAAGTGGCACTTACCAGTTGTATGGGAAGTTCTGTTCGGGTCAATGGCGTGGGCCCCAGCAGTGCCCTGTACGAGGTACACGGCGGGTAGTGCTAGTATGGTGGACACGTGGCCGTTCAACGAGGTTCTCGAGAAAGAATCTGGGCCTAGTTGGATTTGATTTGGTCGAGAATAGTCGTTCAACGTCTTAGAATTCTGGTTTTAACGTCCTTGCGCACCCGGCTCACTCTTAGAAAAGGGATTCCATCATTGGATAAAATTACATCATCAACAGTAGTTATTAATTAGACGAATCTATATAAAAATCTTTGATGTGTTTTTGTGCGTTTTATTTTCTCTCAGATATTTGCTCTCGATAACATTGAATTAGGTCGCGAACTAATTCTCGACAAAGTTCAGGATTGGTTTTGAGTCTTCAGTGAACGAACCACTCAAAATGTAAAGTAGGCTTATAAAAGAAAGGCATTGGGCTGGGCCTTGATGATCTGCAAAGCTCAGCTAATGGGCTTACAATTCCATGGATTGGACCTGTAGTAGTCTCATTGGTTATGGACTAGCCCACCCACCACTCACCAACTCCTCTTGGGGTCCACTAAAGATTTTCCCAGTTGGTCCCCCAACTTGGTAAGGCCATAATGTGGAACCACCTAGATATTCCCGCACTTGTAATTGAATTCACTTCCATAGAAGTTTTGCCTTCAAAGAAATAAATAAATGGTAATAATAATAACAAGAAGTCTGTGGATGATTGGTATAAAAGTTTACCCAAACACGGCCTTAGGCTCAAGACTCTTCCTTGGTTGGTGATATGTTCCTTGTCTCATCTGCTAATTCCTTTGTCCCTTTCTTCTTTTCCACATCTCATGTTATTTGGTGTCAATCTTGTTGTTCTCAAACGAAAAAAAAAAAAAAACCCAAAAACGATACACGTTGCGAAAAGTTTATCACAAATTTTTAAGTTTATAAGTTCCTAAATTTTGCAGCATTTCAAAACTGAAATAACCAATTTATCTTTATTTTTTAAATCGTTAACAAGTTATTTTTTAATTTTTTTTTATGGATGAAACCTTTTTTTATTATAATTTTCTTAAATATATATCATCAAATTCAGGGTCCGTTTGGTTGGTTAGTTTGAGTTGAAATATTTTAGTTGTAATAGTAAATTTTTTTGAATTTTCAGAAAAGATAAAAAACTTTTTGGGAAAAAGACAAAAATTTTTTAGGAAAAAGACAAAAAAAAGTACAGTTTGAGTTGAAATGAGATGATGAGACAAACGGACTCTCAATATTTACAAAAAAAAAAAAAAAAAAAGATAAATAGACATAGAATAGATCTACCAATGAAACTAAAAAGTTGACACCACAAGGAGGGGTGGTTGTTACCAACTACATTTACTCTTGTTCCACATTATCGTCAATGTCGGATTAGCTCTCGTGTCTGATCTTAAAACATGCTTTTGACTTTATGTCACAACTCCTTTGATTAGACTCTTCGGACCCTTAAGTTTCAGAACCAGAGCAATAGTCAAGACCAAGAGCCACTTATCTAAAATTATCTTTGGAATCAAAAAGATTTTGATTAAGCCACTAATCACCCGTTTACTAATGTGTTTCCTCCTAATCAAACACAACATTCTTTTCTTGGTTTTTTTTATTTTTATTTTTCGGTGTAATGATCATTTTTTTAAGCTTATATGGTTAATCAAATTGATATTCACTTCACGAGTTCTACATCGACAAAGAATTAATAACTTTATGTGATATAAATATCTATGAGTTCTTTTTTAATTATACTTATAAATCTACTCTATTCTTATTTTTAAAAGTCTTTTATTATCTATCTGTCTTGTAAAAATTTATGTGTATTATTATTATTATTTAAAACCAGAAGGCGATAAGTAGTTCCCAGATGACCGTATTTTTTAACAGTAAAGATCCCATACTCTCCAGTACGAACTTAAGACAAAAAAACAATCGACATGGGGGCTAAGGCTAGGGATAGGGCAAGGGCAGTTCTATACAGTTGTAGTTCAGACTGCGCTACTTGGCTGTCTGCTCTACAGTGTAGCGGGCAGGGTTTATGTTTTCTAGTTCTTTTTTTTTTTTTTTTTTTTTATCCTGAAATTTTGAAAGAGTCATAGGATTTTTTTTTTTTTTTTTTACTTCTCTCTCTCTTTTTTTTTTTTTTTAACATGAAAATTTGAAAGAGTCATAGGATTAGAAGGCGGCCACTGAGATGAGTCCAACTGTCCAAGACATAAGTATATATCACTACTAGTCCCAAAGTGACATTATTAAAATCAAATTCACCTGGACATTATGGTGCGGCGACTTGAAAATTATGGTTAATTTGACACTTGCTCCCTCATTTCTGTGCTCTATATTTGTTATTTTTGTAGGATTAAAAAAGTTAACCCAAAAAAAAAAGATGAATTTATGATGATTAACACAGTAATCTTTTAAAGCATTTTTCTTTTACTTAAATTATAACACATGTATGTGAATTTACAGTTTGAAATTACAGTATAAAATGTAGTATAAAGGGGACAAAATATGCAAACTAAAATTTAGTGATCGTCCTTGTATTCTTAACTATCTTTTTTTCCAAAGAGATCTCTATAATTTTTTTTTAAATGATATTAGAGAATCAAACTTTATATTTTTTTAAATGAAATTAAGTATATGAAAATTATGACTAGATTATACATGTAATGGCAAATCATTTTTAATATTGTTCTTTTAGTCTTTTAAGCAATTTAATAAGTGAGAATGAGATAGTCAAATATTAGCTCTAAAGCATCCGACTAACTTTATGTTATACAAGAAAACTGCGCTGGGTTTACCCTTTTCAACTCATTTTGCAGCTAAAGACAACAACTCATTTACTTAAAAAAAGAAAAAAAGAGAAAAAAAAAGAAAAAAAAAAAAGGAAAAAAAGAGAACCCTGCTTCTGGTGTATATATATTCTGAGACGGTTGGCGTCCACGCCGTGCCAGCTTTGGCGATTCCAGCAAGAGCTTTTTCGGGGACCAGAACAAAAATGGCCAAAAAAAAAAAAAAAAGACCGAAAAAAAGAAAAAGAAAAAAGAGTGTCTTCTGTACGAGGCATGTGGGGCCTAGCAGATATCAAGCGTTTGGAAAAGAAAGAGGCAGGCAACCAACCAAAAGAAAGAAAAAAATAAAAAATAAAAAAAGAAAAAGAAAAAGAAAAAGAAAATCATCATTCTTCGAGCATGGAAAAGTGGAATTATGAGAAAATACAGCACTAGGTAGACAAATTGGGTATTCTTTGCGACTACAACCATCATTATGTGTTTTTGCTCCAATATTCCTCCTTTAGATAATCAAATTACCAATATCTATTTAATTAAGAAAAATTGTTAACCCTTCAAGTCGCATCAACATAATCCTTGTTTAACACATTTATGAAAACCCACACTCCACTTAATCACAAAGAATTAGAATTGCAATTAAGTGTAACATAATAATTATTCAACTTCTTACTTCAAATATAACACTGATAAAATTTAATTATACTAAATTATTGTCATATCTTTTTAAAAAATCTCTCTCGTTTGAAGACCGTTCCGTTTGACGGTATAAACATGCATAAAAGATTTGTACAATCCAAAAGAGAAAATGGTACAATCTGTGAGAGAGAGTTTTCTCAGTTCAGCAGCGCTGGATAGGAAAGCTCTCCTATCTTTTTAACATTAGAGTTATCTTGAATATTTTTAATTGTTACAGGCGATGACGGTAGTTCTAAACAAACTCTGGATTCAATAGATTTTCATACATAGATATATATGAATGTATATATAAAAGTTTCCTTGGTGGCGTTTCTGCTGGTGGTAATGATGGAAGAAAAGTCATTCATTAGACGATTCTTTTGTTACCTTCTGTTTTCTTGCCAAACAGCGAGTGATCCAAATCCCTATCTTTGGAATTTTATATATTATATATATATATATAAAAAAAGGACAAAAGAAAGACTATTTTATTAGCTCTTTCACTAGTTTGTTTAATTTTCATTTCGTCTTTACTCTCCACTTCCTAATAAACGCAACTCTCTGTCATCAACCATAACTAAAAACACAAACCAAACTCACACGCACAAAAAACAGAAACACAGACAAAAACACAGAGAAAGATCAGAACAGAGTTTCTCAGCCATGGGAAGAAACAAGTTCAGATTTTCCGACATGATTCCAAACGCCTGGTTTTGCAAGCTCAAAGACATGAGCAAAACCAAAAAGCAAACCACCAAGAAAAAGCTCACCCCAAACACCACCACCATTTCCCAGAAAAAACCACAACTTTCTCAGCCAAAACACACAGCCAACAAAACCCAGAAATTTACGACAACAACAGCAACAGAACCACCCACCAGATCAGCTGACAGGTTCCCACCTGCCAAACACCTCTCAAAGCCCTCAGATATGATCCGTTTTCCCGAAGCTCCGCCGAGAAAATCCTCCTACAACAGAAGAAGCACATCCAGAAGGAAAAAAGTACCACTTTTCAAGCCTAATTCAAGTGAAAGTTCTTCTGATGAAACTGACTTCCCGGACACTGCATTAAAATTCCCTCGGAGCTTGACTCAGAATTAGACTTCGTCAATGGCCATGACGACGACGACGACGACGACAACGACCCTTTTCCCTCCTGGCCGAATTCTTGCAGCTGCAGACTCAGCTCCTCAACCGCCGACATTATCATCGACTTAAACGACGACGAAAAGCCCGGTTCTGTTCTGAAGGAGAAGACAACGGGAGACAGATTTGTCGACGTCGTTTCGGAGATGATCGACCTCCCTCCGATCTTGACGAAGCCAATAAACTTCGACGACACCATTTTCGAAGCCACGAAGCACATGACGTCAAGATCAAGAAGAAGAACAGCAGATCACGAGAGCATAATTAGAGAACACAAAACGACCAATGTTAGTAACAACAACAATTCCGCGAGGAAATCTTCGAGTGGCTCGTCCGGTGGTATAAGGCTGAGGACCAACTCGCCGAGGCTGGCGAGCAAGAAAATCCAGGCATTCGCAAGAAAGAGCGTGTCTTCGAGGAAAAACAAGCACCTCTCGGAGAGCTTCGCCGTCGTGAAATCATCGGTCGATCCGCAGAGGGACTTCAGAGATTCGATGGTGGAGATGATCGTGGAGAATAACATCAGAGGCTCCAAGGACTTGGAAGAGCTCTTGGCATGTTATCTTTCGCTCAATTCCAAGGAGTACCATGATGTTATTGTCAAGGCCTTTGAGCAAATCTGGTTTGATTTGGATGATATTAGGGCGTAAATTTAATTAGTATTATTGTTACATTACATTAATCAAATGCATATAGTCTGATCTAATTTTATATTTTTAGCCTTCTTTTTCTTTCTGGTACCGCTTTTAAATTTCGACTTTCTATATTCAATATCCGAAGAGAATAATTAAGCTATCACATTTATAATCTCAAAAAACTACTACATGAACTCTACTTTACCCTTCTAATAGGCAACTTTTTAACGGTTTGACCTATGAATAAAAACAGTTCTACATGTCATGCTGTAAATTTTTATTAGTCTACTGGTTGAGCAAGATTGAATCGTTTATATCCCAATTGGCTTTGGAGTATCACATAAGTATAAAATTCACTTTTATTAGGGGATGATTTTTCCATTAGTAAATTAGTATTTTTTTTCTTTTTTTCTTTTTAATCCTTTAGAAGTTGAGATTAACCAATATCTTGTTAGAGTCCAAATTGGGAATTAATGATGCAAGTGTTTGCTAGAAGGAGATACTGGAGGAGAGGTTCATCTGAGAGAGCTTTTCAGTTTTTAGTTTTTGTGTGTAATTCCTCAAAAGAGAAGATTTTTCTTGTCAACTTCTGTTTGGAAAGAACCAAATTGATTAAGGAAAAAAGAGATCAATGTCTAGAATGTTGGGCGGTTGGGGACCTTATAATAATAGGACAGCGAAAAGAGAGAGTTTTTGGATGTCCAACTTCATTGTTTGCTAGCCAACCATGATCAATTTCAAACCTACCGAGTGGTATAGCTCTTATGAACAAACAGACACTTGACACAGAACTTTTCCAACTTTTCAGTTTCAGCCCAAATAAAAAAAAACAAAGGAAGGAAAAACGTGGATAGTGAGTCAATGGAATAATAGAGCAGTACTACGTTTATTCCGTGATCGGCACGACTTGTTTTCAACCAATCACATGTTCACTTATCGACCACAGGACTCAAATTACTACGAAGACATCTCGAGACTCATTTATTATGACACATAAATTTACATATTAATCCTAATGTTGATCATGCATCATTCTGATTTTCTGAGTTCACAATCTGGTCACAACGGAAAGCCAAACAAAAAGTAAAAAACAATAAAATAAAATAAAAAAACTCTAAAAAAGCAACTGAATCTAATGAGAAGGTAATTTCATTTGAACGTCTTAAAACTCCTTACCTTTCAAATATAAAGTTTATATGCACTTTTCTTTTCGGAACTAATAATCTTATCTCCTTGCAAATTATTGAGTTCTGCCAATTCTCCCAAGATCTTAAAATCACAATCTCGATTTTTTTAAAAATTTTTTCAAGCAAGCGCATAATTAGCAATCTTCTCTGTAGGCGTGGTGTTTTTAGTAGTTGGAATCTCTTCCTCCTCACTGCCTCTACTTGAAGATGGCATAATATTACTCTGATACTTGTTATTGTGCTACTTTCTTGATTTGACCGTTAAGAACGCTCTTTTTGTTTCTTTAACTTGATCCATATAAAAAAGTCTTATGACTGTATTGGCTTCCTTGTGATATCTGGTATTTTTCAATTAGATATACATTCAAATACAACAAATATGCATATATATATATATATGTACACATATTTTATAATCATTGCTAGCTTGGCCAGGCTTAGGAGAAAGATCGACTTCTGCCTAAATCATGAGTGAAGAGTGTTATTGCATGCAAGGGGTGGTTTCCTGCACAAATTGTAGGATGAAAAGGAATTGTCAAGGCTAATAATTTATTGGTGTGGGGGCACAAGAATAATGATAAGAAAATAAATTTGAAATACCACAAAAATCCACACCAAAAAAAGAAAAAAAAAGAAGAAGAAAATAAAAGAAAAGAAAAGAAAAGAAAAGGTTTTCTGGTTCACTCTAAGACGACTTGATAAATCCCAATGAAAAGTCAATAGCCCTGTGCCAGTAATGTACTTTTTTTTCTTTTTTGGTGGATGGCGGAGGACCACCAACTCATTCCAAAACATAACAATTTAGGATAAACATGGCATTTCAAACATAGTTTGTTCCCAATTCTTGCTTTGGTGATGTGAACATAGGCCCATCTATTGTTCTTCTTTTTTTAACTAATAAAGTTCATTATTCTCAACCTTGGCAAATATAGAGGCTCTTCAAGTCACACCTTAACCCAAAAAAGTGTGTAAATATATTTAGAGTTTCTAGGCAAAAATTCGTACTATATTTTGCCTCTAAGTGGCAATACTTTCTTTAAGTCTAGTACCTGAAGTGACTACAAGGTTTAGTTCCAAATTGTGTTCTCTGTAATTACTTTAACAAAGTTTTCCATAGTACCTAACATTTAATGCTGAACTTATTGTTCATAATTCAAATATGAAATTCAAATTTTTGTGAGAGAAAATTCTGTAGAAAAAAGTTTGTAACTTAGTCCCTGATCGATTGTTTTTAGACTTGTAATGTGCTTATGTTCCGTCTTTCCCTCTCAAGTCTAAATTCATGCAACTAATAAATCAATGGTGACATTTAGTCTGGGAAAAAGCTATGATGTATTTCGTTTTTTTAGGGATGTATCATACAACTTAATCTCAACTTTAGTGTTATATGATGGAAAGAAACAATTTGAATAGTTGAAAGTTTTTTAGTTAGAAGTCAATAAATATCTTTTCAATAGCTGAGAATTTATCTTTCTATCATTTTATGACTGAAATTTGAACTGCACGAACCATAGTTTTTAAATATGGGTTGTGTGGCGATTGATTATCAACACCTAATATTTTGTTTTTGGTGTGAAAATGTATACCTAATAGTTTGCTCTTAGTACTGGGTGGAAGAGGAACTTAGTTGGTTAGTTGAATGTTATGACGTAAAAAAGCCGTAAAGACAAGAAAAGAAAATGGGAAATATGAAAGCCGGAAGATGTAAGCATGACTTTCTGCATCATTCCCCACAAGGGTAAAAAACATAAAGCTAAAGATGTGCAATAATCTAAATTAAAGCGCTGCAGAACCAAAATAAAGCCTAGCATTTATACCTATAATTAATCTCATTATCAATAATAGCAAGGCCCTTCTAGTGAAGGTCGTGAATATAATAAGAGGACCACATGTGATGGAGGCATAACGACAAAAAACAATCATTTTATGACTCTCTCTCCAATCCGTCAGAAGTTCAATTCTTGATATTCGCTTAATGTTTTTGTCATGACGAGTCAATTAAATTCTGAAAATGTTGTCGAGTGGGGGCATAAGGACAAAACTTTTTTTTTTCCCCCTTACATTCAAAAAAAAAAAATCCGGGAGAGAGAGAGAGAACAAATAATGGTGGCTAGGGACATGGCATGGGGGGGGGGGGGGTTTGAGCTTTTTCTTTAAGGGACAAGTTGGAGCAGTAATATTCACATGGAAATTAGATGGCTTTTTGAAAGGACCACAAAGATGATCACAAAACAAAACTAGGCCTAGGGGAGTAAACACAAAGTAAGGAAGGACCACACCAAAATTCAGGAAGAGGGGAAAAAAAAGAAAAGAAAGAAAAGAGAGACAGAAGAGAAAATCCCCATCTAGCATTGAAACCAAACCCGCCATTATGTTCTCTGGAGGGAACGTTATCTGTGGCAAAGGCATTCATACATACTTATTGAGGAGGAGTCTCTTTTCATTACAGGAAATAGCCTTGAGGACTTGTTACTTTCATTACATATCAACTTTTATAATTATAGTCACTTTCAATGTCCATCCTACCCAAAAAGCCATGGCCAGGCCAGTCCATTTCCCTCTGTCCTCTCTCTTTCTCCCTCTCTCGTTTGATAATTAACTCCTACCCAACTTGTTTAAGACGTCGCCTCACAGCATTATGTTTCAAGTCCAGCAACTAGATTTATCCGACGGTTGTAACATTCCATTTAAAATCTTGTAACTATTAGTTGGTTTACTTATCGTTCTTTATATAAGATAGTAACAGTACTATGCAGATTAGTTTGTTTTAAAAACAAGAAACATATGTTATATCATAATCAAAATATACGTGTGTGTGTGTATGTATTTATATTTGATGTCTTAAATGCAAAGCAAATAATGCATCTCAAACATTATGACATCTGAAACAATTAGGCATCGCATGCTGTGGAGTATAATCTCCACAGTTCATTAATCCTACGGTGGTCCTTCCTATCCTTTTCCAAGTCCCATCATAACCACTAATTGCAACCTCCAAAATCCGATCCTAATTTTCAGCAAATGTTGGCCTACGACCATATATGAGTACCACAGCTCAATGGTCTTTTTTCTCCTTTTTTTTTTTTTTTTTTTTTTTTGGGTACCCCTTTTCAATTAACCTTTTTTTTTTTTTTTTCTGGTTGGATAAACAAAGAATTATGGGTGCGTTTGGTTGGTCATCTTATTTCAACTCAAACTGTATTTTTTTTTAATCTTTTTCTTAAAAAGTTTTTGTCTTTTTCTCAAAAAGTTTTTTGTCTTTTCTGAAAATTCAAAAAAATTTACTATTACAACTAAAATATTTCAACTCAAACTAACCAACCAAACAAACCCTATTAGTGTTATTTTACCTCTCACTTTTTTTGTCCACATCAGAAATCATGCCTACTAATACAATGGAAATGACCTATACCTATAATATTCAGTGGATGAGCTCAGTCAATCACAAACTTAACCCCACAATCATTTGGAATAGACCTTAAATTGGGACTACGGAGTATTGAACCTTAAACGCTAAGAATCCTAACTGTTGCACTTTGCATTACCCTTTTTTTTTTTTAAATTTATTTTATTATATATATATATATATATATGACTTAAATAATGTTGGTAACGAGATTTGAAAATGATGAGAAGCGTGGGAGGAGCCGAGCAGTACTACATTTTACGGGGAATTTAAAACATGAGACCCATGTGCACCCTGGAATTCCTGGCCCAAAGAACTATTCAGATTAATGCCGTACGCGAACTTGGCCAGAGCTCAGAGGCGTGAGGATTCTCATTATCTCATATATATAGTCGCCATATATATCTGTGTGTGTATCCACACCACAATCCCCAAAACATTATGATCAAGGACGTAAATTAAACAAGCTACATTTTGTACCCAAAAAAAAAAATAATAAAAAAAATAAAAACAGTACGCTAGTCCATTATTCATGTTTGGAAATTCCACGTGAAAATATAAAAAGAACGTACGTAGATATCTCTATTTTTATCACTAAAAGCCTAGCAGCTAATAAGAGTCATAGCCTCCGTTTATTAAATCATCTTAAATTTAAATTTTTTATCTTAGTTTTTGTCTTTTTCTAAAAAATCAATGAAAATTGTAATTAGTTTTTAAAAAGTCAACCAACTCAAATTTAAAAATTTCAACTCAAACCGTTTCACCAAACGGACCCGTAACTTTCTCATGCATAGTTAGTTTTATAGCCGTTCGATATTCAAGCCTTTAATTTTTCTGTAAAAATTTTTTCACATGCTACTTGACAATTTGTTTTCTCCCCCCAAACAGTTGAGATCACTAAAATCTGAAATCCTTATATCGTTGTTGGACAACGAAATTAAACAATTCGAACCTTGAATATATATATATATATATATATATAAAATATTTTTTTAGGTGATAAATGATTTAACTTTTTCAAAGTACAAATTGAGTTCACTAAAATACTTTTCACATAAAATTTTACATCACACCTTAATATAATGAACTCTAACATACAAAATAGTTTATATATTACATGATTATTTATTCCTTAATAACGTAAAATATACATATCGGCCCTGCACTTATTTATTAGTTTTTTTTTTTTTTTTCCTCTTGGTGCATGATATTGGTCCCTGCTTGTTGAAAAAGGATATTTGTTGTCCTTTTATACAATGGCGGGCATTTACACACGAGAAGGCATCACAAAATGAGAGCCAAAAAAGACCCTTTGATTTGCTCTCAAATTGTGACATTGTGCTATTACATTTTTACAATTATAAATCGTACCTAAAACTCTGTATAACTGAAGAACATCCTTTTTTTTTTTTTTTTTCTCGACTCCGTGTCTGCATTGAAAAGAACATCATCTTTTAACGTTGACCATCAAAGCCATTTCCTTTTATAAGAACCTTAAACTCTTTTGCTCGGATGTCCTTGATGAGTACCCTTCACATTCTTTGAAGCACCAACTTGCTTAGCCACCTCGTAAGGCGATTGAAACCCGATGTTTTCGACAGCTCCGATCGTGTTAAACAACCGTCTCTTGTAAACCTCCTCGACCAACGACCGGTGTAGCAACTGGCTACGAATGTCCACTAACGACGTGTTCCTATTCAATCTAAGGCTGTCCATGACGACCCTCTTGTCCTTTGAAGCTCTGGATGGCACGAAAGCATTGCATTGCCCCGCATTTCGGATTCTCTCTTCGGGACAAAACCTCGTAAAGTTCTTAGTCTTGGTATTGATGTTGGAGTGTTTGTCTGATGTTGCGGGGTTGATATTGGACTCGTTGTGGATCTCGTCACCAGAGAAGTAATTCAAGTTGGAATAGGTTCCTGAGTGTGAAGACCTTTCAGAGCTGGTATCATCATGCAAATCATCTGCAAGGAACAAGTTTCTCCTTTTGTAGTTGACATTTGTATTCCAAATTTCCAAGACGAGTCTTACACAATGCAGACACAATCTTACTCGGAGTTAGTTTAGAATAGACTGTCAGATCATACGCGTGATGAAAACTTTTATCATGAACATTGCGAATGCGTATACACGCTTTAAAATCATGTGACATTTACAAAATTGAAATACCTAGCAGCCTACGTACTAGTATAAACCGGATGTTAATCTTTAAAGCCCATCAAAACGCCTCATCCCGTTTTGTTAACGTTCGATGATGACTAGGAGGCAGAGCATGCCTTTTTGTTTCTTTTTTAATAGAAAGTTTTAAAAATCGATCTGCGTTTTTCGGAGACAACTTATGTAGCTAGATCTGTGATCATACTAAGAATCATAACTGTAAATCTAAAGTAGTTTCCGAATTTTTCCCTTCATGTTAGACATTAGATAACATGACAGTTGGTTTGTTAAATTTTAGTTAGATTCAAATATTTTATTTTATTTTACCAATCAAAAGTAAATAAATCAACTTTCACGTCACTTGGTGGTTAAAATGAAGTGAGTGTCAATCTCACATAACGCATGGCGGGAAATGGTATGCTAAAAAGTAAATGCTAGTAGACCTTAGCTAAGAAATCAAGTTTGTAAGATGAAAAAACCAAAAAAGAGGGAATCATACCTTGGAGCCAATCACGACGATTTGCGGTGTGGTCAATCCCATGAGAGGTGATCAAGCCTGATAATGATGCTTGGGATGAAGTAGAGGATGAGAATGAGTAGAAAGGATGGTGGGTCCCGTCGTCGTCGTCGTCTTCGTGATAACTAAATGTATCATAGTGTGGAATGAGAGCAGAAATCTCCCCTTGGATCATTTCTGCTATTTCAAATGGCTCCCAATCTGTGATCTCCAATTCCTTCACCATCTCCGTCGCAACATCCACCGGTGTGTCAGTCACAGTGTCGAATGGGAAAAATATGTTCCTAAGAGAACCTGCACAAATGACAAACCAAAAACAATGTACCATCTTTATTAGCAAAATGAACTTGAACTTGAAAATTAACAAAAAAACGTGTCTTGATTTGAGAAGTTTTGTACCATCTTTATCAGCAAATTGAACTTTGAGGAAAATGGTGTCGTCTTCAGGGTTAAGCTTCCCTGTTATTTTCATGTCGGTCCTCCGGGGTACATCGTCACTCAATCTCAACTTCCCCATTTCTTTGTCGTTTAGAAAAGGCTTCTGACTTCCAACTTCTCCGAGAAAATTATCATCTTCATCACAGGCAAGAAAAGGGTCAAGCAAGAGCTCTTTCGCCGGCAATCTCTTTGACGCGCTCACCAAGCACTTCCCGATGAATCGCTGAGCTTCCAAGTCTTGAATCCGGTAGTAAGCTGCCGGCAACTTCCCCTGAGAAAAATGGCAATGTGGGTACTCACAATTTTTTTTGCTCAAAAGCTACAACACATTTTGTTTCACTAACGTTGAACAATAAAAAAATAATAATAATAATAAAAAAGGCCGCTATTTTAACAACTAAGGTCGTTTATTTTCATCATTTAGTAACTGAGATTTGAACCGCTGATATTTGTGGTTTTAACGAGAACTTTCAACTTACCGATGTCACTTTCTTGTAAATTTGTGCGGGGTTGGAGCATTCACCATAAGGGTATTCAGTTGTGAACATTTCCAAAACACACATCCCAAATGAATACACATCAACTAGTTCGTTGTAATCCTCCTCGTACAACTCTGGTGCCATGAATTCCGGGGTGCCTAAGATAAATGCAAGTGTAGAAAATATAAGTGATTTTATAACTAAAAGAAACTATATTACATTTTATTATTTGAATATGTTTGTGATGGAAAAAATAGTAGTAACCCTAAAATAATAATAATAATAATAATAAAATGAAATGTAGTTAGTACCTATAACACTGTGAGCAGATTGGGACCCACGGAGGATGGCGGCTAGGCCAAGATCACCAATCTTGACCTGGCCAAGATGGCCATTAACAAATATGTTGTCACATTTGAGATCTCTGTGGATCACAGGAGGGTCGTGGCCATGTAGATAAACAAGGCCCTTTAGGATCTGCCTTGCCCAGTTCTTTATTGCCCGGATGTCCACGTGCTTGTATTTCTTTCTATATCTGCATATAGCAATTAAATATGAAAAAAGTTTTATTACGAATATTATAAATATCTAAGTGTTCAAATTTTAAATTCTACAAATCTTAAATGACTGTTCTTATATATATATATATCTAATAAAATATTTTTTAGTTTCATACAGTAAAACATTTCTTTCATGATATGAATAATTTTCCATCTAATTATATGACTAATGTATGTATGTTGGCTTTATTTAGATATTTGTACTTGTATAATAGTTATCTCTAATACTTATGACAAATGCCAAAGTCATCTTATAAATTTCTATGGTACCATCGAAAATCACTATTGACTTTTCAGTTAATCAGAGGTGTGAATTAAAGTTATATGATCCCTATATAACATTAAGGAGTCTTGTGCCAAATAATAATAATAATAATGGTGAGCATTTAAAATGAAATGACCGACCAAATGAGAGCATCATAACATATTTATAGGTTCAATTGGAGTTTCTACCCAAAAATAGGGGTTTAATTAAGTTGAGATTAAGGGCCAGAAAGGTATACTTACTCTCTCAAAGTCCCGGAAGTAAACATCTCGGTGATGAAATTGAACGTTCTCCGTTCAACGTCGATCCAAGAGGTGTGGAATCGGATGATGGAGTCGTGATTGAGGGTGCTGAGGAGGTGAACCTCCGAATAGAGGCGCTGCAGATCGCCCGGTGAGCGAAGGACTTCATTGAGTTTAACCTGGTTCCATGCCACCTCCATCCCAAGCACCTCGTCAATTGCCTTGTACACTGTTTTCATCGCTCCTTTCCCCAAAACTTCTTCAATCTACATTCATCGCTCACAGTAATGCTTACCAGTATTGAAAATCTTTTATGTAATATTCATTAAAAAAAACAAAAAAGATTTATCAACTAATTATCGAAATGAATTAGAAATTCTTGGGGTTAATTATGTGGCATAAGTCATCAAAAGATTAATTCATTGCGTAGGAATAAATATATGACAAAGACTAATCATGTCATGGGCAATAATTGTAATTAGAATATTTGCAACTATCCCAGATGGCAAGCAATCATATCACAGCTTAATTTAGCGACAAATCAGAAAGCTCTAGTCTTCCAACTAATTACGTAAGTAGACAGAGAGTTGTAAAAATTTATTTATTTTTTGTTCATTTATTTATTTTTACTGTTCCACCTTACTTTCTTACCGCTTTCCTTCTCTTTCTTTAGAAGGCTGAAAAACTATAGAAACCCAAAAGGAAACAACTAATCGAGGTCAAAATCTACTAAGCTGAAACTAATCAAGATTAATCTTATCATTATCAGTTGCAACTGAGAACAGGAGGGGGGGGGGGGGATGGTCAAAAGGAAGCAAAAGAATATATATACACACACAAACACATATATATATATTTTAATAAACTTCACCACCCACTAGCATGATAATTACCAATACTGTATTTATTATAATCTAATGCTCAATATTCTCATCTATAGCATATTTGATGCTTTGTATCATAGCCTACAAAGTCTACAACGATCAAGTCCCCTACGGCAAATCAATAGCCATTAAAAATAATACTTTTCTAAATTCCAAACACAAATAACAATTTTCAAGGATTATAATACCAAGCAAGAAAAGGAAAATTTAACAAAGTCAACTTTATAATACATATATATATATATATGCATGTATATGTATAGGTACTTACCCGACCATATCGACCGGTGGGATCGGTTTCAACATAGGCACTACTATTGCAGTTAGCTTGGGCTTCACCGGGGAGCTGATCTCCGATACAAAACTGCTGCTTCTTGTACATGTTTATACTCTCTCTACTATACCCCAAAGTAGTAGTACTGCCCACAAAAGCTCTTTCTGATTATTATTATTTTTTTAAGAGAAAGAATTCAGAATAATATTCTCTTTCTCTTTCTCTTCTCTCTCTATAATTGTGGTGGAAGAATTAAAAAAAATATATTAAAAAAAAAAGAAAAGAAAGATCGGTATTGTAGGAAAGAGATTAAAAAGAGGAGAAGAAGGAGAAGAAATCAAATGATCCGAGGCTTTCCCTCGTGGTTTTCGTAGGAAAAGACACCAAAAAGAAGCCAGAAGAGCCTTGAGTAGTCAATCCTCAGCATAATCCAACCCATTCCCACCACAACCACGCTTGACAAACACACATCGTACTTTTGCCCAACCATCTAGCCAGCTATAGTTTAAATCTATTAATTTATACTTTTTAATTTCTCTATTTTATATCAAAAATTAATAATTTGTCCCAACAAAAAAAAAAAAATCTAAATATTGTAGGGGGCAGGGACAGAATTGGAAATTGAGGAAAGTGGCTTTTTTTTTTTTTGTTAGGAGAAGAATCGGTGCAACTAGCTACCACGGAACTTGAAGAATCTTTGGCCGCGCTTTGTGGGATGCATAGTTTAGTGGATGAGACAGACTGACTACTCGAGAAAGGCAAATTCCTTTTGGGAACGAAAGGAAGGAAAAGTTTGTTTGGAAATGAAATTCAGTTTTTGTGAAAATTTAAAGTTTTGATGAGAATTTGTTGGATTGGGAACGCAGAGGTGATATTTGGATCTTTATATAATGCTTTTGGGTAGGGATGGATACCGTATGCTACTAGTACTTCTCCCATAGTATATCCTTTTCAACTACCAAAATAATTAATATTTGAATTTTTTTTTTATTGTGTTGATACTGACCCGTATAGCATCAAACTCGGGCCAAATCACGACCTTAATCGATAATATTAAGTTAAACAGTAAATTTGAATGAAATGCTTAAAAAGAAAAGACGTGTACTAAAGTTCAAAAACGGATGTCAAAGTATGTCACTACTAACCAAGTACATGCATGATTCTTAACAAAAAAAATAAATTAAAATTTTAAAAAATTCATAATTACAAATATAATTTAATTGTAATTTTATAATTAACTTTATATAAGATTTAAGATGTAAATTTTAAATCCTTTTTCGTAAAGCTTAAAAAAAAATTAAAAACGGCATGCATCAAAGATGATAAAAACAAACAATCTCAACTATTAAAATACATTCATATATATATAAATATATATATTTTTATGTACATACGGTTTAAGTTGAGTTTATATATATATATATTATATATTAGAGGATTGGACCCCATGTGGAAATAGGTGGCGGCGTCACAGTCCTTAATTATAAGGTCAGGATTGCATCCGATTACGTATTGCTTTTGGCATAAGTTGGTTGTTTCTTAGTTCTCAATAATAATGTCAACATTTTTAGGTATTGAAAAACAATTGTTTTTTTTTTTTTTTTGGGTCCCAAATTTCAGATGGCTAACACCAGCTTCGCCACGATTAATGCCCGTTGCCGTGGGTCACATACCTGGCTCTTGAGCAGCTTTGGTATTTTTTGGACATTTCCTTTAATTTTGGCCTGGCTTAATAAATATCTAAATATATGCTTTAGTTTAAAGAATATTAATTAAATTTATCGAGACAAAGTCCATGCATTTTAAGTATTATTTACATAGTTTAAAAGATGCACGTACATGTATGCGTACTTCTAACTTTTGTTTGACTTTATCTTTAAAAAAAATAAAAAATAAAAAAAATTATACATATATATATTCAAGGTTGCAACTTGGGCAAGTTGAATTCATGTCAGTAGGAAAGTAAGATAAAATGTTTTCATAAGCTGTTATGGGTTTGAGTTTGAGTTATCCAAGCAAAATGTTTATATTTATTGTCAAACACACGGTTGTGCCTTACACGATATATATATATATATATATATATATTTTTTTTTTTTCCCTTGACTAATAGCGAGTGTATCACATACAGTATTTGTTTCCAAGAACTAGTGTCCAATTATCGTGACGTATCAGCCTCAGGGTTCCTCTTTTCCGGCCCCCCACCCAAAAAGAGAGAGAGAGAGAGAGAGAGAGAGAGAGGTTGAAAATAGCAAGTTTTAAAAATATTAGTAGTAATAAATATATAATAATAATTAGCAATATTTTTTAGGTTAGTTAGCTATTAGGTTCTAATAAATTGATTTTTTATTTACTAAACTTACTATTTATTATTATATATTTTAAATAATCAAAATCTTGTTATTTACATTTTTTGGTTTCTTTATAATACTAGTTACTGTAATTTCTGAAAAAGGGAAGTGTGGAGAACTTTATTGTTTATTTAGTATTGTTGTTGTTGTTGTTTATGTTTGAGAGAGTAGTATTTCTCGAGCACGTTCCAACAGAAGCAGACGGTATGGCATAGATACCCCCAGTTATTACGCCATATGGCAAGGAATTCAAATCCAAATCAAACTTTGAAGTACTAATTAACGGCACATTTCTTATATAAACACGCTAAATAAATCATTATTTTGCATGAAGAAGCGCGTTAAATACACACACACATAACATATAGAATTAAATCTCTTACATAGTTTTTTATTTTTTATTTTTTTGGAATTCCGAGAAATAAATAACCCGATAGAAGAAACAAACTAATAAAAGTACATAAATACATAATGGCTCCATAGAAATATATTAATGTAGTTTGGAAACTTAAGACACCAAGCGTTAATTAATTAATTGTGTGCATATAAATATTAGCTTAATTTGCTTGCTCTTGTGCTTCTTTCTGTTCCACGATTAATATGGGATTATTAGTGGTGGCCATGGAGGTGATTAATGGCATATATATATTTATATATCTACACCACATATATAAACAGTTGTTAATAAAACGACATGTACATGAAAATAATGAAGGAAAATTAGCATGACTATTTCTTCAAGGCTATTTAGTAGTGGTTTGACAAACTCTTCACACCTCTCATTTTCAAGTTCGATCTCAATAAGATTTTCAACCAATTGGAAAAAACAGGTCCCTCCACTTACTTTTTTATTCTTATCCATTTCTTTCTTTTTTAATCATCAACTTCTCTTTTCTCATATATATGGGAATCCCATTATTCCATGAAATGACCTCAATTTCTTGGTGATGTGTCCCTTTTGAGACAAAACAAATTGTTCACTCACCACCAAGAAACTTTCTAACATATTCTCAAAAAAAAAAAAAAAAGAAAAGAAATTTTCTAACAACTTTTTATTAAGTTATATATTTTGTACATTATTATTTCCAATACATTAAATGGTTTGTTAACATATACAATATTCATTCATGAGTATTTATTTATGATAGACCAAAGACTTAGATCTATATGACGTCTAATCAATCATATTACACCACATCCTTTAAAAAATCTTAAAATGTTTCGTAACCAATTTTCCTCTGCATTAACAATATCTCACTTCAATAAATCATATTATGATTGTTAGACATTAATTAACACACCAAAATTAAACCAGAAATCTGAATCCGTAAACTACTACATATAATGTCATCTTACCCATTGATTAATCCACCCTTTGATTAGCATTGGGCCATTGATTACAAATTAATCAGTTAAAATTATAAAGGTTCCCCATCCTAATGATAACTTAAGGTGAGGAAGCTTCTCGTAATTCAGGATAAGAATATTTACTATATATATGTTGACCAAAATGAAATTAAAAAGAAAAAAAGAGAGACAATAACTAATGGATTTTCTGTGTAAATAATTCCGTATAGTATATTATCATGAATATCACTCTCCCAACGACGAATAATACTTAACAAAATTCAAACACATTTGAACATCATTTGATTCGGAACCATTAATGTTCTGTACCCAAAGTCTGTTTTTTTATTCAACTAATAACAACAAATAAAGTCCAATGGAACTGAAAAACCGATGTACAATAGTTACACTACTACTAGACATTAGACAAGGTTTGGGTTCAGGCACAACAAAGAATTATTGAGAACAAAACAATGATTATTGTCTCATATGCACCTTTTTTCAAGTTCTTTGAACTTCGTCGGCCACACGCACTAAGTAGGAGACAAAGCATGCCCAACTTGATATCAATTATTGCCACCAACATATGAAGATGTTTTATGTTGTTAATATCATACTATAGTTTATTCAACGTCACATATATAAAATTATATATATATAAAAGAAACGATTTGATTTTTTTTAATATATAACATTCGGAAACAATATGAAATTTATTTAACATAACATCGATGTGAAAATTTTTACATATCAAATTATTGTTATACCCTTTTCATTTATGTTACGTTTGACAGAGATGAAAGGTGTAAGAAAAGAAGAATTTTAAAAATGAAAAATAACAAAATTATGGTGTTTGATCAGAGTGATTTTTAGAGTGGAAGAAAAGTAGAGAGTATCAAAAATCTTGTGCGACCTACATTTCTCTCCGAAAAGTGGATAGAAAACTTAATAAAAATCCTTAGAAACAAACGAAATTATGGGGTAAAATAGTACTCGATGAATAATATTTGATCTCTCCTTCATTTTTCAATTGCAATATAGAAAATAATTTTAGCTTCTTTTTTCACTGTGATAACACACAATATTTTCTTTTCCCTCTTGCTATAAATTTTTTTTTTTTTCACTTCCACTTTTCGTTAACGTAGGTATAAATGTATAATACTTTTGATGCTGGAAGGATATAACACAAAAAATATATATATATATACACACACTGATAATAATATTCTCGGTGTCTAGAATATGTCGCGTTCAAATGATGATCTTATAGACAAGTACTAATATGCATAATTATTGTTTTTGAGAATTCATTTTAGTAGTAAGATCCGCTATCTTTTACTACTATATATGAAATCTAAGTTTCAAACAATTACTGTATTGTTATGTGATTGGGAGGAAATAATTTGCTAACTGATTATATATAATTATATATACATATTATGTCATCTTAGTGACGGAAGAAACTTTTTTATTTTTTTCCAAGAAGACACTGAAATAGACAGATGAATTGTATTTAGCCATCTGAATTAGCAGCCACAGAAATTAGAATTCTAAGGGGGGAATATAAATGGCATTGATGTATAATTAAATACATATATTAATAATTAGCTTTTAAATTTAAAGTTTAAGCGAAGAAAAGTCGTTAAAAAAGAACAAAAACAGGAACAAAAAACCAAAAAGTTGTGTTCGTGGTGCCTCCAAAAACGACTTTGTCTTGGTAGCTCCAACCCACCACCTCCCAGTGGCAAGTGGATGGCCCCATTAACATTACATGGTTGACATGTCTGCAATGCGCCAAATTCCACGTGGTCTGCTTGGTACGGCGGGCCATAATTTCATTGGGAATAATTAAATTTACAGTTTATTTATTTATTTATATATTCCGTAAGATTAAGATTTGTACGATCGATAATAATTATTTTGTATTTGTTAAATTAATTTTTCAACGATTTAATTCAATAATGTTATATGTTAAAAATTAACAACGCATTGACATGTATGGAACTATTCAAGTAACAATATCTCGTGAAAATTCCTTAAAAAATAATTTATTTAAAATTTTCAAACAATGCCTCCTAACTAAACCTACATCTCACCAACTGCGTTTTTTGGTGGATATGTCAAAATTGAAGCAACATGCAAAACTCGTTTAGATCACTTTTTTATAATGCTTGACTTTTCGAATGCTAACTCAGCCTTAAGAAATCATGAGTGTGGGAACTTTCGGCAAAGTCTCTTTCCTCGTTTGACCTTTTCTTTAGAATAAGCTTAGTGCTAATAAGTTACCATTAGTAAACGTGGGAATTGGCGAAGTCTTTTTTCTTTTTTTGGGAGAAAAATTCATAACTGGATCTTGTATTTCTAATTTTAGTGGGACTTGTGTTTTCTTCCTAGAAACTATACCAGCACTGTTATCTTTGAATTTTTGGTTTCGGTGCGTTTGAATTTAGACTCCAAGTTCTTAACAAGAGTGGCTTTGTGTATTGAAACCAAACTACCATAGTTGCAAATGATAAACAATTTTGAAGATTATTGACATTATTAACTTCGCACCTTGCTATCAAAAATAAATAAATAAATTCATCTACATGATCGTATTAAACCTGCGAGAGCTCCCCTCACGCAACTCAGACGCGAGGCTGGTTCTAGCAAAGGAGAGATTGCCTTTCGTTTAGAGGCATTATCGGCATTGACCTCATATGTTGATGCCAACAACAAAAATAAGGCTCCGTTTGTTTCGTTGGTTCATTTCAAACTTTTCATCTCAGTTTTTGTCTTTTTCTGAAAAAGTTTTTTGTCTTTTCTGAAAAGTCAACAAAAATTACGATTTAAACTTAAAATTTCAACTCAAACTGGTGAACCAAACGGACCCTTAATATGAAATGTTTTATAGTTTTATAGGTATGTGTTTACGACTATGAACATAAATCATGTTTAGAAATTAGGCTTATAAAAAGGTAATTGGAGATTTAAACCATTATTCGCAATTTCGTTCTTAGTTGAGAAGTCAATATATACTCAATACGTTAACGAAATTAAAAGTTCAAATGCGAAAGGTATATATTTAGTTTTACAAAAATATATGACAAATTTTATAAAAATATGGAGGTAGATTTATTTTTTCGATGATAATTTCGTCATTGGAATGTGAAGGATACTTATTTAGTTTTCAAAAATATAAGGTAAATTTTACAAAAACATGAAGGTAAATTATAAAATATTTTTATGATTGTAATTTAAATTTATTTAGCAGATGATTGAAGAATATAATAAATTCTTTATTACAAACCGCAAATTTTAATTATTTTTTATTTTGGAAGGGGAAGCATTAAAAGTTTCAGCCGCAAATTTTAATTATTTTTTATTTTGGGAGGGAAAGCATTAAAAGTTTCAGGAAAGGAAAAAAAAAAAAAAAAAGAAAGAGCTCAGAAGCGCCGCTTTTCGTCTGATAAGGTCAGATGGTCGTGATAGACCCCTCTATCACAGGAAGCGCTAGAAAATCATCACAGCTCAAATTGCACCAGCCGGGAATCGAACCCGGGTCTGTACCGTGGCAGGGTACTATTCTACCACTAGACCACTGGTGCTTTGTGTTTGCTTCTTTTCGTTAAATAATTCAAAACACTGATTGACATACAATCTCAAAAATAAATAAATAAGTGCATTTGTTTATCCTCATGATTGTTTCAACTTCCGATTGTAGAACACCCAGAATTTCATAAACGAGAGGCACCACGATTATCCTAGGTTTTCAGAAACAATGTTAATGATTTCCTACTTATATTTATCTTGATATTTTAAGTTTTGACTTCTTTTTCGAACACATGCTTTAAAAGTTATTTTCAAAAAAATTTAATTTAAATCGAGAATCGTTCTGAATTGGTATTTTAGAGAAAGAAAGCAAAAGAGTGCAATATGAATTTTGAAATAATAAAAAATTCAAGTTAAATTTGGATCTTTTTTAATCTTAAAAAAAAAAAAAACTTTTGCTGCTTAATTTTATATATATTTCAAAGCTTTATTTTATGAGGTATCGTTTTTGAGTGAACGGATAAAAATAGATTTTTTTAACGAGAATTTAATTAATTAACATTATGTTTATCTAGTATTATTCAAATTAAGATTTATATTTCAAATTCAAACTTAAGTAATAGTATTCCGATTAGAATTCTACCAAGGAGGATACGTGTTAAGACTATAAGCAGCCAGCAGCCCCAACATAGAAAGCATCATTGGCAGCCCCAACATAGAGTGCATCATTGGCTTTATTATTATTATTAGTATTAATTTTTGGTTTTCTCTGAAGGCAACTAATATGCAATGTTTTTAACTATGGGGCTAGATCAGAGACTTGAATGGATTGGATTCTTCTTTTTTTAATCTGAAGGTAGAATAGCTTCTGAGTTTTAAGTAAGTTTTTTTTCAACTATTTGGATTACCAATGGAAATTAATATCGTTCAAAACGTGTGTAAGATTCAAACTCAAGATCAGACGCAGCTTCAATATTTACTTGCGTCTCAGAAGCAACAGCTGTTTCTACCAAAAACAAAAAAACAAAAAAAACAAAACTCTTGTTTGGAAAATGTTTACAGACGTTTTCGACAAGATAGGCATTTAGAAACTTTATTAAATACCAGAAGATCAAATCTTGCACATTTTTCCAACAATTGTTTCCATGTCTATCCACAGTGTTGGAAAAAAAAAAAACAAACAAACTTGTTGAGCTCAGCTTCTGTTCTTTCTCCGCCAACGAAAAGAATCCACCCAAGCTTGCGAGTGATATATCTATACTGACTATACATACAACATATAGACAGGGCAAAAAAATTTTTTGTTTTCGTCCAAAACGCTCGTTTTCGACGAAACGTGCGTTTTGAACCATATTTGGGCTTGTCTGACTGACACATGAGGAGGGGAGAGAGAGAGGGAGAGGCGTGGAGTGGACAGTGACAGATGGCACGTGGAGAGAGAGAGAGAAACCGAGAGAGAGACAGAGAGAGGGGTGAAGTGGACGTGTGGGTGTGGGAAAGAATGGAGAGGGGACATGTGGGGTCCCTCGAAGTGATTGAGAGAGACAGAGAGAGAGAGAGAAAAGACAAAGAGAGTGTAAACAAAAAATAAAAATAAAAGATTGGCACGTAGAGAGAAAAAATGATACTGATGTGATGGGAAAGAGAAAGAGATTTGTTCTTATTTATTTATCTTTTTTTTAATATTTTTTGTCTTTTTTCTTTTAATATTATTTAAATACTCTTGTACTATCATTTATATTTTTTAAAGATTTATTCTTTGTACTAATATTTATTTTAAATTATTTGTTCAAAAAAAATATATTTTATATTTTATAAACTTTTGTATTTTCTTCTAAGCTTTTTCAAACATGTGGTTATAAATAAACCACGTTGATTTAAGAAATACTTTTCATTAAAGTATTAAAATATTGTCTCCAAAACAATATTTCTATTTTTTCATTTTAATCTTTTTTTATTGGTTTTATTTTAAATATTTTAATCTTTTTATCTTTTTGGTCTTTTCCATGCTTTCTTTATTTATTTACAGATATTTTGTAGATTTTTTTTCTATATACCTTTTATTTATATATTTTTTCTTATTTAGATATTTATTATTTTAAATATATTCAATCATATTCACCGTATGTGTTTTTAAACTAGTTTACTTAAAAAGCATGACATAAATTTCTACTCTTTTAATTATTGTTTTTGCTCTAAAATTCTGTCTAATAGAAGTATAGAAGTAGGATTCCTAAGCCTGTATATTAGCCAAGAGGCCCAACATAGAGACCAACATTCGCTTTATTTATTATTCATCATCACTGCTGAAGTCTTGTTCTTGGTTTTATTAATTTCTCATCTTCTTATTCTTTTTCGAGATTTAGCAATTGTTAATAATTTTTGGTTTTTTTTTTTTTTTTTTCTGAAATATGGGGATTGATGAAAATCTTTGGATGAATTCTTTTGTTTTACCTTAAGCTAGTATAGATTCTGAGCTCAAGTAAGTTTTTTTTACCAACACTTTGGATAGCCATGGAAACTAATATTCTTCAAAACATGTGCAAGATTCAACCCGAGCTTCGTTGTTATTATTATTTC
Source organism: Ficus microcarpa (assembly GCA_025413485.1). Taxonomy (NCBI): domain Eukaryota; kingdom Viridiplantae; phylum Streptophyta; class Magnoliopsida; order Rosales; family Moraceae; genus Ficus; species Ficus microcarpa. The sequence continues at coordinate 19,553,186 of CM046377.1, read as the reverse complement.
GTAAAAGAAAGTTAGCGTTTGGTCCACACTGATACTGAAAAATTTCTCGAAAGAAAGTGATAGAGCAAGTGATCATTATTTTGTTTTTGTCGTTTTTTTTTTTTTTTTTTTAACTTAATACGTTAAGTTTTAGGTTGCGTTTAGAATATAGGTGGGAAAGGTTGTTTTCATTAATTTAAGTTGAGAATGTTTTTGAATTGTTATTAGAGAAAGAAGAAAAAGAAAAAAAGAAGAGTGTGCGGTACTAATTTATTTACAGTCAAAAAATTACTACACTAGGATATTTTTTCTAATCTTCTTTTTTTTAAGTCAAACTAAAACGTCAATCATATGCTAAATTTTATAAACTATTTTTAGAACTTTTGCTAGGTACCGTTTTTTGTGTGATGGATGAAGAAAGATTTTTATTGGGAGAAAAAACATATACTTTATTGTATTAAAACAAAACAAATTTAGTATCATTAAGAATTTAACATATACTTTTTCTAAGTACCGTTTTTTTTGTTGAAATGTCACGCATCCAAAACGCCTGAGGATGCGTGACATTTCAACAAAAAAAAAAAAAAAAAAAGCTTGAGGATGCGTGTTGGTATCTAGTACCATTAAGAATTTAATTTCCATCAAATTAGGATATATTTATGTTTAAATTTCTAACTTAAATATTAGCATTCCTATTAGAAGAATTATACTCTTCATTTTTTTCTTTTTCATATTATTAATTTTTCTCTACGATTCTACATCAAATAGAATCAGAAATCGTATCAAGCCTATCTAAAACCAACAACCTCAACATAGAGACCATCATACGTTTTCTTTCTTTTCTTTCTTTCTTTCTTTCTTTTTTTATTTTATTTTTATTTTTTTTATTTTTTGGGTTATTTTCTCATCTTGTTTTTCTTTTTCAAGATTTGCGAGTAGTTAATTATTTTTGGTTTTTTCTGGAGGCAATTAACATGCAGTGCTTTTAACCATGGGGAATGATTAAAGGCTTGGATTAATTAATTGATTAATTAATTATTTATTTATTTATCAGAATGAGAATAAGCTTCTGGGCTCAAGTAAGTTTTTTACCAACACTAAGGATAACAATGGAAACTAATATCGTTTAAAACTTGTGCAAAGATTCAACCTATGATTATGATGTTAATAAGATTGTACTTGAAAATACAAATTTATTGTTCATCACTTTACATAGAACACGTTTCCACATTAAGATTTTTGGAATCGGAAACAAACCCGATAGAGACACTTCTCAAAAGAGTTTGCTTCTCCTCCTTGTTATGCCGGAATCGGGCTATCATACTGATGAAGTTGTCTAAAGGCGAGAAACTTCTAGCACTTTAGATGCAAGATTAACAAGTGACTGCAATAATCAGAAAGGCTCCAGCTGTCCATCTTTCCGTTTCCAGTTTGCTCCGCGCTTGGTAAGAATGCACTTGGTATAAATATATTCCCAAGAACACCTATCCACAGAAGCACAACCATTGGAGTCATCTCTTAATCTTTGATCTAAAATGCTTGATGCTTTGCCTTTTTCGACATCTCCGTCAGAACGACGGCGCAATACAGGCACAACACGAGAGGAAACCTCCTTTACCAAATGTCTCTCTGGCTTGTTTCTAAGGTCAGAAGCATTTGTTGAATCTTGCACATTTTTCCCACTATTGTTTCCATGCCCATCCACAGTGTTGGTATAAAACTTGTTGAGCTCAACTGCTATTCTTTCTTCAGGCAACGAAAGAATCCTGCCAAGCTTACGAGCCTCATACTTAAAAGCACAATATACTATAATCAATTACTAATTAACGGCCATTGTTTTAAATTTAAAACAAAATACTCGACCGTTTATTTAAATAGGTGTTTAAAAACTAATGTTTACCTATTTTTTCTTAATTAATAATGCTAGTTATCTAACATGTGCAACAAATGACTGGTCAAATTTAAATGTCAATTCATTGATTGAGAATTAAGAATTAATTTGATTTAGGTAACTTGCAATTCCCATAAATAGATATGATATTGATAACGTATCCTACTATGTGTTCTGATTATATACTTTTTAGAATAACATGCTGCATGATTGCTGAGAGTTCATGGATGGTTTCCCACGAATTTTTGTTCAGTCTCTGAGGAGACAAGGGCAGGCAGGATAACATGGATGGCGATGTGGAACACAAGTAGCAAAATTGAGCAAATTTCAGGTTCCTATATTGACTGTCATAATCTCCACAAAGAGGTGCTTAATATAAACATTCCCAATTCGAACCTATCCACAGAAGCACAACCAGCGGAGTCATCTGTTAATCTTGGATCTAAAGTTCTAGAAACTTCCGGCCTTTTGACGTCTCCAATAGAATGACGGCGCAATACCGGCACAATACGATACGAGAGGAAACCTCCCTAACCAAGTGTCTCTCTGGCTTGTTTCCAACGTCAAACGCAGCTTCAATTCCTTACGTCTCAGGAGCAATAGCTGGTTCTACGAAAACCCGCTTGTTCCGAAATTGTTTCTTGACGTAATGGACAAGAAAAAGATCTCAAAACTTTTGACACCAGATGCTTATTTTCAATCTTGCACATTTTTCCAACAATTGTCTCCATGCCCATTAAAAAGCACTTCGTTCTCGATAAAATTGCCCGATAAATACTTTTTCTTTAATTTTTTTTCTTATGTATTATTATTATTATTATTATTATTATTCTTCTTCTTCTTGCTCTTGTTTTTATTATTTTTCGATCTCATTTTTTTTCCCGTTTCAAGATTTACGAATTGTTAATAATTTTTGTTTTGTTTTGTTTTTTGTTTTTATTTTTATTTATTTTTTTACACCATGAAACTAATATCCTTCAAAATATGTGCAAGATACAACCCAAAATTTGGTGTTATTAATATTTCGTAAAAGAGTGGCACCTCCAAAACTGTGTTACTTTTACATAAATTGTTAGTGCTTGGTCAATGCTTGTATCCAATAATCTCGCGAAGGAAAATAATAGAGCAAGAAATCATAATATATGTATTTTTTACTTAATATGTGAAGACGTTTTAGGTTGTGTTAAGAATATAGATCGGAAAAGTTGTTTTTTTTTTTTTTTTTAATTAAGGTTGAGATTGTTTTTGAATTGTTATTTGAGAGAGACAGACAAAAGAAAAAAAAGTGCGGTACTAATTCAAAATTCAAATGCAGTTAAACATTTATGTTAAATTAGGATTTTTTTTAATCTTTTCCCAAAAAAAAAAAATAAAACTCGTAATTATGTAGTTGCAACAAATTTTTCAGACGCAGATCAACTCATTATAAACTACCAGACAAATTTTTTGAAACGGTAGTTTTATTTAACTTAGAATTGTGTTTTATTTAGTTTTATTCAAATTATGATTTATGTTTGAAGTTCGAATTTAAATATAAATTCAAATTTTAATTATGGTTTTTTTTTTTTTAATTCTACTTCTAACAGAATTAGGATTCGTAAGCCTATATATAGCAAATAGCCTCAACATACAGAGTATCATTAGCTTTATATTTTTTATTTGTTATTCTTATTATTATTCTTGTTTTTATTATCATTCTTGTTTTTATTATCTTCTCATTTTATTTTTCGTTATTGAGGTGTAGGAATTGTCAATAGTTTTTTTTCTTCTTCTTCTTTTTTTATTCTTGTTTTTATTATCTTCTCATATTGTTTTTTGTTATCGAGAGGTGTAGGAATTGTCAATAGTTTTTTTTTTTTTTTTTTTTTCTTCTTCTTCTTCTTCTTTTCTTTTCTAAAAGCAATTAAGATGCAGTGTTTTTAAATATGGGGCTTGATCAAATTAAATATGGGGCTTGATCAAATTATTGGTTGCATTTTTTCGTAGAATGTGTTTGAATAGTTATTTGAGAAAGATAGAAAAAAAAGAAAAAGAGTGAGGTACTAATATTAAAAGAAAAAAAAAACTAATGTTAAATTAGGATTTATTTTAGAAATTTTTTGAGGTCCCGTTTTTTCGTGTAATGGAAAAGGATAGACAATTTTTTTTTTTTTTTTGGTGAAAACATGTGCTTTATTATATTAGATTTTTAGAAACCTTAAAACCATGAGCGTTTGTTGAATCTTGCACATTTTTCCAACAAATGTTTCCATGTCCATCTAGTGTGTTAGAAAAAAACTTTTTCAACTCGGCAGCTCTTATTTCTTTGGGCAACGAAAGAATCCAACCAAATGCGAGCCTCATACTTAAAAACACGATATCCTATAGTCAATCACTAATTAATAACCATTATTCTAAATTTAAAATAAAATATTTAGCCATTTATTTAAATAAGTGTCTAAAAACTAGTATTTACCTACTTTAATTTAATAGTGCTAGTTATCTAACATGAGCAACAAGTGAGTTGTCAAATTTTAGTGTCATTTTTTATTGATAGAGAATCAAGAAGAAGTTTGATTTCATAACTTGCAGTTCCTAAATAGTAGATTTGATTTTGATAACGTTTCCTACTATGTTTTGATTACATACTTTGAATTCAACTAGTGTTATATTGTTTTGTAACTTTACTCGATTTATATTAAACACATTATCATAAACTGTGGGAGTAATTGTTGGACGTTCGAGGGGACCATGTCGGTCACTTAAGGAATTCACGGCTTGTGTTATCCAGCCCGACCTTGTCTCCTTTGTTAGAGAACCAGAAGTTGTGTGAACCCGACCGTGAACCCTCATTGTTTGCGCTGCATTTAATCCTTGGAGCAGTAGGAAAGGCGTTTCAAAGGGCCTCTCTGTTACCCTGCAAATGATTGCTTAAAGCTTTCCCAGTGCTGCATTTGGAGTAGAAAACAAGAAAAGACCTGGACCAGGTACATACTTCCCAAATTCGATTTCGACTCTGTACAAGACCAAGTTTGTGGCTGCAATCCGGGACGCCAAATTTCGTGCATCAATTTGGTGATGGCAATTTCTCTGGCTGGAAAATTGCAACATCAATTGGTGCATAATGTTTGGTCCACATAGTGTAATTCATTCATGCCGAGAGAGAGAGAGAGAGAGAGAGAGAGAGTAGATATGCCAAATTGAGTTAACTAATCAAAATTTTTTTCCATTACAACATCTGCGCTTTCTATGATGCCGAAAGTTTCTTTCGAGCAGTATGCTTAGAGCTACCAACTAGAAAACTGAATATATACAAGTCACCCGATAATGTCGTAGCTGGAAAATGGAACAGTGAAAAGGAATATACAGTGTGCATCCACCCCCCCCCCTATGATACACAAAACAACAGACTGGCTTAGGATGGGAATAGTCAACTATCACATATAGCTAGCGTGTTAGCGTCTACAGATTTTAGACGTGTCTTAATTCTTCCAAAGTATCAACCGTCCTTCAACGGTGCTCGAAGGGATAGTGGGGAAAGATCATCTTCATTTCTCAGATGATATGCCTGAGCTTTAACCCTGTGACCAAACGGTAAGAAAATGCTTTATAGGGATCTTCTTAAAAGAAACAAAAGCCAATTCAAGACATCAAACTAGAATTTCCATTACCTTTCCTTATCGCTATTCAATAGGGGTCCACCGTTCGGCATAGGTGACACCATCGGACTTGAAGGAGGGCCATGACGGGTGAAGGTACCTGAATCCGTCTCTGGCACTTTCTGGGGGCTGGGAGAACGGTGCTCTAGTTTCTCAGATGGGCAGGAGTAAGCATCAAGATAGCTAGATTGGTGGTAACCTGATGATCTGAACTTCCCACTTTCTAGAACTGGGTATTCAACTGTACAACCCCAATCAGCACATGCAGTTAACTCCAGTGAGGCCGCAGCCAAGCCATTGGATCTGTCTAATGGCACCTGTCCTCTAAGCGCAGGATTCCTTCCAATTCCAGAAAATTGCCGATTCCTACAAGGACGACGACTCTGCAAATAAAATAAGCATAATCATGTGATTGCTATGGTCATCCATATTGAATGATTCAACACCAAACCAAACGGCCAAAACTAAATGGCCCGTGAATTCAAACAATAGAAATATTATAGACTTTAAATTCTCGAACCGAATATTGTTCACCAACTGATATTGCAATTCTCCAGCCAGATAAATCCCTAATTGCAACATTAACTTGGTGCACAATATTTGGCGTCTACTCCTCTCATAAATATGTGGTTGCAGTCATTTAGTCTTTTATGTAAATCAGAGTCGATACCAAATTTGGGAAGTATGTCCGAGTTCCACGTCTTTTATTTGCTTCTGCAAAACCATATCTACTACTTCGAGGATTAACAGGCTGCATGAACGCTGAGGCTTCATGGACAGTTTCCCACGGATTCTTGTTCTGTATCGGAGGAGAGAAGGGCAGGCAGGATAACATGGATGGCGATGTGGAACGCAAGTTTCAGGTTCCTTAAGTGACCGTCATGGTCCTCACAAAGGTTCAACAAGTCCACCTCTGCCTGATTGCTACATGAGCAAGCCGGTGCCACCAAGTGTTGCTCTTCATGCTCCAGCGGACAATCAAAATGCACATCTTCAATAGCGGTGGAATATTCGGCAAGTTCATCATCAGAAGGTTTGGTCAAATCTTGCACATTTTCCCAACATTTGTTTCCATGCCAATCCATAGTATTAGCAAAAAACTTTTTCAGCTCAGCTGCTATTCTTTCTTCGGGCAACGAAAGAATCCAGCCAAGCTTGCGAGCCCCATACTTAAAAGCACTGCGTATGCGATAAAAATTGCCTGCAGAAAAACGCAAAAATTATTTTTAACCTGGAACAATTCATAAATCTTGAAAAGAATAGGGAGATGAACTGCTATGGAAACTCCAAAGAAACTCCAATATTAAACCACACCTCTATTAACACTGCGTCCAAGATTGTTGTTTTTTTTTTTAGCGGATCAATTATATCAAGATGCTTCAGAGGAAATGCTCGCTGGTTTGTCTCAAGCCCATTGGACGGAAGAGGAAATATGTCCGGACAACTTTGGAGAAATTCTTCACTTAGTAGTAGATCCTTCTCACTTTTCGGCATCTTAGCTGGAGAAAGAGAAGAGAGGGAATGAGATCAAGATCCAGGATATCCAACTTTAAAGACCAAAAGGTACGCCTCTTACCTACTATATCAGGCAGGGAGGATTTGCATACAGGTCCCTTTAAAAAATAATCCAGAAATGTATACAGAGCCTATGAGAAAGAAAACAACAATTAGGCGGTGCACCTACACAGTAGTTTTGCACAAATTAAAAGCTGATTTTGTAAGAAGAGCACAGACACCAAGAGGGCCTTTGAGAGAGTTATGAAACCGATGGAAAATGTAGAGGACCAATGTCTCCAGAGCATAGGTTGAAATCCAACCATGATGTGCGCCGAGAATACGACTCTCATAGTAGCACCAAGCTTTTACTAGAATGATGCTGCTTTTGAAGAGATGATCTCTGCCGGTAAGGAGATCGACCTGCATGGTGCATTGTAGTAGGCGCAATGGTAATAATAATATGAATCCTTATTCAACTTTATCCTCTTACGATTTATATGAGTCAAAACAAGGGTAGTGTTCACCAAGAGAATATTTATGGCCTGTGTGGCAAACCAGTTCAAGCTGGTTTTTTTGAGTTCAGTTCGAACTCAACCCGTTTGGGGCGTCAGTCCACCTTGAATCTCCCTCTGAACCGTTGCACAGTAAACCCACCCAGTGTTCCCTGCAAGCTCTGTTGTTCTCGCGTGCCTCGGCTCCTGTTCATCCCTCTCGTCTTCCTCCCCACAGGCGCCCATGTGCTGCTGTCAGTTTCGCTGTTGCCTCTGACCCCCAACCCCTCGACCATCTCATGCAAATCTTGAGCTTCCCCCGACATATTTCTTCGAATCAATGCCGTCAAAAGAATTCATAAACGGAACCGAAGGCAATATCTCAATCTCCACCATCTTATTAAAACAATGAACAGCATCTCTAATTCTATTGGCTCTAATGTAACTATTCAACAACAAGTTGAAAAACTGAGAATCCAGTTCGAAGTTGAACCTTTTCCCACAGTCGAACAAGCGATCGACAATGACGATAGGGGAGGGACCGGAATCGCCGAAAACGGACCGGCAAAGCAAGTTCTGAGCTTGGCCACGAGTCTCCACGGAGCCCATCAAAATGTGAAGCAAAATACAGAAACTATCCACGCTTCTAACGAAGCCTCTCCTTCTCTCAGCCCAGTTGAAGTACCGGAGAGCCGAAAAGGGGTCGTTCCTGTGGCTTAGGAGAGTGTTCATCACATGGGCATGGGTTAAATCTATGCTTTCTACAGATGGGTTTTGATGGAGATGGAGTTCGTAAGCAGGTTTCTCGGCAGAGCTTGACGGTGGAGTTAATTCGTTGGGTGACTTGGTGGCTGGGCCTGGGATGGGATTCTCGGAAATCGGTGAATCGGAGATGATGGGCTCGCCGGAAATGGCAGATTCGTGACAGAGGTAGCGGGGGTTGAAGAAAGAGCAGCGCAACAATGGAGGAATTGGTGAAGAAGAGATTGAAGATCTCATTCTTGAGGTTGTGAAGAAAAACAAACGGAACAGTTAAACCCAGGGAGGTTATATGATTAAACCCTTGTGCAAAGGTCTGGTTTCGGTGGTGAAGGCGAAAAACTGGGGTCCCCACCCAAAAAAAAAAAAAAAAAAAGCGAGTTTTCACAACTAACCCTTCAATTATATCAAAACTTTATATTATTACTAATATTATCATTTATCTTATGTTTATAATATTAATTTGGTATATCATATTAATCTATTCATTATCATCCGTTGGATATTACTCTCTTGATGGAGTAAAAATCCTTATCACATTATAAAATCTCCAAATAATTATTTTGTAATCAATCATTGACTATTTAAGAAAATTGATTAACTATCTTAAAATGAGGAAAAAAAAAAGATATTTAATTAATTTTTAAATCCACTTGAAACTAATGTGGGTTTAATCTATTTAAATCAGATTAGGCTTGTAATTATTATATTATTTTAATAGCACTTGTAGTTAGCAACTATGTAATTTTTATTGTTGTATTTTATGACTTTGTATAAGGATTGTAAAAGGTTTTGATATACGTTGTTAATGTTGTGTCTTTTTATTTCAATTTATTTTAATTTTTTTATTTTTCTGATCAGAATCATACAATGGAATGTTAAATATGACAAAAAAAAAATTTTTCTCAAATTTTTTATATCCAAACAGGGTCCTAACTCAATTTAAACTTTTCAACCTAAACTTTTTTTCCAAACACTCAACTCAAGTTAAACTTTTTAACTCAAATTTTTTACCAAACACTCAACTTTTAAACTCAACTTAACTTATCTTTAACTCAACTTAAAAATCTTAACTCAAATCCAAACACCAAACACCCCTTAGATCAAATAGTAACAATGCGAATAAATGAGCCAAAAAAAAATTAGGAAACAAAACGAAACCAGGGGTGTGCCACATAGTGAAAAACGACGAGGGCCGGGAAGAGAAAGAGAGGGGAAGAGAGAGAGAGGAAGAGAGAGAAAGGGGAGAGGGGAAGAGAGAGGGGGGTGCCAACGGGAGGGGGCGGCCGGGGCTGGGGCGGCGGTGGGGGGCGGGGGGGTGGGGGTAGGTCGGGGGAGGGGGGACTGGGGTGGGGGGCCGGCGGGAAGAAGAGAGAGAGAGAGGAGAAGAGAGAGAAAGGGAAGGAGGAGGGGGCGGCCGGGGAGGGGTCACCGACATCTATCGTCAGGGGCGCGAAGGTCGCTGGCAATGAAGAAGATTTTGGGTGGGAATGGTTATATGAGATAAGGTGTATGATAAATATAATACATCCCTGATATGTCAATCGTTCGATTAAATCTCAACGGTTTAAAAAAGATATTCTACTAGTAGTATTATTTGAGAGAGGTTTTACCATAGCCTCCCCCTTTATTTACAGTCAAAAAATTACTAAACTAGGATATTTTTTATAATCTTCTTTTTTTTAAGTCAAATTAATATGTCAAACATATGCAATTTTATAAACTATTTTTAGAACTTTTGCTAGGTACCGTTTTTTGTGTGATGGATGAAGAAAGATTTTTATTGGGAGAAAAAACATCTACTTTATTGTATTAAAACAAAACAAATTTAGTACCATTAATAATTTAACATATACTTTTTCTAGGTACCGTTTTTTTTTTTGTTGAAATGTCATGCATCCAAAATGCCTAAGGATGCGTGACATTTCAACCAAAAAAAAAAAACTTGAGGATGCGTGTTGGTATCTAGTACCATTAAGAATTAATTTCCATCAAATTAATTTATTACCTCTTGGACTATATTTATGTTTAAATTTCTAACTTAAATATTAGCATTCCTATTAGAAGAATTATACTCTTCATTTTTTTCTTTTTCATATTATTATTTTTGCTCTACGATTCTACATCAAATAGAATCAGAAATCGTATCAAGCCTATCTAAAACCAACAACCTCAACATAGAGACCATCATACGTTTTCTTTCTTTTCTTTCTTTCTTTCTTTCTTTCTTTTTTTTTTTTTTTGGGTTATTTTCTCATCTTGTTTTTCTTTTTCAAGATTTACGAGTAGTTAATTATTTTTGGCTTTTTCTGGAGGCAATTAACATGCAGTGCTTTTGACCATGGGGATTGATTAAAGGCTTGGATTAATTAATTAATTAATTATTTATTTATTTATTTACTGTATTACTTTTACATAAATTGTTAGTGCTTGGTCAATTCTTGTATCGAATAATTTCGCGAAGGAAAATAATAGAGCAAGAAATCATAATATATGTATTTTTTACTTAATATGTGAAGACGTTTTAGGTTGTGTTAAGAATATAGATCGGAAAAGTTGTTTTTTTTTTTTTAATTAAGGTTGAGATAGTTTTTGAATTGTTATTTGAGAGAGACAGACAAAAGAAAAAAAAGTGCGTTACTAATTCAAAATTCAAATGCAGTTAAACATTTATGTTAAATTAGGATTTTTTTTAATCTTTTCCCAAAAAAAAAAAAATCAAACTCGTAATTATGTAGTTGCAACAAACTTTTCAGACGCAGATCAACTCATTATAAACTACCAGACAAATTTTTTGAAACGGTAGTTTTATTTAACTTAGAATTGTGTTTTGTTTAGTTTTATTCAAATTATGATTTATGTTTGAAGTTCGAACTTAAATATAAATTCAAAATTTAATTATGGTTTTTTTTTTTTTTAAATTCTACTTCTAACAGAATTAGGATTCGTAAGCCTATATATAGCAAAAGCCTCAACATACAGAGTATCATTCACTTTATATTTTTTATTTGTTATTATTATCATTATTATTCGTATTGTTTTTGTATTTGTATTGTCAATATCATTCTTGTTTTTATCATCATTCTTATTTTTATTATCTTCTCATATTGTTTTTCGTTATCGAGGTGTAGGAATTGTCAATAGTTTTTTCTTCTTCTTCTTCTTCTTCTTCTTTTCTTTTCTAAAAGCAATTAAGATGCAGTGTTTTTAAATATGGGGCTTGATCAAAATTATTGGTTGAATTTTTTCGTAGAATGTGTTTGAATAGTTATTTGAGAAAGATAGAAAAAACGAAAAAGAGTGAGGTACTAATATTAAAAGAAAAAAAAAACTAATGTTAAATTAGGATTTATTTTAGAAATTTTTTTAGGTCCCGTTTTTTCGTGTAATGGAAAAGGATAGACAATTTTTTTTTTTTTTTGGTGAAAACATGTGCTTTATTATATTAGATTTTTAGAAACCTTAACACCATAAGCGTTTGTTGAATCTTGCACATTTTTCCAACAAATGTTTCCATGTCCATCTAGTTGTTAGAAAAAAACTTTTTTAGCTCGGCAGCTCTTATTTCTTTGGGCAACGAAAGAATCCAGCCAAGTGCGAGCCTCATACTTAAAAACACGATATCCTATAGTCAATCACTGATTAATGACCATTATTCTAAATTTAAAATAAAATATTTACCCATTTATTTAAATAAGTGTCTAAAAACTAGTATTTACCTACTTTAATTTAATAGTGCTAGTTATCTAACATGAGCAACAAGTGAGTTGTCAAATTTTAGTGTCATTTTTTATTGATAGAGAATCAAGAAGAAGTTTGATTTCATAACTTGCAGTTCCTAAATAGTAGATTTGATTTTGATAACGTTTCCTACTATGTTTTGATTACATACTTTGAATTCAACTAGTGTTATATTGTTTTGTAACTTTACTCGATTTATATTAACACATTGTCGTAAACTGTGGGAGTAATTGTTGGACGTTCGAGGGGACCATGTCGGTCACTTAAGGAATTCACGGCGTGCGTTATCCAGCCCGACCTTGTCTCCTTTGTTAGAGAACCAGAAGTTGTGTGAACCCGACCGTGAACCCTCATTGTTTGCGCTGCGTTTAATCCTTGGAGCAGTAGGAAAGGCGTTTCAAAGGGCCTCTCTGTTACCCTGCAAATACTTGCTTAAAGCTTTCCCAGTGCTGCATTTGGAGTAGAAAACAAGAAAAGACCTGGACCAGGTACATACTTCCCAAATTCGATTTCCACTCTGTTTTCCATACAAGACCAAGTTTGTGGCTGCAATCCGGGACGCCAAATTTCGTGCATCAATTTGGTGATGGCAATTTCTCTGGCTGGAAAATTGCAACATCAATTGGTGCATAATGTTTGGTCCACATAGTGTAATTCATTCATGCCGAAAGAGAGAGAGAGAGAGAGTAGATATCCCAAATTGAGTTAACTAATCAAAATTTTTTTCCATTACAACATCTGCGCTTTCTATGATGCCGAAAGTTTCTTTCGAGCAGTATGCTTAGAGCTACCAACTAGAAAACTGAATATATACAAGTCACCCGATAATGTCGTAGCTGGAAAATGGAACAGTGAAAAGGAATAAACAGTGTGCATCCCCCCCCCCCCCCTCTATGATACACAAAACAACAGACTGGTTTAGGATGGGAATAGTCAGCTATCGCATATAGCTAGCGTGTTAGCGTCTACAGATTTTAGACGTGTCTTAATTCTTTCAAAGTATCAACCGTCCTTCAACGGTGCTCGAAGGGATAGTGGGGAAAGATCATCTTCATTTCTCAGATGATATGCCTGAGCTTTAACCCTGTGACCAAACGGTAAGAAAATGCTTTATAGGGATCTTCTTAAAAGAAACAAAAGCCAATTCAAGACATCAAACTAGAATTTCCATTACCTTTCCTTATCGCTATTCAATAGGGGTCCACCGTTCGGCATTGGTGACACCATCGGACTTGAAGGAGGGCCACGACGGGTGAAGGTATCTGGGGGCTGGGAGAACAGTGCTCTAGTTTCTCAGATGGGCAGGAGTAAGCATCAAGATAGCTAGATTGGTGGTAACCTGATGATCTGAACTTCCCACTTTCTAGAACTGGGTATTCAACTGTACACCCCCAATCAGCACATGCAGTTAACTCCGGTGAGGCCGCAGCCAAGCTGTTGGATCTGTCTAATGGCACATGTCCTCTAAGCGCAGGATTCCTTCCACTTCCAGAAAATTGCCTATTCCTATAAGGACGACGGCTCTGCAAATAAAATAAGCATAATCATGTGATTGCTATGGTCATCCATACTGGATGATTCAACACCAAACCAAACGACCAAAACTAAATGGCCCGTGAATTCAAACAATAGAAATATTATAGACTTTAAATTCTCGAACCGAATATTGTTCACCAACTGATATTGCAATTCTCCAGCCAGATAAATCCCTAATTGCAACATTAACTTGGTGCACAATATTTGGCTTCTACTCCCCTCATAAATATGTGGTTGCAGTCATTTAGTCTTTTATGTAAATCAGAGTCGATACCGAATTTGAGAAGTATGTACCGGTTCCATGTCTTTTATTTGCTTCTGCAAAACCATATCTACTACTTCGAGGATTAACAGGCTGCATGAACGCTGAGGCTTCATGGACAGTTTCCCACGGATTCTTGTTCTGTATCGGAGGAGAGAAGGGCAGGCAGGATAACATGGATGGCGATGTGGAACACAAGTAGCAAAACTGAGCAAGTTTCAGGTTCCTTAAGTGACCGTCATGGTCCTCACAAAGGTTCAACAAGTCCACCTCTGCCTGATTGCTACATGAGCAAGCCGGTGCCACCAAGTGTTGCTCTTCATGCTCCAGCGGACAATCAAAATGCACATCTTCAATAGCGGTGGAATATTCGGCAAGTTCATCATCAGAAGGTTTGGTCAAATCTTGCACATTTTTCCAACATTTGTTTCCATGCCAATCCATAGTATTAGCAAAAAACTTTTTCAGCTCAGCTGCTATTCTTTCTTCGGGCAACGAAAGAATCCAGCCAAGCTTGCGAGCCCCATACTTAAAAGCACTGCGTATGCGATAAAAATTGCCTGCAGAAAAACGCAAAAATTATTTTTACCCTGGAACAATTCATAAATCTTGAAAAGAATAGGGAGATGAACTGCTATGGAAACTCCAAAGAAACTCCAATATTAAACCACACCTCTATTAACACTGCGTCCAAGATTGTTGTTTTTTTTTTAGCGGATCAATTATATCAAGATGCTTCAGAGGAAATGCTCGCTGGTTTGTCTCAAGCCCATTGGACGGAAGAGAAAATATGTCCCGACAACTTTGGAGAAATTCTTCACTTAGCAGTAGATCCTTCTCACTTTTCGGCATCTTAGCTCGAGAAAGAGAAGAGAGGGAATGAGATCAAGATCCAGGATATCCAACTTTAAAGACCAAAAGGTACGCCTCTTACCTACTATATCAGGCAGGGAGGATTTGCATACAGGTCCCTTTAAAAAATAATCCAGAAATGTATACAGAGCCTATGAGAAAGAAAACAACAATTAGGCGGTGCACCTACACAGTAGTTTTGCACAAATTAAAAGCTGATTTTGTAAGAAGAGTACAGACACCAAGAGGGCCTTTGAGAGAGTTATGAAACCGATGGAAAATGTAGAGGACCAATGTCTCCAGAGCATAAGTTGAAATCAAACCATGATGTGCGCCGAGAATACGACTCTCATAGTAGCACCAAGCTTTTACTAGAATGATGCTGCGTTTGAAGAGATGATCTCTGCCGGTAAGGAGATCGACCTGCATGGTGCATTGTAGTAGGGGCATTGGTAATAATAATATGAATCCTTATTCAACTTTATCCTCTTACGATTTATATGAGTCAAAACAAGGGTAGTGTTCACCAAAAGAATATTTATGGCCTGTGTGGCAAACCAGTTCAAGCTGGTTTTTTTGAGTTCAGTTCGAACTCAACCCGTTTGGGGCGTCAGTCCACCTTGAATCTCCCTCTGAACCGTTGCACAGTAAACCCAACTGGGTTTACTGTGCACCCAGTGTTCCCTGCAAGCTCTGTTGTTCTCGCGTGCCTCGGCTCCTGTTCATCCCTCTCGTCTTCCTCCCCACAGGCGCCCATGTGCTGCTGTCAGTTTCGCTGTTGCCTCTGACCCCCAACCCCTCGACCATCTCATGCAAATCTTGAGCTTCCCCCGACATATTTCTTCGAATCAATGCCGTCAAAAGAATTCATAAACGGAACTGAAGGCAATATCTCAATCTCCACCATCTTATTAAAACAATGAACAGCATCTCTAATTCTATTGGCTCTAATGTAACTATTCAACAACAAGTTGAAAAACTGAGAATACAGTTCGAAGTTGAACCTTTTCCCACAGTCGAACAAGCGATCGACAAAGACGATCGGGGAGGGACCGGAATCGCCGAAAACGGACCGGCAAAGCAAGTTCTGAGCTTGGCCACGAGTCTCCACGGAGCCCATCAAAATGTGAAGCAAAATACAGAAACTATCCCCGCTTCTAACGAAGCCTCTCCTTCTCTCAGCCCAGTTGAAGTGCCGGAGAGCCGAAAAGGGGTCGTTCCGGTGGCTTAGGAGAGTGTTCATCACATGGGCATGGGTTAAATCTATGCTTTCTAAAGATGGGTTTTGATGGAGATGGAGTTCGTCAGCAGGTTTCTCGGCAGAGCTTGACGGTGGAGTTAATTCGTTGGGTGACTTGGTGGCTGGGCCTGGGATGGGATTCTCGGAAATCGGCGAATCGGAGATGATGGGCTTGTCGGAAATGGCAGATTCGTGACAGAGGTAGCGGGGGTTGAAGAAAGAGCAGCGCAACAATGGAGGAATTGGTGAAGAAGAGATTGAAGATCTCATTGTTAAGGTTGTGAAGAAAAACAAACAGTAAAACCCAGGGAGGTTATATGATTAAACCCTTGTCGAAAGGTCTGGTTTCGGTGGTGAAGGCGAAAAACTGGGGTCCCCGCCCCAAAATAAAAAAAAAAAAAAAAAAGGAGTTTTCACAAGTAACCCTTCAATTATGTCAAAACTTTATATTATTATTAATATTATCATTTATCTTATGTTATAATCTTAATTTGGTATATCATATTAATCTATTCATTATCATCTGTTAGATATTATTCCATTGATGAGGTAAAAATACTTATCACATTATAAAATCTCCGAATAACTATTATGTGATCAATCATTGACTATTTAAAAGAATTGATTAACTATCTTAAAATGAGAAAAAAAAAAGATATTTAATTAATTTTTAAATCCACTTGAAACTAACGTGGGTTTAATCTATTTAAATCAAATTAGGCTTGTAATTATTATATTATTTTAATAGCACTTGTAGTTAGCAACTATGTAATTCTTGTTGTTGTATTTTATGGCTTTATATAAGAATTGTAAAAGGTTTTGATGTATGTTGTTGATGTGTATTTTTATTTCAATTTATTTTAATTTTTCCATTTTTATGATTAGAATCATACAATGGAATGTTAAATATGACAAAAAAAAAAATTTTTTTCCTCAAATTTTTTACATTCAAACAGGGTCCTAACTCAATTTAAACTTTTCAATCCAAACTTTTTACCAAACACTCAACTCATGTTAAATTTTTTAACTCAAACTTTTTACGAAACGGTCAACTTTTAAACTGAACTTAACTTATCTTCAACTCAACTTAAAAATCTTAACTCAAATCCAAACACCAAACACCCCCTTAGATCAAATAGTAACAATGCGAATAAATGAGCCAAAAAAAAATTAGGAGACAAAACGAAACCAGGGGTGTGCCACATAGTAAAAAACGACAATGAAGTAGAAGTTTGAAATCAGATATGTTTAAGGAATCAAAGTGTATTTGTTGAAATATAAACTATTGTTAGCTCATCTCGTAATAGTTTAAATTTTTGGATGGATTAGTAAAACTTACATAGTATCGGAGTCAACACAATTGAATCTCTTGAAGACTTTAATGAATGATCCATAATCACTATGTTGGAGGTGTTATCATTTCGTTTATTATCTAATTCGCTACTGAGTAACTATTAATGTCATGATCGTTTAAAACGGATGTCCACTTTCGAGTCATATACCTCTTGTAAGTGCATTTGATTGAAACTCTTGATTCAAAATGTATTTTTTATGTTAGTGCACGATGAATTGTATATGTGTAAATAAGAAAAAAATTTAAAAAATTAAAAAATGAAAAAGTGAAAAAAGAAACATATCGGAAAAAAATTTGACGAGAGAGAGAGAGAGGAAAAAAACAAAAAAAGAAAAAAAAGAAAGATCTATAAGTTGTGAGCTTGAGTTCATTGTTCTTAAAGTTTTTTTTTTCTTTTTTTTAAATGGACATGCAATTACATTTAAATCAAATAAATCTTCTAGATAAAGCCTAAATAACTAGTGAATTAAGAGTCGTATTAACAATAGTTTTATATATCAACACTCTCTCGCACGTACAGGTTAAATAATGGACAAACGTGTGGACAAATATTGTTTAGAAAGTCCAATACAAGTATTTAAGAATAAGTCCAAAATATATTAAAGGAGCAACGCACAAATAATAATAAAGGGGTTATAAAGAGTGTAATTACAGGATTCAAACTCAAGACCTTTTACTCTAATACCATCTTGAAAAATGAAAGTAATTAAATAAATAAATAAATAAGAGAATAAAATATAGAAGATGGAGACAAAGAATTAATGTGGTTTCATCCACAGATGAGAAATAGAGAGAAGATTTATTAATAAAGAATACTATTAAACAGGCTCTCAAATAAATATAAATTTACAAGTATAAAAATAGGTAAATTACCCAAAGATATTATATCTTCTATAATAAAGAAATCATATTTCCTAATATAAAAGTTAATACAAATAAATTTTAAATCTTCTACATTATAATAAATCAATTTAAAAAATTGGAAACAATCATAAACAACAATTTAAATGAATACAGTACTAAGTCCACCTATCTTATTGAACGATATATCCGCAACTATGTCCTCTACGGAGCATTTCACAAGCTTAACCTGCCGTCATAAACCCCAAAACTTTAAGATGTAACGAAACTTTTTTTTTTTTTTTTTTCTTTTTCTTTTTGAATTCTAATAAAAGATATAGCAATCCTATTAGAAGAATTCTACCTTTTTTCTTCTTTTTTTTTTTTTTTTTTGGCAATTATAATTTGTGGTAGACGAAAGTTTGCGGACTTTCCTGATCACCAGCAAAGGAAATAGACTTGGCAACTTTACATATTAACGAGGAAAGTATCTGAATGATATATAACATAAAAAATTAAAACTACATCAATATAATATAAAATTAAATTAAAATTAATTAAAATTTGTATCATGTTATTCAAGAATGAGAAATTTGTATCATGTTGGTTAATAGATAAAAAAATTGTGATTATTTAAGTAATTTTCTTTAGATTTTTTTGATTCATTCTATTTTAAGCCTCTGTTTAGTTTGAAGATGAAATTCTTCGGTTGAAGTTAATTGTTTTTTTAAAAATTAGTTATACTTTTTTGTTGATTTTTCAGAAAAAGTATAAAATTGAGATGAAAAATTTGAGTTCCAATTAGAACACCAAACAAAAGCTGAGAATATACCAAGCCAATATCAATATAGTCTGATCTACGTCATGCGAACTCCGGTGCTTCACTATTTCATGAAGTCAAACCAGACGAGTAAGAAACAGTGCATGGACATTCATACAAGAATTCTGTTGCAGCGGCCGAGTTTCAAGAGCATGTGTTTTCCGAGAACTTTGAGAAGTCATCTGAAGGGACCGAGGCTGGAAACTCGGAGAATTGGTTCATGAATATGCTGGAGAACAGCAAGCTCACCGCTGCTGATCTGGTTTGCAGCCTCTCAATTTCTCTTCAGAACATGTTTGGATTCTCTTCCGATGACGATGCAGATACGAAAACGACTGCTATGAAAATCACTGTCGGAGCAACCTTTATGGGACTGGTAACGCTCGTTGATGGTTCTGCTGAAACGTGGTTAGACTATATAGTGCAAGTTTCGCTCTTTCAACAAGTTGAATTTACGTATAATTTATGTGTCGAATTTACATATTGTAGTATGATACTGAATTCGAGCTTCCACCGCGCATTCTCCAGCAGGCTCAGCCACACCGGGCTGAAGAACGCCAGCAAGTCCTCGTGCGCTGCCGCCCACTTCGCCGTGTAGTATGCCTTCACGTGGCTAGTCACTTTCGCCGCCAGTGCTTGCAGCTCCGACTGATCCACTACTGTTATATTGCTATTATTGTTATTGTTCTTTGACGCTCGAGCTAGCGGTTGGCGGAGTTCTTCTAGCTGAGAACCCCACTTCTCAAAGAATTCCGGAGTCCGCTTGCACCTTCAAAAATAATTTTAAAAACTTATCATAAAACCTTTTCAGTAGTGGTCAAATCCGAAAAATTATTAAAACAATTTCATCAAAAAATAAAATTAACACCATTTGCAGGCATAAACCACATAGATACAATAATCAACCTCAAGACATGTTTCTAAAACATTCAAATCACAAATTTTACCCAAAAAAAAAAAAAAAAAAAAAACCTTTGGAAAAGCGAATAAAGAAAATCGACATGACGTGATCTGAAATAATAAAACAACAATCGATTAAGCATGATTATCCAAAAATTAAAATATAACGTAATGGATATCAAAACGACACCTAAATCACATATATCCTCCCTCAATTATCAACCCATGAATATCCTTCATCATCCCCTCAGACCAACATAATCAAACCCAAATGGAAGATCATCTAACTCTAAAAAAAGGTTTACAAAAGGAATAGAATAATGGAGGTTCGGTGGATGGTCTTCTTTTTTTTTTTTTTTTTTCGAACGTGGGAGAGGATACAAGAGAGAGAGAGAGAGAGATATTAGGTAACAGAGAGAGGAATGAGCGAGCTATATAAAACTTATGAGATTTTAATCCAAAAAAAAAAATTTATTGAGATTCTGGTGCTACTAAGATTTTTCGAGAATAACTTTTCCTTTTGAAATGGATTTTCGTCTATTTTTTAATTTTTCAGTTCTATTCGTTTGTTCTTTTGATCGTATTGAGGTCTTAAAAGTTAGGTATATTCGTATTAAAACTTATGTATCATTATCTCTATCACTAATTTAAAAAACAGTATTGAACAAAATAATTAATAGAAAGTGAACCTTGTATATAAGTTTTATTTTGTAAGTTACAGTCATTTTTTATTATTTTCACAGTTCTTTAATATGTCACCTGCAATGTTGTTTCCCCAAATTCATGTCGCTTTTTCGTTGATATGGTCATTTTATCGATGTTGTGCCGGTTTTAAGGCAAGAGAGAGAGTAAGCCTCCGTTAAGTGTTTTAATTCAAATTTAAATTTTTTATTTCAGTTTTTTTTTTCTGAAAAATTAACAAAAATTATAAATAGTTTTTGAAAAGTCAACTAACTACAACTTAAAAATTTTAACTCCAACAATCGAAACAAAGGCACCATAATATTTCACTTTTTGACCAAAACAAAGATTATCCAATTTCATTCTAGTTTTATTTAACTTAGAATTGTGTTTTATTTAGTTTTATTCAAATTATGAATTATGTTTGAAGTTCGAACTTAAATATAAATTCAAAATTTTCTAATTATGGTTTTTTTTTTATTCTACTTCTAATAGAAGTAGGATTCGTAAGCCTATATATAGCAAATAGCCTCAAAATACAGAGTATCATTCGCTTTATATTTTTTATTTGATATTATTATTATTCTTGTTTTTATTATCTTCTCATATTGTTTTTCGTTATCGAGATGTAGGAATTATCAATAGTTTTTGGTTTTTGGTTTTTGGTTCTGGTTTTGTTTGTTTGTTTTTTTTTTTTTTTTTTTTTTTTGCTAAAAGCAATTAAAATGCAGTGTTTTTAAATACGGGGCTTGATCAAAATTTTTGGTTGAATTTTTTCGTTTTACCTTAAGCTAGAATATCTTCTGAGCTCAAGTAACCTTTTTTACCGTCACTTTAGATAGTCATTGGAAACGAATATCCTTCATTCAACCCAAGCTTTGGAGTTACTAATATTTAGTAAAAGAGGGGCCGCAAAAAAATCTATTCCTTTCACAGAAATAATAGTGTTCGGTCCATAATGATACCGAATAATTTCTCGAAGGAAAAGTTTTATATTGTGTTTAGAATATAGATTGGAAAAATTGTTTTCATTCATTTAAGTTGCGAATGTTTTTGAATAGTTATTTGAGAGAGGTGGAAAAAACGAAAAAGAGTGAGGTACTAACATTAAAAGAAAAAAAAAAAACTAATTTTAAATTAGGATTTATTTTAGAAATTTTTTTTAGGTCCCGTTTTTTCGTGTAATGGAAAAGGATAGACATGTGCTTTATTATATTAGATTTTTAGAAACCTTAACACCAGAAGCTTTTGTTGAATCTTGCACATTTTTCCAACAAATGTTTCCATGTCCATCCAGTGTGTTAGAAAAAAACTTTTTCAGCTCGGCAGCTCTTATTTCTTTGGGCAATGAAAGAATACAGCCAAGTGCGAGCCTCATACTTAAAAGCACGATACTTAAAAGCACGATATCCTATAGTCAATCACTGATTAATGGTCATTATTCTAAATTTAAAATAAAATATTCAGCAATTTATTAAAATAAGTGTCTAAAAACTGATATTTATCTACTTTAATTTAATATTGCTAGTTATCTAACACGAGCAATAAGTGAGTTGTCAAATTTTAGTGTCATTTTTATTGAAAAAGAATCAAGAAGAAATTTGATTTACGTAACTTGCAGTTCCTAAAGAGTAGATTTGATTTCGATAACGTTTCCTACTATGTTTCGATTAGATACTTTGAATTCAACAAGTGTTATATTTTTTGTAACTTTACTCAATTTATATTAGACAGATTACTCAATTTATATTTTTTGTAACGTTTCCGACTATGTTATATTTTTTTGTAACTTTACTCAATTCAACAAGTGTTATATTAGATACGTTCGAGGGGATCATGTCAGTCATTTAAGGAATTCACGGCGTGTGTTATCTAGCCTGACCTTGTCTCCTTTGTTAGAGAACCAGAAGTTGTGTGAACCCGACCGTGAACCCTCATTGTTTGCGCTGCGTTTAATCCTTGGAGCAGTGGAAAAGGTGTTTCTACAGGGCCTCTCTGTTACCCTGCAAATACTTGCTTAAAGCTTTCCCAGTGCTGCATTTGGAGTAGAAAACAAGAAAAGACCTGGACCAGGTACATACTTCCCAAATTCGATTTCGACTCTGTTTTCCATACAAGACCAAGTTTGTGGCTGCAATCCGGGACGCCAAATTTTGTGCATCAATTTGGTGATGGCAATTTCTCTGGCTGGAAAACTGCAACATCAATTGGCGCATAATATTTGGTCCACATAGTGTAATTCATTCATGCCGAAAAAGAGAAGAGAGAGAGAGAGAGAAAGAAAGGGCAGATATCCCAAATTGAGTTAACTAATCAAAATTTTTTTCCATTACAACATCTGCGCTTTCTATGATGCCAAAAGTTTCTTTCTAGCAGTATGCTTGGAGCTACCAACTAGAAAACTGAATATATACAAGTCACCCGATAATGTCGTAGCTGGAAAATGGAACAGTGAAAAGGACTATACAGTGTGCATTCCCCCCCCCCCCCCCCCCCCCCCCCCTCTATGGTACACAAAACAACAGACTGGCTTAGGATGGAAATAGTCAACTATCACATATAGCTAGCGTGTTAGCATCAACAGATTTTAGTCATGTCTTAATTCTTCTGAAGTATCAACTGTCCTTCAACGGTGCTCGAAGGGATAGTGGGGGAAAATCGACTTCGTTTCTCAGATGATATGCCTGAGCTTTAACCCTGTAACCAAACGGTAAGAAAAGGCTTTATAGGGATCTTGAAAGAAACAAAAGCCAATTCAAGACCTCAAACTAGAATTTCCATTACCTTTCCTTGTCGCTATTCAGTAAGGGTCTACAGTTCGGCGTAGGTGATGCCATCGGACTTGAAGGAGGGCCAGGACGGGTAAAGGTACCTGAATCTGTCTCTGGCACTTTCTGGGGACTGGGAGAACAGTGCTCTAGTTTCTCAGATGGGCAGGAGTAAGCATCAACATAGACAGATTGGTGGTAACCTGATGATTTGAACTTCCCACTTTCTAGAACTGGGCATTGAACTGTACACCCCCAATCAGCACATGCAGTTAACTCCGGCGACGCCACAGCTGAGCCATTGGATCTGTCTAATGGCACCTGTCCTCTAAGCGCATGATTCCTTCCACTTCCAGAAAATTGCCGATTCCTATAAGGACGACGACTCTGCAAATAAAATAGGCATAATCATGTGATTGCTATGGTCATCCATACTGAATAATTCAACACTAAACCAAACAACCAAAACTAAATGTCCTGTAAATTCAAACAATAGAAATATTAGAGACTTTAAATTCTTGAACCGAATATTGTTCACCAACTGATATTGCAATTCTCCACCCAGATAAATCCCTAATTGCAACATTAATTTGGTGCACAATATTTGGCGTCTACCCCTCTCATAAATATGTGGTTGCAGTCATTTAGTCTTTTATGTAAATCAGAGTCGATACCGAATTTGGGAAGTATGTCCCGGTTCCATGTCTTTTGTTTGCTTCTGCAAAACCATATCTACTACTTCGAGGATTAACAGGCTGCATGAACGCTGAGGCTTCATGGACAGTTTCCCACGGATTCTTGTCCTGTATCGGAGGAGAGAAGGGCGGGCAGGACAACATGGATGGCGATGAGGAACACAAGTAGCAAAACTGAGCAAGTTTCAGGTTTCTTAAGTGACCGTCATGGTCCCCACAAAGGTTCAACAAGTCCACCTCTGCCTGATTGCTACATGAGCAAGCCAGTGCCACCAAGTGTTGCTCTTCATGCTCCAGTGGACGATCAAAATGCACCTCTTCAATAGCGGTGGAATATTCGGCAAGTTCATCATCAGAAGGTTTGGTCAAATCTTGCACATTTTTCCAACATTTGTTTCCATGCCAATCCATAGTATTAGCAAAAAACTTTTTCAGCTCAGCTGCTATTCTTTCTTCGGGCAACGAAAGAATCCAGCCAAGCTTGCGAGCCCCATACTTCAAAGCACTGCGTATGCGATAAAAATTGCCTGCAGAAAAACGCAAAAATTATTTTTACCCTGGAACAATTCATAAATCTTGAAAAGAATAGGGAGATGAACTGCTATGGAAACTCCAAAGAAACTCCAATATTAAACCACACCTCTATTAACACTGCGTCCAAGATTGTTGTTTTCTTTTAGTGGATCAATTATATTAAGATGCTTCAGAGGAAATGCTCGCTGGTTTGTCTCAAGCCCATTGGACGGAAGAGAAAATATGTCCCGACAACTTTGGAGAAATTCTTCACTTAGCAGTAGATCCTTCTCACTTTTCGGTGTCTTAGCTGGAGAAAGAGAAGAGAGGGAATGAGATCAAGATCCAGGATATCCAATTTTAAAGACCAAAAGGTACGCCTCTTACCTACTCTATCAGGCAGGGAGGATTTGCATACTGGTCCCTTTAAACTTACGCAATAATTATCCCAATCAAATTTGCTGAAATAATCCAGAAATGTATACAGAACCTATGAGAAAGAAAACAACAATTAGGCGGTGCACCTACACAGTAGTTTTGCACAAATTAAAAGCTGATTTTGTAAGAAGTGTACATACACCAAGAGGGCCTTTGAGAGAGTTATGAAACCGATGGAAAATGTAGAGGACCAATGTCTCCAGGGCATAGGTTGAAATCAAACCATGATGTGCACCGAGGATACGACTCTCATAGTAGCACCAAGCTTTTACTAGAATGATGCTGCGTTTGAAGAGATGATCTCTGCCGATAAGGAGATCGACCTGCATGGTGCATTATAGTAGGGGCATTGGTAATAATAATATGAAACCTTATTCAACTTTATCCTCTTACTATTTATATGAGCCAAAACAAGGGTAGTGATCACCAAAAGAATATTTAGATCAAATAGTAACAAAGCTAATAAATGAATCCAAAAAAAAAAAAAAAAAAAACAAAACAAAACGAAACCAGGGGTGTGCCACATAGTGAAAAACGTCTATGAAGTAGAAGTCTGAAATCAGACCTGTTCTAAGAAATAGAGCGTATTCAGTCCACCTAACTGATTGAAGGATATATCCACAACTATGTCCTCTACAATGCATTTCACAAGCTTAACCTGCAGTCATAAATCCCGAAATTAAGATGTAACCAAACTAAAGGTGTCAAGAAGTTCGGAGAAATATAGCAATGTACTTGAACCGAATCAAATAACCAAGAATATGTAAGAGCCGTTTATGCTATACATCAGTAAGGATAGAAGAGCCATTTATCTCATAACTACGCATTGCCAAGAAAACCTGTGGTACTCTAAGAATATATTTATAAAAGGATATAAGAGCCATTTATCTCGTAACTACGCATCGCCAAGAAAACCTGTAGTACCCTAAGAATATATTTATATATACGTATATATACATATATATATATGTATGTATGTATATGAAGATTAAAAAGATAACTTTGATACATACATGCAACATGGAAACTAAAATGCTCATGTAGAATTGGAAATATTTGGAACTGAACGGATTAAAGTTCCATAGTAAAGGCATCGAAGCGGGAAGAACCTCGGCGTCGATTCGATGAACGTCCTTCACTTGGTAGAGAGAAGCTTCATTGTGCTCTTCTCCCCTCAGAATATTGTGGACAGCAGAAACCATGAAATCAGGAGCATTGCTTGAGGTAGTAAAGGCAGTCAAATCTATGTCGCCGTCACGAAGATAAGTTCTTAATGGAACTGACCCATAAGGGAAAACCTGCCAGAATTTTATCAAAACAAGAAATCAAAAAAATTAAGAATAGAAATTCAAGAAATCACAAGAATCCAATAATTTCAGAACACACAAGAATGTCTATAATATCAAAACTTCGCTTTTGTTTATGCACTGTACTAATTGCCCTTATCACACATTAGAAAGGACTTAACCCATTCATATACATACATATTTATATGTGTGTGTGTATGAATAGACATACGCACAACCAAAATGAAAGTAAGACTAAAAAGTAAAAAGAATCGAATAATTGTTCAAAGAACCCACTTCAGAGAATTCAAAGAAAACAAAAGAGAAGTTTTTGAAGTTATTTCATTACCTGAAATCCAGTGCAATATCCGAGAAGTCCCTTAACATACTCAGTTATTTTCTGTCTCTTCTGGTCGGCGACGAAAGTTGGCCGAATCATTAAAACTATCTTCTGGATCGCTATCTCCGCTCTCTCCCAAGCTTCATCGCTTATCAAACCGGGTTCGGGGCTCGACGTCGGCAATGGCGACGGTGACGGAAAAGGGTACACGTGTTTTCCACCGAAAACGACACCGTAAGGACTCGGTAGAGAAGAGGGTCGGCGATCTCTCATGGCGATACCCAATTGCGTCTCAATTCGCAAAGACTTAACGGAGGTTCAAGAATGCAAAGAAAAAGAAACGAGGGAAATAGGCGTTCTGTTTTTTGGTTCTCTGGAGAAAATTTGAAGACTTTCTTTTCTTTTCTTTTCTTTTCTTGTCTTTGTGTCGGACACAAGAAAAACCCCATACAAAGCCTCTCTCTCTCTCTCTCTCTCTCTCTTGGCAGAGCCTTTCTCTCTCTTGGTTTTGGTTTTGGCTTCTGTCTCTGTCTCTCTCCCTCTCTACCGTAATTTTTGGCAGCACGTCTTCCGGGACGCGACGCAAAGCAACCGAAATGCTGAAACAAAAAAAAATGGGGACGCCAAAAAAGGTTAAAGCCATTGTCAGAAGTTGCGACAAGACTACACGTTGACATTAGACTCTCGACACCTCACCCCTCTGCGTCGTCGTTTTACTTCAATCCCTCAGTCTCTCCCTGTCCCTATCATCTTTTTGTGGATATTATCCTCCATTGATAGCATGATAGTAATATTAATGGATAAATTGTTAAGTTAGTAACTAAATTTTTAGGTGTATGTCACTTTCATCTTTGTTTTTTCATAATTATAGTAATTTTTTTGAACAAAATTTATTAATTAGCGTCACGTTGACGAAGTTATTGAATGATTTCTTTAAAAATAACTATTTTAATAATTTAAAATTCTTTAAAATACGGGTTCTGTCAAGCCAATCCAACATATCATGCATAAATATGTACTCGATCTTTTTTTTTTTTTTCCAGCTGGTAAGGAATATGAAAGAATTTTATCATGGTTAAAGTTACGCCAGCATAAAGTTTAAGAGTTTTAAAAGACTACTATTATTCTTATGTTATGTTTGGTTCACCATTTTAAAACACCTATCTTAAAATTTTTTTTGTCTTTTTCCCAAAAAATTTTTTATTTTTTCTGAAAATTCAAAAAAATTTACTATTAAAACTAAAATATCTCAACTCAAATTATTCAACCAAACACACCCTTAATCCGTTATAAACTTTAATTTTTGTTTATTTAATTATTATTTCTTTTTTTTTTTTGGGTATAATATTTAATGATTATTTCTTTGCTTTTTAGTCAATTCTACTATATTTGTATTTATTTAACTTCAATAATGTTGTTGATGCAAATATAAGTAAGTGATAATTTTATACCTGATTATTTTAAAAAAATTTCTTTTAATTTGAGACTGGTTTGAGTTTTATATCTTATAATCGAATTACATACGAAATTATCATCAAAATATACATACAATCATTTTTGTATTAATCTTATGGTTTGTTTGGTTCATCAACTTAACTCCAACTAACTGTATTTTTTCATATTTTTTCCCTAAAATTTAACAAAAATTATAACTAATTTTGAAAAATTAACCAATTTTAACTTAAAATTTTTACCTTCAACCGACGAATTATACGCAAGTCTTTTTGTTTGGGGTGGGGGGGTTTCTTTGGTGAATTATGGTGGCAAGAGAGGACAAGACAGGTAGAAAATAAGAAACATTCACTCCCAAATGCGATGCCTAATCATTAGTGCATATGACCTATAATTTTAGTATTTGGTAATTTGTTGAGTGTTGATCAAATGACTCATAAATACAAACCCCTCTTTTACCCAACCATCTACACTACATATATGTAGAGAGAGAGAGAGAGAGAGAGAGAGCAGCTCCATCTTTTTCCTACAACTATTTCCCCTTAGAGTTATTTGTAGTGCCAATTATCCGTACCAAATTGTGTCAAAAGTCGTATTTCCGGATAAGATGACTTGAAAAAGGTTTCCCTTGCAAGAAACGCAATTTTAGGACGAGTACCAACTGCCAAGAATTCTCGCCTTGTTATCTTCAATACGTTGGATACTTTTTATCCTTTTATCGAATTAGTGAATTAGTATCTCCGTATTCAGATAACACCAATTGTAAATATTTATCTATAATGATTTTTTAAAAAAAATGACATAGTAAAAGTGATTCGAGGCCAAACTTGGGAGAAAGAGTAAAATAATATTTTTTGAAAGGAGTAAAAGTAAATTATAATATAAATTTTTAAACATAACAATAAATAGTATAATTAAATTTATGATCACAAAATACCAATAGAAAAAAAACCCTCTTTCTTCCTCATCTATCTATCTAATATGAAACCATGTACATAAATTTATTTTGAAAATTTAGCCGTAAATCTAAATTTTTTTTAGAAAATCCTCAGGTTAATACGAATGAGCATAAAATTTAGGCGAGATCCTTTGAATTATTTTCTATAAGTTTTAATTAGTCTATGTATTAAATTTTGTCCCTAAACGTTCCTAAACACAAAATGTGAATTACAATACGTCAAACCGTTGAATATTTGATTGGTTTTTTTGTTTTTTTGTTTTTGGTAACAATATACAGTGTCTCATGGGCGGTTTTTAATTGCTGTTGTTATCTTCTTGGGTTTTAAACACGTCGTTAAATTAATAGTCGGTAAGTTTGAATAAATCATTCGCTGAGGAGAATACTTTAGAAATCGACATTTGCAACATTATTAACTCAAAATTTTGAGTATATTCCGTTTAAAATGATTCAAACAAAACGAAAAAGGGGAAAACAAAACATGGGTAGTTGTAATTTTCAAAAGGAACAAAAAAAAAAATCATGGATAATTGTGCATAAGAAAAATGAGAGGAGACCTTAAAAAGGAAAGAGAGAAATGAGAGGAGGTTTTTGACAAATGCACAATATTGGCAATTCACAAGACTTTTTGTCAACTTCAACGTGGGCAACGTTGAAATTGAATTCATTAAACTAGTTCCATTAGGGGATGACGTGGAACATCTAGAGAAGTCTTCTTTCGGCCACTTGCCTAGGAAGTGGAATAGCCTCATGCCAATTATAATGTTCTCTATTTATTGAACAGACAAGGCTAGATTGGTCTACTGAAATGGGTCACTGAACTAGGTTTGCACTCTACTATTTTTAATATATATTATCAACTATTTTTATTATTATCTTGAAAAATACAAAAGAGACCATCTTATATAAATTTTTGAATACCTAATATATGAATTATTCTTCTTTTATTAATTAGTTTTTGAAGTATATTGATACATCAAATGATTATATCTACTAACAAAATTAAAACACGTGAATCAATACTTAAAAATTGATTTTAGAATTAACATCCCTAACATTACTTTGCTAAGTTACATATTGAAAAATGCCCATTGGCTACTTACTAATTTGGTTTCAAACACAATTGGTACGTTCCAAAAAAATTGTTACACGGGCATCCTCTGGATTTTTGATTGACTTGACCCTTCTATCTTTGCTTTCTATTTTTTGATTAGAAGCAGAGAAAAAGAAATGAAAGGGGAAAGAAATATATACAATTTGCTAACTCGAAAATCCAATCATGCAAGATTTCGTTGCGATCTATTAAAACATCCAATAGGACAAGTAAATCGGGATACCACATTCGGACTCGTCACCAACGTTTCCCAAAATCTTGTTGACCAAAGTCAAAAAGGGGGAGACCATCCACACTCCTTTAACTTGTAATAAAGTATTCCACTCAAAAGAAGAAGAGAATGATTATCATGGAAAGTACTCGATTAACTAGTAATCGAACATCACTTCATAAAACTATTTAATAACAAGAACTTTAAGGTTTTGCATAAAACAAATACTAACATAGAAATCCTCATCGTCTAAATGCATTCAAAACTCTTAAAAAAAAAAAAAAAAAAAAACAAGTTTGGCGGCATTCCTTAACCAAAATCCGCAAAGCCAAGCCTTGAAGCAAAGAACACTGCTGTGAAATTCGTTTTCAAGGACGACCAGCAGCTGGAGGTCCACCGGGGCGTGCTCCCTGGCCTGGTGCTCCAGGCCTAGCCAAATCCTCCTGAAACACACACCATCGTGGAGGTTAATACATGATCAATATACTCGTGAGTGATGGAGAAATGCTCCTAAAAGGACTCCTCGGCAACATCGGGAATCAATGAACATGCAACACATGCAAACTTGAGTTTGAACTATCAGATTTCCAGCAATAAACTTGGTTCCCAGTTTATGCATTTAATTGAAACCAAGAAATAAGACCTTAAACTAAACTCCAGTTTGGTTAAGAACAAACATACACTATTGTCCACATTTTATCTAGGACTTCACAAAAAACTACTCATACCTGATACTTGGCACAAAAAATTCCACTTTCATGATCTTAGAAACTAAAAGTAGAAATTGTAATTCCCTACGATCTAAAACAATTTACTACTTGTACATGCAACACAACGCATCCACAAGCGCGAAAAATTGCCCTCTGAACAAAGGACCATTACCTCTCCTCCGCTCAAGGCATATCATACCCGTTAATCCTCATAAAATAAAGTTTCTAGTAACAGGCAACATTCAACAGAGGTACAGATCAATTCACTATGCGCCAAACTCAAAGACATTACAGAAATTTAACAGCACTTGCAGAACAATATTTTCAAAAACAAAGATATCAACTTTACAGAAAACAACAAAACCCCAAAAATAATCACGTACCCGGCGTCTGAAGCGCTGCGGAGGCTCACGGATCCTCCTGTTCTCCCTGGAGCGAACCCTCACAACGTGGGAGTGGATAGCACAAGATACACAGTACTGCATCTTCGCGTATAGCTTGGGAAGGGTGTAGCCTTCATTAAACACAACCATGAAAAAATCAATCGATCAAACCCGAATAATTTGTATCAAAAGAATAAATTAAACACGATAACGGCCTTTATGAGAAGGATAAAGAAAAAATAAAAAGAAAATTACCATCATAGACACAAGCCTCCTGAACATCCCTAACAGCAGCTTGCTCAACAATGTTCCTCACGAGAAACCTCTTAATGGCCTTGTCCTTCAATACAAAACCCCCAAAAATAATCAACCAAAAGCCCTAATTAACTCAATTGCGTACTAAATTCAAGCAAAACACATCCGATTTCCAATATAAAACCCTAAATTCTTGCATAGAGAGAATTCAATTTGAGCGTTTTGATGTTACTGATCTCCCTCCCTATTTTCCAACAGTTTCTTGGCAACCAAACAGAGTTCAAAAAAAAAAAGAGGGGGGGGGGGGAAGAGAGTACCTTTGGGCAGCATTTGCCACAGTTGGAGCAGCGAATGAACTTGACGTGGCCACGGCCGTGCTTGTTCCTTCCTCCGTTCCTTCTCTTGAAAGTCTGCCAACAATCAAATTCAGTTTAGGAATCAAATTGATTGAAACAAACGAACGAACAAAGAACAACCATGGAGTTTGCGAGAGGGATTAAACAATACCATGGTGATGAGAGATTCACACCCTAGTTCTTCTTCAGATCTGAGATTGAGCTTCGGCTTTGCCTTGCTAGGGTTTTTGTTGCAGGAGCTGCTGGACTGTTAAGTAACGCGAATAAACGAAGGACGCAAATATATATCCTGAACCATTAGGGTTTTACTGGTCTTGGGCTCATGTTGGGTCGGGTTGCCCATGTTTTTGGGCTCCCCCGGGTCCCGGTCTCTCATCCTTTTTTTATTTTTTATTTTTTATAATTATGAAAAAGCCCTCAACTAAACATATTTGAGCCTGTTTGGTAGAAGAGTTTAAGTTGGTAGTTTGAAGTTTAAAATGAGTTAAGATAAGTTTGAGTTGAAAGATGAGTGTTTGGTAAAAAGTTTGAGTTGAAAAGTTTGAGTTGAGTTGAGTGTTTGGTAAAAAAGTTTGAGTTGAAAAGTTTAAAAAAAATAAGGGCCTTGTTTGGATGATACAAATCTGAGCTTAATAAATTTTTTTGGCACACCAACTTAAAAAACCAAAATCAAACTTTTTTTTTGTCTTTATCCGAAAATGTTTTTTGTCTTTTCTGAAAAGACAAAAATTATGGACTATTGAAACTTAAAAATCTCAACTCAAATTACTCCACCAATCCCCCCCTTAACATTCTATTAGGGGTGTAAGGTTGAATGGTTCAAACCATTCAGATCAAAGTGGTATTTGTAATTTTCCTTAAAAACTAATGTCTTTTTCCATTGAATTTTTTTGTTTTTATTGAAAATACCCAAAAATTTACTATTGAAAGAAGCTTAAAAATCTAAACTCAAACTAATCCACCAAAAGTTTGTCACTAAAAGAATAATATAAATATGCAAATTCGTTCGATTACTAAAACCGGGCAAACGTAATAGATTTTTTCCCAAAAACTGTAAAATACATCAACATAAATTCAGTGAAAAAAAGTACAAAATACAATGACCTGTCTAAATTCTACAAAGAAGTCGCGCAATTACATTGGAATTGAGTCATGCTTTCACGTTGTTTTATACCATGGGTATGATTGATATCTTTCCCACATTTCATCAGCTATCCTATCTCTCATGTGATTCATGGCACCCCTACTCTCGTCATGAGGCTGCGTTCCTGTGCTTGGGCCAGCCCCATCGATCCCCTCGCCTAACACGTAATCCGCGTTAACATCGACATATCCCCGAATCGGCACACAATCCACGTCATATTCTTCAAGTAAAGGATCTCCAACCTGCACCGTCCGTATGAAATTGTGGAGAATCGCACACGCCACGGGGATCATTTTTTGTTTATGCATGGGATAGCTGTTCATGTTTTGAAGTATTTTAAAGCGCGCTTTCCATACCCCAAATGTTCGCTCAATACAATTGCGCAGCGATGAGTGGGTATAGTTGAAAACTTCCCTCCTGTTGCGTAGCCCGACGTGACGTCTTCGATATTCCTGGTAAATGATACGTCTCTCGTCTATATGGGCTTAGGAAACAATCCTTATTAGCAAATCCCGAGTCTACCAAGTAAAATGTACCTGCAAATGCAACATGCCACGAAAAAAGTGAACAACAACAATATTTGTTATTACCGTAATTGTATGTAAATAATCCCACAAATCAGCTAATTCTAATTACCTGGTGGAGGTTTTGGGAATCCATGGAACGCCATAGCCGATTCTAGCATTCTTGCATCATGACAGCATCCCTCGTACCCGGCCAACATGTATGTGAATTTCATGTCAAACGAACATGCTGCCAGTACATTCTGTGAGGGAAATCCTTTCCGATTTATCCACGCTTCATTATTCTCGGTCTCCGGGACGCAAGGAATGTGAGTGCCATCGATGGCGCCAATACAACCCTGCATACATAAAGAGAAAGAATTACTTCATAGTTTTATATCAAGAATTACTTCATAGTTTTATATCACTTTAATAAATCTTGTGCGATATAACGAAGGTTATGTAGGTCACATACATCGAACCATGGCCTATGTTTGTCCGCGTTCTCCAAAATCAATGGTTGGACTGTCGTGTAGTCGGGTTGCGTTATGAATTCGTCCTTCAGCGAACAAATTACCTGCAACACAGTGGAAAACCAACGGGAAGTTGTCTCTCTCGAATGCTGGTACAGATACGATGTGTGCCCGTTCGTGGCGCCTTGTGAACATATGGTCAGGAAAATGAACAATTGCTCATTCACGTTCATGTTTGTAGTTGGCGCCAATAACCCCCGGTCCGATAGTAGGTTACTCAAGGCTCTGAATGTAGATGCTTTCATACTTATCAAGCCCGTAATTATTCGTTCATGCCCATTCAATACCTCCTCCACCCGCTCGCTTCCAGTTAGCCGTGAATTATGCATGGGTTGTGGATCTCTTCGCCGCCTGGTACGTAGTCTTGATGCCGCAGCTACCACTGCCTTCATAATCCATCTGTTATGTCCGCGACGATCTCGCCTTGGTAACACGGGCTCTTCGTCCTGTTCCGATCCCGAACTACCCTCGTTCATTTCGATACGCCGGTTGCACTATCGTATATAATCAAAATTGTACCTGTTATGATATAAATATTAGCAAAAAATTTAATGGATTAGCCGATTGTACTCGACTAGTGGGTATCAACATATGCCGAGAACGAAGCTATTTTGTTAACAGATAAGACAATTGCAATAACACTAATGCATGACATGTGACTGCATAAGAAATACGTTTTGATACCGCAATAAAATTAATTTCAAGTATGTCGTTAGTATGCGAAAAATAAAAAAAACAAATAGTCTCGGAAAAAAAAAAAAAAACTTAGTCCTAAAGCAAACAAATCAATGGCCCGGTGGTGGATCGGGGTGCACAACACTGGCAATTAATTCCCGCCTATCCTCATCAGACAGCTGTTGGAAGGTCCTTTGGCGAAGCGGACGCGGTTCGAGGTAGTGCCACATTTTGATCCGATCCTTAGGTGGAATACCCATATCGGTCATGATGTTTATACACGCCATCATGTGATCCGTTTCGTCTGACTGCCCCTGACTTGAGCCCGATCCGCCGCCGCCACGGAAATGATCTACAATTTCCTTCATCGCCAGGCACGTCATCTCGTCCGCCTCGTCTCTTAACTTCCGCTTTCCAGAACTTCGCCCAGACCGGGATGGACCTGCATCGTCACCCACCCTCATGCCGTTCATTCGGCGCGTACTTGGGGTTGGATAGCAATCCTCTGGTATCTCTGGGTGATATGCCGAGTTATCCATAGAGGCGTCGAAATCGAAAAACGCTCCTGTTTCATCCGGCATCGTTACGGACCCATACCCCGATGCACCTGCAGCATGCTTTTTCTCAAAAATATTATAATAAAGCTCTTTGTGCCGGAGTCCCTCGTGCCTGAGATGTTTGCATTCTGGATGAAGCTGTATATGAAAATTCAGAATACATTATCACAGACGACACAATTAGTCAATACGAAAAGCGTGTTATCAAATATAATAACATAAAGAGACATAGTTTAGGGGACGCTTACTTGAATAAAGCTCTGCCACGCATCGTCAGAGCAGATGACCCGATCCGTTGTTGGATCGTAACCCATGCCTGTCCGCGCTTGCAAGACCCTCCAGCCCCTATAAACTTTCTTCATCCGTTCTTTCTTTTGAGTTAGGGTTGAAGCGAAAGCAGGGACTCCGCCAAACTCAGCGTTAAACTGAGATGCCCATATTTCTAAGGTTGCTTTGGGGGGGGTTTACCGCCACTGGTGGCATTGTAGTCGTCAAGGCGGTCGAGAAATCTTTTCTCTTTCTCTGCAGTCCAAACGTAGCTCTCCCCCGATCCTTTTCGAGGCATTTCCTTATTATCGCGATAACAAAAACAAAGAGAAAGACTTCAACAAAAACCAACAGTTGATAAGGAATATGTGTTGGCTCAGTATAAAGCGTTTGACATATATGATATGTGGCATGTCAGCATAGGCCCGATACATATACAGCTTCCAAGGCATATAAATCATGGGAGGCAGACCATGTTATTATATACCGGTAGCTGACATGAAATATCGAGTTGCCAACTCACCAGACATATTATATTACAAGGAAAAAGCGTAGGTTGTTTACATCATCGCCAACATGGGGAAAAAATTCAAAACGAACTTGGAACTACCAAAAATTCAGCAAAGGACCTGTCAAACAGTTTGGAAATCACGTAGCTGAACCTAAATATGCATAACAAAGATTGGAGAAGTATGCAAATTCAGCTAAAATGCACGTATATGAATATTTGACTAGTTTGGCCACGAAACTAGTCGAAACGGACAAAAATCTGAAAAATTTTCAACTCTGAACGTCTAAAACACATTGCAAATCACGTAAGCAGACCAAAATATGCATAACAAAGCTTGGAGAAGCAACAAAAACAGGTTTGGTGGAAGGATATGCAAATTCGACTAGTTTCGGCCCGAAACTAGTCGAAACGGACTGGAATTCGCCAAAAACTTAGAAAAAGGGTCGTTTCACTTTGTAAATCGCTCTAGCAAACCTAAATATGCATAAGGAAGCTTAGGGACGGTTTCAAAACTGCCTAGGAAAGAAAATATACAAATTCGACTAGTTTCGGCCCGAAACTAGTCGAAACGGACTGGAATTCGCCAAAAACTTAGAAAAAGGGTCGTTTCACTTTGTAAATCGCTCTAGCAAACCTAAATATGCATAAGGAAGCTTAGGGACGGTTTCAAAACTGCCTAGGAAAGAAAATATGCAAATTCGACTAGTTTCGGCCCGAAACTAGTCGAAACGGACTCGAATTCGCCAAAAACTTAGAAAAAGGGTCGTTTCACTTTGTAAATCGCTCTAGCAAACCTAAATATGCATAAGGAAGCTTAGGGACGGTTTCAAAACTGCCTAGGAAAGAAAATATGCAAATTCGACTAGTTTCGGCCCGAAACTAGTCGAAACGGACTCGAATTCGCCAAAAACTTAGAAAAAGGGTCGTTTCACTTTGTAAATCGCTCTAGCAAACCTAAATATGCATAAGGAAGCTTAGGAACGGTTTCAAAACTGCCTAGGAAAGAAAATATGCAAATTCGACTAGTTTCGGCCCGAAACTAGTCGAAACGGACTCGAATTCGCCAAAAACTTAGAAAAAGGGTCGTTTCACTTTGTAAATCGCTCTAGCAAACCTAAATATGCATAAGGAAGCTTAGGGACGGTTTCAAAACTGCCTAGAAAAGAAAATATGCAAATTCGACTAGTTTCGGCCCGAAACTAGTCGAAATGGACTCGAATTCGCCAAAAACTTAAAAACTTGAGTTTTTGGCTTATGAATTGATTCTAGCATAAACAAGCGAAAAAAAAACTTGTTCTGGTAACATTTCGAAGAACCCATACAACAGTCCATACAAACAATTTCCCATTCTATATACTTACATCGAAAAAAAAAAAAACATAAACAATTTCTGCAATTTCAACAGTCCATACAAACATTTTCTGTAGCTGAAAACATAAACAACCGAACCCAATGCATATCAATTAAATAAATGAACAAAACCAAGAGAGAAGGGACAACGACAACGAGTTCTGGAATCATTTCGAAGAACATTGCGAAGAACATAGAAGCCAAACAGAACAAAATACAAATTAATGACTGCGAAATAGGGTACGAGAGATACAAGGGTTACCGAATTGGAGCCCGTGGAGGAGTACCCAGCCGAAATTGTAGGCTCAGGGCACGAATAAACAGTTCGGCGTGTTACTTTACGGGCTGGGAAATATTGGGTAATCCGGCCGACGGTTCGCCTGTGCCTCCCAAACCCTCTCGAGGACGCATCTGGTTGAAGGGGCTAGGGCGAAAGATATCGAACGATATAAGGAAAGGGGAGAAACGAATCAATTCCCTGTTCACCGAAGCAACTGCAACGCATCTGAGCCTCGATGGGATGGTGGCAGGGCGACCGCAGGCACCGACAAAAGGACATGGGCGTCGGAGTTGAGGGTGAAAAAGCTCGGGCACAGAAGCCAGGCATGGGCGCAGCAGAATGAACAGGGGAGATTCCACGAAACAGTAAACCCACTTGCTCTTACTGTATAACGGTTCAGAGGGCCATTGAAGACGAGTTGGTTCCCCAAACGACAGTAACTGAGGTTGAACTACGAATGAGCAGTTCAAACTGCTGCGCCAAACGACCACTTTATGAATTTTACCCTCTTATTTAGATATTTGACCTAGTATATTTATTTAATCGGGGTAATTACACCTTTAGAATTGAGAAAATAATCTAGAGATGGACAATCCTCTTATTACCCTTATTTTTCATCCGAATAAATATGTATTTTTTTTCCCACCCCCCCCCCACCCTTTTTCTTACTCCCCCCCCCCCCATATTTTCCCTATTTTTCTTGTGTAGAAAAGAAAAATGTTTTGTCATATGCATTCTTTCTCTCTCTCTCTCTCTTTTTTTTAATTAAATGCTTTTATGATCCACCACTCGAGAAAAAAAAAAAAAAAAAAAAAAAAACAAGAAGAATGAAATGTTTGACAGAAATTTTATTTAATATAATATTTTTAAAATTGTTTATCCAGTATCATATGAATTCACATATATTAATATTATATTTAATGTTAAAATTAAATAAAATTTAAGATAAAAAAAATCTTAAATGCTAATTATCTTACTCACTTTGTCGAATTAAGTTTAAATAGAAAAAATTATCTATTATTTTTTTTACATTATAAAACGACATGTCGTTATTAGTTTAGTTTGTTATACTCAACTTAAAAAAACACGCTATTTTAGTTTCAGATTTGCTGTCGTCTATGTGATAGGGGAGATGTCGTCTGTCCTTTGTTTATAGAAGCAGAGGAGACATCTACATGCAATTCAGAAGGAAAAACATGTTAATCCTATTCCTTGCAGCACAATTTTTTGTATCTAGATTTATTCTTTTTTTCAAAATGGTCAACTCTTGCAAACAGGCTCAAAGAAGCCAAAAACACAAGTACAACAAACACACAGCAGATCTCATTCGGAGCTCGGACTTCGATATACACAGATGCATCTTATTCCTGTACAGACATACGTAACTGCATCTTATTCCTGTACAGACATGCGTAACTCTTACATTTAGGAACTGAACTCGTTGAACCGGTGACTGTGTTTCTCGCCTCAAGGAGACTCTTTCTCAAACACTTCACTAGCATATTTCCAGTTCACAACATTCCATATATTCTTCAGATAATCGGGTTTCACGTTTTTGTACTGCATCATGGTAACATTGAAATCGTCAACATATAGTCATCAAGAAAATAAAAAGGGCGGGAACTAAAGATTACATCGTGGTATAAAAACATTATAAAGAAGAAATATGGAGGGGAAAATCATAATGCAGCCTGAGTTTGCCATATCCAAGTCAATGCACAAACAATTGTTCTTCTGAAATTTTACCCTTTTTTCCCGATATATGCACACATTAACCAACCTACTACAACACCTTTAGCTGTTCAAATGTTTTAAATTTTTATAAGAATCCGAAATCCTGAGCCATGGAGAACACAGTATCCAACGAATTACCTGTAAGTAGTACGCATGCTCCCAGACATCTATTCCCAGGAGAGGGACTAAAGTTGCCCCCTTTGTCACAAGCGGATCCTATGAAAAGTTTATGCCAGACAACATATTATGCCGTACGGATTAGAATACTTGCAAAATATATTTACCATGAAGGAAAGCAGTTCAAGAAACTAGACTTGTAGCAACCGACAACTTTGCAGAAGCTGAAGCAGCACATAGTTAGCACAATTTAGTCACTTGTATCAAAGTAAGAGACCTGCACTCAATTTGAGTAACGAACTATGCAAATTCAATCTTTTGCAGTAGCGATAAAAAAACGTACATGTTCCCAAATTGTCTTTAAGTTGCCTACTAATTACATGGGGAAAATTTCTAAACGAACAAAGATATGAAATGTGTACAGATTTCCCAACTCAAAAATAAGCATGAAAAATAAGCATAAAGTTTCAGACTTTAAAGCGGAAAGAAGCACATCATTCCAGGTTCAGCAGCAAAAACAGGTGAACGCGATGAGAATTTTGCAATGACAATAAAACATAAAACAAACAACAAAAAGGGTAAATTGTTTATTTAGTCCCTAAACTTTTAATCTTATGTAACTTTTAGTCCCTAAACTTTTTTTGATAGCTGGAATGCCCCTAAACTTTTAAAATATTGCTAGAATAGTCCTTTCCGTCAATTGTTGGACGAAATTTATTAATAATTTGGTTAAAAAATAGTATTAACTACGGATTATGTTCAAAAATTAACGGAAATGATTATTATAACAACGTTTTTAATAATTTACAGTCATTCCAGCTACGAAAGAAAAGAACATGAAATGCTCCTAAACTATTAAAATGTTGCTACAATAGTCAATTTTTATTTAATTTTTAAACGGAATCCGTCAGTAATTTGGTTAAAAAGTGATGTTAACTAACGGATTCCATCTAAAAATTAGCATAAAGAACTATTGTAGCAACATTTTAATAGTTTAAGGGCATTCTAGCTGCGAAAAAAAGTTCAAAGATCAAAGTTGCACAAAGTCAAAAACTCAAGGACCAACCTAGCAATTTAGCCAAACGAAAAACAAACAAAGAAAACGGTAAGAATCATGCTCAAAGCAATATGTTGAACAATACCTGATTTGCTGTGGTCTCAATAGAAAGCTTCTTCCCTTCTTTGTCAAGAGCGAGCCACTACACACAATTCAACTTAAAAAATAAGCCTTCAACAAAAACAGGGAAAACCAAATTTTCACTGAAAAAAAAAAAAAAGCGACAGAGAACATACCACCCATCCAGAACCTTGCAGAGCAGCACCTTCTGCGTTCATTTTCACAACTATAGACTCCAGTGACCCAAACTGCGTATCAATTGCCCATCCCAGCGATCCCTTCGGAGGTTCACCACCCCCTTCCTGCCATACATACATACATACATACATACATATATATATATATATTATCGAATTTGAATAGTAAAATTAAACTTCGTTCAAACGAGAATTTTTAACAAATTGAGACTAAAAAACAAGAGAAAAATTGGCTAACCTGAACAGGTGCGAGATTCTTCCAGAAAATGGAGTGGTTTATATGACCTTCAACAAGCAAGTAACAGTCGATTAACAACAGAAAAAAAAAAAAAAAATCCCCAAATCCAATTGTGAGTTGAAATTCTGGAGAAAAAGGAGAGACAGAGAGAAGAGCAAACCTCCGCCATTGAATTTGATGGCGCTCTGCAACTTAACGACAGAGAAGATGTCGCCATTGGAGATGGCATGTTGGAGCTGCTCAAGGGCTTTGTTGTAGTTGGAGACGTAGGCCTGGTGGTGCTTCTGGTGGTGGAGGAGCATGATCTCGGCGCTTATGGCCGGCTCCAGAGCGCCATAGTCGTACGGCAGGTCCGGCAACGTGACGGTCTTAAAGCCACGAATAAGCCCTAAACCTAACCCTAGGCGTCCGCCGTTGCCGCCGAGTCCAAGTAGAGCTTTTCTGCTCAGTCTTCCTAGTGCCATCTTCGTCTTCTTTCTGGTGAATGCCACGAACACACACTCTCACTGTCACTGAATGACCGTTTTCAAGTGAGGAGTCCAAAGTCGTACAAATTTGCCATAGGGTCCCTCAGATTCTCGTAATGATGTATCCGCCTTCTTTTTCTTTTTCTTTTCTAATTTCTCCCGCTGATTTTCTTTTCCTCACAAATACAATAAAAGGAAAATTTACAACAAAAATTAAAATGTCCTCTAAACAATAATTTTAGCTATACATATAATTTTTCTTATTTACTCTATTATCTAGGACTAGAAGTATCATGTTTCTCATATTTTATTTGTTTATTTATTTTAAATTTTCCTCTCCAACATTCGGACAGTTTTGTCCCTGTTTTTTATTAGGCACTAGATTTTTTAATGTAATCAAACATTAACAACTTAAAAACGTTTTTTTAAACATAAGATAAAAACACAAGTTTTTTTTTTTTTTTTTTGGGAAGATGATCAACATAAATAGTTACACTCCAAAAGTTTTTTACATATTATTACAAGCCTAAAAGTTCATGAACATTTATTTCTATCAGTATTTGCATATCACCCAACTATCATATTACCTCAAAATCACATTGAAATAAAATTTAACCCAAATTTAACGAGTGTCTTACAATTCAAAACTGAATCTTTATTTTGCAGACGATCAACTTTTTTTCACAGCCAAAGACGCATTCATATCCGACTAAAGCTGGTTGTTAATGCCCTTTGTTCTTTAATTTAAGGCGAACGAAGTCAATTGTACAATTACCGCTTGACAGTTGATAGTGTCATTATAGTTGATGTATTTCAAACCAGAGACGGATGTTCCTAAACAAAAATTTTGGCTTGCCTGGTCCATATTCCACACATTACACACACGAAATGAACTACGATTTCATGAGTAAGGTTGAGAGCTTCAAATCTTTCGGTTGTGCTGTGGACAACTGCTTGATCAAGGTTGAGAGCTTCACATCTTTCGGTTGTGCTGCGGACAACTGCAAGAGTTCAACGACTAGAGAACAATTTCAGAACAATTTTCACATGCCACCATATACAAAAATGAAAAATGCCAGCAACTCGCTCGTTTCCAGAACAGAGAGCGAAGCGAATTATAAATATATATACCTAGAATTTGAAATCAATGACTATTTAGTGTTCACTATCTAAGCTGAAAATAATAATAACATCAAAAAACAACTGACTCGAATGAACAATAATGAATGTCCTTTTTAGTATAGGTAACAACAGTATACATTTGCCAATACCAAATTCTGGCATCTCATATTCCATGCCCTGATTGATTCATACAAAAATAATAATCATCAAAACTTCTATGTAAAACGGATATTCTCGACTCTCAAAACTACTTCTGCAGTACAAGATGTGACCACGTATTCATCATGGGTGTTGAAACTCAACATAATGGAAAAACCCTCGCCAGCAGCATCTTCGTTGCTGGATCAGCTTCATCCGCTAAATTTCATCTTAGGGCAAATGAATTTTAAAGGCATTTTAAAGATTTTATGCGTGAAGGTCTTTGTTTGAATTCCACACAGGAGCCTTCGGAACAGCACCATCTCCCAGAATCCCACTTCCATTTTCCACACTTAACAAAGGATCTGATTCAGCTTCTTTTGTCTGCAACCATTTTTGGGAGGGCACGTGGAGTTAAACAGAATTAGAGTTACAACAGAAGTAGCATTCATAACCAACATAAGACCGAGAGAGTGTGATAATCTGACACAGTCCCAAGATTGTTTTCAGAATCATATGCATCAAATGGGTGTATAAGAAAGGAAAGAGAATTTCAACTACCTGGGATATCTGTGCAGATGCTTCACTGGCTTTCTGTTGGTTCTCACGAGTGCAGTAGTAAGAATAGAGCACCATTCCAATTACAGCAACTAAGATTCCGAGGATGTTGCGCCAGCTAAATGGGTCGTGAAGCAGAACATAGCCAAATGTCAAACTAGGCATGTTTTCAGATGGCCAAGGACCTGATAGGTAACGGGAGATGTCTTTCCGATGACCAAAAACGTACTGAAGTTTACTGAGACTGATATCAGGCAGGACAAAACAATGAAGAACTGCAACACAGGATAAGAGAATAATCTTAGAAATAAGAGAAATCAGAGACATGGAAGTAGGAAGAGGGAGTGGAGAGAGATTAGCTTCCACTTTTTTAGTCGCTCACCAGCACTTGGGGGTATAATTGAATGCAAAAACATTTAGGTTAGTCAAAAGCCCATCTAGAAACGGACCAATAACAAACAGAGTTAATGCTTGATAGGGGCAAGACTGATACAGAAGTTGCGTTGAAGAAACTTTGAACTTCTTCTGAATGGTATTGGTCATCTGAATAAACTGGTCAAGGACTTGAAAGAACAGATAAAACAAACTATAACTTTAGATCAGAGTAGCAAAACCATCAGATAAGGCAAACGTTGATTATGGGTGAGGTGACTCGGTCTATTTTTGTCTGCCAAACACTTTTCTTTCTATCACAGACATGCTAGCTAGATAGCAGAGACACAAAACATGGAATGGAATTAAAATGATAAAGTTGAAAGTTCACTGCAGCTTAGGATACAATCTGAGCAACACAAGTTGTGAGAACTGCAAGCAGGGATAAGAATGAACCCAAGGCATTGAGTTGAAGATCGGTCACTGTTGCAATCCCAACTCCCAGAAGTAAAATTGTAAGCGAAAACTGGATGCTTCGGCTGTAATAGAGGAAAGAAGTATCATCAGCAGCCCAAAAATAATAAGTTAAAATTACAAAACTAAACCTACGCTGTAGTATCCTCTAAAAGACAACACAATGCGCATGACCTAAGATTTAAGACTACTAGGTTGGAATAAGTGAAATGGAAATTATATTGATGAATGTTTCACATAGTCAAACTTGAATATTTACCAATCTAGCAGGGTTTAAAAAAGAAACGAAAGAGAGGCATACGTCAAAGACAAGGAAGGCATGGATAACTAAAACATGCGCAAGAAACCAAAGGCAAAAAAGATAAGTTAAGATCAGAACTAGAGTCCGAAACAATTTAGAAAGTTAAAAAACTTGAGCAACGAACAACAAAAATCATGCCAAAACCACCCATGAAAATTTCATAACCAATGACGCATGACTAGAGCCTGAATTTTTATTCTGATTGACAAACCTTGACTCTGCAGAAGCTAGGAAAGTATCTTTAAGTCAAAGGAAACATGGAACATTTCTCCTCATATA
This sequence comes from Ficus microcarpa, assembly GCA_025413485.1. Lineage (NCBI taxonomy): Eukaryota > Viridiplantae > Streptophyta > Magnoliopsida > Rosales > Moraceae > Ficus > Ficus microcarpa. Next base: position 19,508,292 of record CM046377.1, on the reverse strand, counting down.
TGCATTATACACTATCCAAACGCACATTGTTAATGTCGTGACTAATTAGATTTAGATCACCATTCTAATCCTAAGGACAGGCATATATTGCTTTAGTGTATCTCTATGTTGGAAAGGTCATGCAATCAAAAAAGGAGAAAAAACACAACAAACGTATCTCTCCAGGAGTTGCAGTGTAATTTCACTCACCTAAACTGCTTCCTAAAGAATAGCGTCTCCAAAAGAACAGTACAAGGGATGATTGCCAGTTTTGTCATCTGAAACGCAAAAGACAGAGACATGGTTTCGCATGAAATAAAGATAGTTTTCAAGGAATGCAAAAAGATAGGCATTTTGAAGGATGGTCGTATCAGAATACAAAGAGATATGCAATCCGGAGCATGGTCCATTACTGCAATAGTTCAGTGTCTTATCATAGAGAGTAAAACCCAATAACCATTTAATGCCGTTTCAGCATCTTCCTGAAAAAACAGAATATACAAGAACACAAAAGAGGTTACCTGATAGAAACCAACAGAATTAAAGCCCAAGCTAAGATTCAGAAGTCCAATGGAGATTCCATTTAATATACCAAATCCCATGACAGCTCTTGCATCGAAAGGCTTGTGTTCAAACAGTTTCATCCATAATGCCACGTGAAGAGAGCAAAATGTGACTAGAAGATGCCAGCTTGTCAAAGTTGTAGCTGTACATTCCATTTTCTGGGTTAGTATACTAATTAAGTTGAAGAAAGTTAGTCTTACATGTTATTGTAATGACTACACCAAGAATGATTGTCACGTTGTAATATTGACTCAAAGAGACCAGAAGCATAACATTAAACATCACAACTATCCGCATCTTAACTCATTAAATGAGTGATGTTACATCCATGTACAAACAAATATATAATACGCCGTGTCTGAAGATTTTGAAGAACGAAGAATTCAACTGAAACGCAAATTTTAACTTTCCAATATGATTTGTTAAACTCATGTTTTCAAATGTTACTAACAATATATCATTTAAGATTGTAGCAAGAGTGAAATAATATCCATCTCTCAGGACTTGAGCATTGAGAAGATATCAAATCTGTTTTACAGTTTCCAAATGACGAACATAATTAGCAAGCCCATTCATTGTCGATTAGGGTTGTACGTTGACACCAACTCAAAAGAATCTGCAAAATTCAACATGTTTTTTCCATGGACCAACACGACTACTGATCCAGACATCTTTAGCCAAATACAACCTAGGAGAAGTCAGCATCTATTCGAAGCACATCGAGTTAGCATCGTACACAGGTAAAAAATGAAACTTTCTAAGAGCAGTTGGCATAAATTCACATTCCACACACAGATTTAAAATCCCATTTGAAATAACAACGCAATTAGCATATTACCAATCCTCTCTAAACAGCCCACAATGTGTTTAACAAGCAGTCCAATTTCTCATCTTGAACAACAATCACATTGAACCCAACAACATCAAACACAAATTCAAAATATTTTACTGAAAAAAATAATAAATATAAAATATATAAATATATATGTAGAGATATATACTGACCAAAGGTGAAACCAAGAGTGCTAATGAGGGCCTTGTTGCAAATGACAATGGAAACAGAGGAAACCACCGACAAGCCCAAAGCTCCAATAGTCCCCAGCTGGAACCTCTGGCTCTCTCCCATCTCCACTCTTTCGATATTAATTATTCCCTTTCCACCGAACCTCTTCTTATCTGAGATCAACCAAATCAATCACAATCACCACAAAATTCAACCCAAAAAAATAAAAATTCCACAAATTCACGATTAACCAAACCACATACCTCATTAAGCAAAAACAAAAATTTCCGCCAGTCCAAACAGCAGAAACCAAGAAATTCAGGAACAAAATTATGGTGATCAAATCGTAAAACCCTAGATCTGTGGAGAAAAGTAGAGAGAGAAAGGGGGGGAGAGAGAGAGTCAGTGAGAAAGTGAAGGAAAGGTGTGGAATTCGGAATTAATAATGAAGAAGGCCTGGCAAAGGCATTGATTGATTGATTTTGATAGTATTTGTGTTTTGTCTTTGATCTCTCTTTGATGGTCTGGACGTAAGGATCACCAATGTCTCTCCATGTTTTTTTTTTTTTTTTTTGGTTATATTATATCTAATTGTAATGAGAAATGAAAATGGGAAACATGAAATTAATATGAAATTTTGATTTTTTTTTTTTTTTATTTTGACTTTTATGTCTTCTTCTTAGATTTAGAGGACCCTCGTTAACGCGGCACGATGTATTTGACAATTTTTTTTTTAAGAAGACAATTTTTTTGTTATTATTTTGATTTTGGAAAATTTTATTTTATTTTTAACACGTTTAATGCTCCATTATAAATAAAACTTTCGAATTAAAATTTATGAATTTTTCAAAAATTATTTATAATTTTTTTATATTGAGTTTTTAGAAAAAGATAAAAATCGATATAAAAGTTTTAGGTCCCGACTTGATGTCTGAAGGCACAATTTATTTTGTATTGTATCTGTTTAGTTTCTTAAAAATGGGTCTTCAATTTTATTAAAATTTGTTTTTGAATCTTTGCTATTACTTGACTAGTAGATAAATTTAATAATTATTATAATTAACATTAAAAAAATAGGATTTTTTTTTCTGAGTGTGATTGCGTAGATGCATTATTTCCAAATTATAAAACCATTAACTTAGGCATCAAGTGATTTCCTACCAAATTTTGTTGCTTAGGCCGCGCCAATGCTTTTCCTATACAAATCCCTGCTGCGGTTGTTACCACTTTCCAGCTTTTCTTTTCCTCTCCTTTTGATTTTTATTTTTATTTTTTTGCCTCAAAAAGAATGAGAAAGTGGGTTGGTTTGTTTTTCCTTATAATATAAGAGAGATTTAAAAACATTTTAATTATGTTGGTGTTAAGTTGTGAAATTCAACTACTAGTTTACGATGATGGTACATTTCAATTTTATTATACGTAGTTTGAAGAGGCCACGTTTTATAATTTCAATTATTTTTTCTTATACATAAATAGGAGTGGGATCAATATGATTAATTCAAGGATAAAGGTTTGAGAAAACAACAGACAGAGAGATGTGTAATTTTCTTTTATAAGCTTCTTAATTGTCGTAGCTAAATAATGAACGGTTAAAAGAGAATATAATCTCAATGAGATAAGTATTGTGTGTTCATATATGTTTAATTTCTTCTACATCTTAGTTACTATAAGTAATATAGAATTAAGGTTCAATTCTTAAAAGTTTACACTCACTAAAACAACCCATCCTAGCCCATCCTATATCCCTCTAATGTATCAATAAAAAGAAAGAAATTACACTAAAAAAAAAAAAAAGAGTAAGAAGTTCAAAATTAAATAATTAAGAAAGGTTATGTTAAAACCCCTATCAAAAAAATAATAATAATAATAAGTGGGAAAAATCTAGAAGAGGGGAAAAAATATGCATATTCTATGTGATATTATTAATGCAACTTGAAAGTCTTCCCTTTTCGGGCATGTAGAGTACGTATATTTTTTTTTTCTTGGCATTTTTTGCGATTTTGTATATTAAGTCTAAGAAACAAGAAATACGAAAATTTAATGGTTTAAAACTTTAAATCATTTACATTAGGAGGACATATCTTTGGATTCTTGCAGTTTATTTTGCTTTACTTCTACAAGAAAACATTATTTTCTTCTATTCTCTTTTTGTTGTCTTGTCTTTAGAAACGGGAAAGAAAAAATCATGAAAGAAAAATAAGAGCTTTTTTTATTGGACAAGAAACTCATGTGATTAAATCAACTAATAGATTGAATTATATTTAGTTTCTAATTGCTACTTTTCTTTTATCCGGTTTCTAATTGTTATTTACTAGACAAATAATATACATTAAAAAAAAAAAAAAAAAGTATTCGTATAGTCGTGATGTTGTGGCTATCATGATAGATTGTAGTCATGGTGTGACTTACAATCTCAACTTCATGCTTTGACTTTTTATTAAAACTTGTGTGTGTTATGATGTAAACTATACACCGGATTTAAGATATGATCGAATGTATTATTATAATTGCAGATATAATTTAATAGTAATTATATATTTAAATATTTTATTGTTAAATTAAATAGAAAATGAATATTTTATCAATTTCTTCGAGAATTGGATGTTGCAATTGGAGAATAAAAATAATAACAATAAAAAACTTGTTACTTTGTTCCTTTTTTCCTTTTCATGGTAGATCCAAAGTTACAACATTATTCTCAAAGTACTCCAATGGTAAGTACACAAGGCCTTGTTTTATAACTCAAGTTATTATCATGTATAAGGCAATTGTTTATTTGGTTTCTAACCTTTTCATAAAGTTATAATTTGATCCCTTAATCATTTTTAATGATTAAAATGTCCTTAAACTCTTTAAAATTTAATAAAATGGTTTATTTTGTTAACAAACGCAAAAAAATTTAACAGAAAATGGCACATTAATCACATGATTTACTATTTAAGGGTAATTATAAAAAAAATTTAGATGATTCAACTTACATATGTTATACACATGATCTATTTTTTAACCTTTATTAATAAAAAAAAAAACCAAATTTCATATATTTTTTAAAAGGGTTTAGGGATCTTTTAACCACAAAAAAATAAAAATAAAAATTAAGACTAAATATAACTTCATAAAAAGATTAGTGATTAAACGAGGAATTTACCTCATGCAAATGCAAGAGTTAAAAGTCACAATTATGTTTTGGTGCGAAAAAAGAGGAGCAATAATATAATCGTTGCCGACATAGGAACTGAAAAAACTGTATTTGCATAACAAAGACTGGGCTTACAATAAAAGCCCACAATTTTCACCCCACTTCTGTTGTTGGGTTGTAAAGCCCAACAAGATGAGAGAAAAGCCCAAATCGGTCGTTGCCACGTATGGACTATGGGCCCATTTAGAAGCGATTTGAGTATGAAATTGGAAACGAAAACTTTTTAAGAATTCACTTAAAAAAAAAAAAAAAAACTTTTTAAGAATTAAGCTGAAACCGTTTTTAAAATTTCGTTTGGTTAACTTTCCGTGAGGTTTTTCCTTGAAAAAAAAAAAAAAAAAAAAAAAACCTTTCTGCGAGGTTTTCTTTGTTCTCTTCTTTTTGTTTGTAGAGAGATTTTGCGCATCTCTTTCTACTACCGAAAGCGTTACATTTAGAACTTTCAACCAGAAAAGAAAAAAGGAAAAAAAAAAAAAAAAAGTGAAAATGCAACTACTCTGTCTTGAGCATTTTTAATGTTCGTGAACATTAAACAACTCTTTTTTTTTTTTTTATGTTAATAAACAGGAGCATAGTTAGACAATAGATATATATTTCATGGTGGTGTACACTAAATTTTTTATTTTTGAAAAAAAAAAAACAAATAACATCAAAGTATAAAAACTAAATGTAATTTTAGTCAGGGTCATATGAGAATTTTTAACAAGGATAAAATAGAAAAACAATAAAATTTTTGAAATACAATTAATCTTAATAGGCATTATGTAAAAATTTTTAATTGTTAGTGGGGGGAAGTAGAAAAATTATTATAATTTTTTGGGGCAAAATTAAAAGAAAAAAAAATTCAGTTAAGCACTTTAGTTCATAAACATGCTTAAGTTCACACACTTAGTTATGACCTTGGAGACTTTATAGATGGCAACTTTCTACATAAATATATATATATATATATATGTGGTGATTTTTTTTTTTTAATTTTCATGTTGTGCCAACATGGTATCTCATTGCGCATGCTTTACAAGTCCATCGTGTGCGTATATATAAAGAAATAGTGTTCTTCTTATAAATGTTTATAATAAATTAAGGTTACAACTTTAAATTGAGAAATGAAATGTGACCTGCAATAGGGAAAATTACTACATTTTTCATAACTCTGTAATTAAAGTGTGAAAATGCCTAGCGGGTGCTACTTAGCCACCACAGATTTCCGAGAAACATACTACTCTGCCTTCTTAGACTTTCAAAGAAGCAGAACACACACTTATAATTATATAGATATACAACTCTTATATATATATATATGTATATATATATAGATTTTTATATATAACTAATTTCTTAATCCAATTAGAATTTAGAATTGAGACCCTTCGAATGTCTGACCGAACTGCCAACCCGCGGACGCCACGTTGTAGCTTGTCACCGTTCTTCCGTCACTGGTGGTAACTTGGAAGGAAAGGCTTTGGCCGTTGAGGTATGAGTTGCTTTGCCAGTTTTGGCCCCAGTTTCTTGACATGGCTTGCCACCCTGTTTTGGAGCCCTTGATCGAGACCGCGTGGACGTCGCCTGCGCCGGCGACGTTGGTGATCAAAACCAGGTTGAAGTAAGAGTGGCCGTTGATCGTGAATCTTATTCCTCCTTTCTTCCCACATGGGACCCTGCCATGACCAACACAAATGTATCACATCAGTTAAAAAATAAAAATGTATTTAAAAAAAAATAATTATTCTGATAAAAAAAAAAGTTAATATTTTGTCATATATGTCACGTGTGGTGTCGTACTGAACAACATTTTGTAATGTACAAACTGTTTGTCCAAATTTCCACAGTTGGACAAATTTTTTTTTTTTTTTAAATATCAAGGACTGGCCCAAATTTGATTAACAGTAATTTAAGTCAGGATAAATACAAGTACTTCAGGCAATTAAAATTCTGTAATGAATTAGGCAGAGGTTTATAATTTTGACTAATGGTGATAAAACACCGCTTTTACGCATTCTATGTTATTACCTTCTGAAGACGACGGGCACGATTCCAGCACGGTATTGTGCAATTTGCAAGAAAGCGGGTTCAGCCAAGTCGAAGTGCTGGAGGGGTGGATTGCACCACCCGCCATTGTTGTTGGCCAAAGCGAAGTTAGGCGGGCAGAAGTTTGTCGCGGTGACGGTGATGGTGCCGGGTAGGCACCATCTAGGGTCATTGTTGCACCTCATTTCGTAACAAGCACCACAAGTCAAGCCATTGTTGAAGAGGGCCTGTGCTCAAAGCTGCAGTGTTGGTTCCATACCCCTGGCTGTACAAGTTCCCGTACCCGCAAGCTCCTCCTACAAAACCCAATTCCCATTTAGTCACACACTTTAAAACAAAATAATAATAATAAATAAAATATAAGTATGAAAAAATAAATGTACATTTCATATGTTTTTGTTTAATATAGAAATTCAACAATGATCAATACTAGGTAGCATCTTAGACTCACCCATTGTGCCTGAGGCATCACCGCCGCCGTAGAAAGTGGCGTGGGCGTTCTCCCAGCCGCCGAAGTCGGCGGCGGTGCCATCCAGCTGGAGCTCGATCATGAGCATAATGAAGAGAAGGGGAACAAAATTGGACAATGCTTGGATTGCCATTGGAAGGATGTGTTTTTTAAGAAGGTTAAGAGGAATATTATGTGAAGAGAAGGTAATTTCCTTCCCTTTTTTTTTTTTTTTTTTTTTGGCTTTTTTGGCTGTAGAATGCTTGCTCTTGGAGGGCCTCTATTTATAAGGAAAACAGAGTGATGCTTGCTTGCTTAGAGTCGGGTTCGAACAGCCAGCCAAAGCTACACAAGTAATTGAATAAATAAATCAAAAAATCAAAAATCAAGTGCACATGCTCTGGTTCTTGTAGGGCCAGCTTATCTACCAACTGCTAGGCCAGTGTGGGGCCTACCTTTCCACATGTATTTTTTTTCTTTTATTTTTTTTCCCCTTATCCTCTCTGTTATTAGTTTCATTAATTATTAATAAGAGTTTTCCATTGTTGTCACTAGTTTCAGTCTCTCCAGTTTTTGTGTTATTGGAAAGCAGAGGAATAAAGCTCCCTATTGGGGGCCATTGAAAAAGTTGAGAAAACTGCCCTTTCATTAACATGACTTGTTTTCAATCCGGATAATAGGATATCTTTGCACATGGGATCAGGAAATCCTTTTGTATCAAAAACTATGGAGTTTTGCTAATTAATCATGTCCATTTCCCGTATCATCAGTGGACCCCGTGATTTCTTCTATAAACGGCGAAGATCAGGGACATGACGATTTTGGAAGCGGAAAAAAAGGCCATGTATACTTGTGACGGCACTATAGTAACTAGAAAATGGATAGGCATATGTTGCTTGACCAAAACAAGGTTGTTTTAGCATCAACTTGGAGTCTTTTAATGTGAAAATACATTGGCAAATAGAGATCACATGCATAATAGAGTTTTGGTGGTGCATGTTTCATGTCTATTGCCAAAAAAAAAAAAAAAAAAAAAAAACTAGCCCCCACCAAAAATGGTCCTCAAGAGTCCTTTCATGATCCTCTGGATGGCACTAACACCACAAAAATCGTGGCTCTAATTTTATTATTGATCTTTTCCATTTTTCTACATTCATAAATGCCTCAAAAGTTTTAAGTAAACTGATTTCTTAGTCTTTTTTTCCCCTTAAATTTTCCCGAATCAGCAAATCACATAAATTTCAATCTCTTCCTTCAAACGAGTTCACATGAATTTAAGTCGTCATTAACAACGCTGATAATATTAACATTAACATGTAGATTAGACAATCAACATTGTCTCTCTTTGCATCCACCCCAACACGAATTTATTGTGCAATAAAGAGTTTTTCTCAACGGAACACCAGAGTTCGTGTGGGGGGGGCTTACGTGGACATGGCGGACATCTAAGATGATATGTTCGCCTTTTGTTGGACGTTGAGTTCACATGCAAGGCCTACTTTCATTGAATATGGTTTGGAGATAAAAATTTGACGTGGAAAATTTTTTCTCGACCTTGCCAGTGCCATGCCAATCAAGCAAGATCTGAGGCCTTATTATTGAAGATGACGAGGCGAGTGACACTTTAATGTGAGATATTTTTTCGTGTTTGAATTTGGAGGGTCAAACGAAGGTTACAAAGAAAAAAAAAGTGCAGTCTCTCCGATCTCCATATTTATTTGGCGACTGTGTCATTGAAGTAATAATAATGCAATTTTTACACGTAGATTTCGCCTGTTATTACGTGACTATACTAAATATGTATAGGTGTTCTGCACTCAGTAGTCAAGTGGTCTTTACTCAACGTAAAATAGTCAACAATACTAAAGTGGTGTTGTAGATATTTTGTAATTAAACTATACTAGGTTATTACATGCAGATCTTTTACTTTTGCGTGGCATTTTTTTAATTACCATGTTTATGATGTTCTTATCACTAGTACTAGTATTGAAGAGCACCTTCATTTTTAGTAATTGTTATATATGTCTTGTTTCTTATAGGAAAAAAAAAAAAAAACCATTTAGGAAAATCGTTTAAACAAGATATTAGTACATGAAATTCTGTATGAGCAAGCTCAATAGATAAAAAGATATGATTCATGATCTTAAGTCTTGAATTCAAAATCTGAGAGTTTTTCTTTCTCGAAATTAAGAAAAGGGATTCATGATCTTAAGTCTTGAATTCAAAATCTCATAGCTTTTCTTTCTCGAAATTAAGAAAAGGGACACATGGGAATGATTATTTCACTGTTTTAATAAATAACAGAAGTTTTATAAAATTAAAAAATGGTTGCTTTTAAAAATGATCAATTCGTGATTGATTACGGTTAATCATTAATTAAAAACCATTTTTTTAAATTAAAAAAATTCTGGCATTTCATTTGGATAAGTGTGTCTACTTACCTAATTCTTCCCAAAATAAATTAGGTTTCTTTGAGCCCATACCCTAAGATATATATATGTATGTAGATACATATGAATATTAGTAAAATGATGCTAAATGTCTATATAGACGACTACTCATTTTCTATAATTTTAAGACTGCATATCAAGGTACATTCCAAGAAGTAGCTATATGCACAGAGAGACATATAATAGAAAATTGATAACTTTTATATCCTTCAGGCATCAATGAAATACACGTTTCATCAATATTCTCTTCGATGTCGGTTGACGCGTGTGTGTTTCATTATTTTAGGAATAAGGGCATGAAAATTTTTTTTTTGATAGTTAAACATCTAAACATATATATATATATATACACGCATATATATATATATATGCATAAGCACATGTAAGTTTCAGTTAACTCCATAGAATCTTGTAGTTGTCATTTCTCAGAAAAAGCAGAAAGCCTTGTAATTCATATATATGCTAAAAGATATAATTTCTACATGTCCTTCTGTCGTTTGGTAAATACCAAAATTTGATGATTAGAAATAGTTTTAGATTTTCAAGTAAAAAGGTTGTATGGGCATGAAAACAAAATTTTTTTTTTTCTAATAAAAAATGGAAAGACAACAAATTGAGACTTATATATATACGAGTTAATTCAACATGTTTTGTAAGGGTGTAACAGATTTTGATTTTGTTGTATTTTTTTAGTCCATAAAACACCAAAACATGCTTTTAAAATATTTATTTGCCTGCTGAGAATATACTTCACTTCACTAGAAACAGAACTGGAAACAGCCACGAAAACACTAACCCAAAACAAAACAAAAATGTTAATTAAGGGCTAATGAATTGGGATTAGATGAAGTTTCATTCCCAATCTCTTACAGTGGTACGATAAAACAAAAACACTTTATAAAGGGCTTAATAATTGGGATTAGACGAAGTTACATTCCTAATCTCATAAAGTGGTACGACACAAATTTTTATTTTTATTTTTGGGTTGTCTCATTTATGAGTTGTTGTTGAATATGCCAGAAGGTTAATAAATATCCTTCTTTGTTGTCGGTTCCTTGGAGCCTTTATATCGAACTATACTCAAAAAGTCGAACGGTGTTCGGTTGGTTAGTTTGAGTTGAAATATTTTAATTATAATAGTAAATTTTTTTAAATTTTTAGAAAAGACAAAAAATTTTTTGGGAAAAAGACAAATTTTTTGAGAAAAAGACAAAAAAAAATTTAAGTTGAGTTGGATTGAACTAACCAACCAAACAAAGTCATAATTGTTTTAATACTTGATCCTGTTCCCTAATCCATGTATCAATAATTTCTTAATAAACTACTGATGTGATTGGTAATTATACACAGATAGAGATAAGGAAATAAGTACTTATATTATACATAATAATCTTTTTACGGTAAGATGTCTTATTGATAATGTACGTTTTTAAACGTTAAATCAAATCAAATCACGTCAACATAGTAAAGACAGGTGAAAAACATAACCTTACTGGCATAGGGTACTTTTTTCATATCCTGGGTAGAAATTGTTGGAGGAGGAATAAACCTAATGGTAGGAGATTTACAAGTTGGTCCTACCATGTTAAAAGCACATGCGAGTTCCGGTTTTGCTGCGCCTAATATTCATGCATCATTTTCAACAGTCATATTCAGAAGCACACCAGAATGAATACTGATTATAATAATAAATAAATTAACAACAATTTGTCTTTTTGGTTTTATTATCAGTATAACAGCTATTAATTATGATGATTAGTTAACTGCCTACCAAGAGAGGAAACTGAAAAAGCAAAACAAAAAAAAACCCAATTTCTGTTTCTTCCCATTTATACCAGAAAAATCTTGCTCCTTTGGCTGCAACATGATTTCTTTGTCTGGCCCCGCATAGAATAATATTTGAGTTGGATCTTTGAGGTTTTTAATACTAGTCTTCAAGATTAATTGTGATTTTATAAATCTTTCCAAGATTGCTTTTGAGATTTTGATTCTCTCAAATCCTTAAATTCACCGTTTTTGCCAAATTATTTTTAATGTTTCTCAATTATTGTTGGAAAGGTTATATCACGACACTCTGTTTCTAGTCCAAATCTTTTCAGTAAAAAGTTGGAGAGATTGAGGAGGGGGATTTAAGGAAATAAGCACTGAAAACAAGAAATAGATTTCAACGTGTCCTATTTGTCCGGCGTATACTATATGAGACTAGATATTTTAAGAAAGTCGTTGTTACTGATTTTATAAGTACTATATAAATTATTAATAAGGTTGAGGTTAATAAGAGTCCGCTTGATGGAGTAGTTTAAGTTGGGATTTTTTAATTTCAATAGTAAATTTTTTTGAATTTTCAGAAAAGATAAAAAAATTTTTAAAAAAAAGACAAAAAAAAAATTTGAGTTAAATAGTTTGAAATGGTGCACCAAACAAAACTTAAATCTAGTTATAGATCAATGATTGAGTGTGCACCGTAAAATCTACAAAAAGGGGAGAGAGGGAGGGAGAGAGAGAGGTTTGTTATAATTTAAGATAAAAGGTAATTTTGTTTTATAATTTTGTCATAATTTAAGAGAAGTGTATATAGGTAGGACACCAAATTTGAAACTTGACTTAATTGGCAGGACCCAATCATGAAAGGTCTTAAAAAGAGATAAAAGGACAAAGAAAGAGCCCGAGTCATATGGCACCAATTAATATATTGTCAGTTGTCATTTGCTAACATTGCAGTGAACTCTTAACAGTAAAGCATATAATAGTCTAAAGCCAGTGTACTTATCATATCAGCACTATTATAATCATATATATACATAAAACCTATATCAACTCATATATATACATATATCAGTACATATATACTTAAGCTACCCAGCTATAGGTAAATCCTACTCCAATAAAAGTGGTAAAATAAAAGTAGATTTATTACACCAACTCATTTGATTAAAGTTTGTCATGGCTTGCAGATTCATCTACCAAGAGGAAAAATTATATATTCCATCTGAATGCTTTTTTACCAAAATATATATATATATATATATATATTCCATAAAAAATAAGTAAATAAGTAAAATTTAGTCATGTCATATGGGAAGTCCTGACCACAGAAACAGTCCAAGAGAAGGAATCTAAGCAGTAGTGGAGATCCAAACAACTTGAGAGCCATAAATTAAATGAGAGACAGGTTTTGCATTTCCTTGTCAAATAATGAGGTAACAACTCCTGTTGAGCAGTGTCATGTCCTAGGGGAAAAACTAAAACTGGCGATCCAAAAGCTCCAACACATCCTTGTCCATGACAATTGTTCAATTATATCAAAAATTTAAAAATTAAATCCACAAGTAAATTGTTTAAATCAAGATACAGATTTCTTTGAGTATCTTTCTTTTGTTGTTGGTTAGGGGGGTGGTTGATAGTGCCCTTCACAAGGGCTTGTCCTAGAATAAGCCCCACGGTGTTGAGAGAGGACAGCAGGGCAAAGTCGTCCCAACACTTGTTTCACCACTCTTTTCTTCCGGGCTATATATCTCGACGCATGTAGCTATGGCTCAATGTGGACATTCCTCAGCACGTAGGGGACCTTTCGGTCATGCGCATCCACACTTTCACAACCCCAAAAAAAAAAGAAAAAAAAAAAGGGAGCCGTGGGGTCTGAACATAGGACCCCACGGAGCCGACCTGAGCTCCAAGGAAGATGCAGTTCTTGGTTTAGAGAACTCCTTGCAATGCCCCCACCACGTGGGAGCTAAAAGAAAGAAGAAGGCAGACTCAACAATCAACATGGTCCTCAATGTTGAAGTTTGTAAACACTGTCTCTCTGGTCATTTATGACGTTGGGTTGTGGCTCTGTATGGAAGTTGATGCGTTTCCAACTTTGTCATGGTGAAAGTAACATGTAGGATTGTGCTAACTGCAAAGGAAAGGACCCGAAAGCTTTCGGTTTCTGTTGAACTTCCTATTCAGTGTCAAAAAAAACACATGCCATTGCCTTTATTGAGATGGAACTCTGTCGCCTTTATTATTGGTGTTCCATCAGTTGGTTCAAAAAGAGGAGAGATTGGAGAATGTCAGTGTGGATGGGGTTTAGTTCCATGATTAATACTAAATTATTGCGGAGAAGTTTCGTTATCATACTTAAAACCAAAGTAGTAATCTCTAAACTAGTTAAAAAGTTCGCTATTCGGTCTTTATTTACGTCATGGATTCAAATCCACAATTCAAGCAGGAAAATAGCAAGGGAAAAAAAAAATAAAAAAACACTTTACAGAAGAGTAGAAAAAAGTTTGAAAAGTGGGTGAAAAACGGATTGCCAGATGGGCTATAAACCTTTTGACATTGAGGTTACAATTAAACTTTGCATATAAGTGTATGAACTAAAACTAGAATTAGTCCCTGTATAAATACAAAGATTTTTCCTTTAGATGTAGCAGAAAATTTCGAAAGAATTTTTTAGGAGACCTTTTTGGCAAGTTTAGGTGACTACTATTGATATGATAGTAAATTAAAACAAAACCTTTATGATAGCTGAGACCAATATGATATGTTCATTCACTTTATTATGACTTGAAAAAATGTTTTATATCAAATGTGATACAAGAGAATTTCTGTAACCCCAACGCTGATGCTTGAAATAATATGGAATCGGACCAACTCAACCCAACAGTTCCGAATAAGAAAAAAAAAAAAAAAAAAAAAAAAAAAAAATCAACCCCACGGTCAAAATCAAGATCCTCCAATCCTTAAGACACAATAATTCACATCACATGTCGAAAATGGTCATCGTTTTCAACAAATGCTCAAATAGTACGAAGACGACATCTTAAAAGCGGTAATGTCTTTAATGACTTGCTCAGGCTCAGGTCGCGACTCGGCATCTTTCAGGTCTGTGTCACAACCCCACACCCTAACTGCGAGCCTCCGACACTTGGAAGATGATCGTCGCAAATACGTTCGGTACCAATTGATAACATCACTCTTATGGATGCTTTCTAGTTCCTCTGCTTCTTTCTTTGAAAAGTCAAAGATGTATCTATAGATCAATAAAATATGGATTAGAAACAGCGTCAGCAAAAGCCAAAGTTCAGATAAGTAACTATTACTTTTGAGTGTCATGATCAGTAAACACGCTTTTCATCCTTGGACAAGGCCATGTTCTATATTGTGTCACTAATCACAGGAATCCATTACTGAAAACTGAATGAACAGTCACATCCGAATACGATTCAATGGACCGAACAAGGTGACAGTGCCATGTAGGACCATGTTTTTACATCTTAATAATAATAAAAAGCGGATATCAAAAGAGTAAAAAGCATCTAAACAACATATCTAATATCTCCTGATTGCATACAAATTTGCTCGTTTTCCTGTTTACTGTGAAGCAAATAATTTAGAGGTTCTCAAGTTTTCAAGACGTACTGAAAAAAGATCCTTGGGCTCGTAAAGAGAACATACTAGTTTGTACTTCCTAGTAAAAACTGAGAGTAACCAGAAAGCATGCATACCTTTTATCAACAATCTGATTCCACAGACGATTGGTCTCGTATGAGAGGGATGGATCTTTCTCCAAAAGCTTTGCCATTAAACCGCCTTTGTAATTCTTGAAGGAATCATCATCAAGTCCTTCCTGCAATCGTTAATGCTTTTTCAGTAACATCTATTCTAACTAAACCTTGTAACTGAACTGATGGACATCTATCAAAGTTCGAAGCTATTCACAAGAAAATAAAAAGCAGTAATTTCTTGTTCTCATATAATAACTGGATTATTGGTATCCTGTGGTTAATCAAATTCCCTCCTTTTTCAAGTATCTAATATGAGGGAACTTACACGGAAAGATCCAATTCGAATGCTATGAATATATGTCCGATTTCTAGTGCGTAGTCTATACCAAAACATGGGCTACACATTACTAATTACTTTCAAATAAAACACGGGTGACACATTACTCACTACTTTTAAAGAGAATCTGTAAGGCACCATTTGAACTTCTTTACTTTTTTTTAAGGGTTGTCCCATTTTTTGTCTACAATGAAGGTCAAATTCCATTTTAGTCCCTGACTTGCTAAAATGTCAGGGAATGAGTCCCCATTCTACCAAATTGACCTAAATTAATCCTTTTAAAGTCTCGATGAAAAAGACACATCTTCTTCTTAGTACTCATGCCCAATCATGTAACTTCCAAACTTGACCACCACCAAACTGCACATGGCCCTCGCAACGCCTTTTCCGTCAAGATGTTAAAGTTGTATGGATGGAAGGACTAATTCGGGCAATTTCATGGATTTGGGATTCATTATGGGACGTCTAAACAGTCAAGGATCAAAACGGAATTGACCGATTTTTTAGTACTTAAAAAGTGTACAAAGTATGACGCTCAACCACTTGATCAAAAGTCAAAGATGGACCATAAACCACTTGATCAAAGTATGACGCAGCAAGAGAATGAACAAACTCAGTTTTTTTTTTTTTTTAGTGAGAAAACATTCAAAAAAATAAACTGGTTGCTCACCAATAGTTCCTCCAGACCATTTATGAAGTTTTCAACTCTTTCTTGCAAATAGATTGGGCTGTACTCGGATGATTGGACACAAAAACAAAACCCAAAAACACGGTATGTTATCCGCGGGCTACATTCAACGACATAGCCAAGCTGCTCCTTTGTCCTACATGTGAAAGTAGCAAAACAAATTTCAAGAATTTATCGAAAACGTCAGTTCAAGTGAGAGAGGAAAAAAAAAAAGTACTAAACTACATAAAAATCTAAAATGCACTTCAGCAACAAAGATAAAGAAATCATAAAGGCAACACAGGCAGTTGTAATCATGCATCATGAAATCTCAAATTAAAGAGGATCTAGCACAAATACAGTCAACCTTCAAAGATTATTTATCTAAAAAATCAAACTCAGATGTACGATTTACCATAGTGAGTCTCCAGCAAGCACACACATCCCCTCCCAACAAAGAACAATAATTAAAATTAAAAATAAAAATAAAAGGATTCAAGAATCCAAAATTAACATGGTCAATTATAGATAAGTCCAATAAAAATTACTCAGGATCAGACAAAATCACCTTAGCTGATTAAACATTGGTTCGTCCACAATTTCCTCAAAGAGATCTATCAATGCTTTCAGTTTAATGGAATCCATTCCAGTATCCTGCTCAACTTGAAAATAAAGCTGCAATGGAAAACAAAACAATCGAAAAAAAAGGAATTAATATACATAAACTTATCAAGACGTGAGATATTATATATATATATATATATAGTATCAATAACTGGTAACGAGAAAAGTAGTTCATTACCTCAAGAACTGAGTTCTTTTCCATCTTATTCTTCACATTAACATCTCTAGCAAGGTTAGCAGCAGCAGGAAGACGAGTGATATATTCTTTGTGCCTCGATTCATACGGTAGTGGTTGTACAGAAAAAACCGTCTTGAATATATTTGATATGGCAATTGCTTCTTCTTCTAATAAATTGCCATGGCAAATTCCCTCAACGTATAGCTGTAGTTGACCAAGAGAGATTTAACAAATGCTTCAGCCAATAATAATTCTTTCCATGCTCCAACAGAAAGTAATTATCTACAAAAAAACTACTAGATCTATTTGATCTATTTCCATTCCTAATCAGTAGAGACCATCAGACATGCGCAGACAAATTTTTTAAAAAAATTCAGCTTTTAGGTTAGACATCAGTAAGTGAACCATTAGACATGCGCAGCATAATACAAAATTTGAAAAAAAAAGGGGAAGAAAACTCAATTTGTGAAGGGAATGGTGCAGCTGTTAGGTTAGACACGTCAAAAGATTTTTCCAGCCTCCAGTTATTGCAAGGTACATTTTATGAAACGAGAAACCGATATCATATATAATGATAAAACTTTTCATCAACATAACCATAAAAATAATGCTAAATTTCAAGTGATGACTGTAGTATGCCATGTCCAGTAAGTTGAATATCTTATACCTGGGAAAGTAGCTCAGGAATAAATGCCTTCAGATCATTAACAGACAACTGCTCTAAAAACTGGAGCTTCTCATCAACATCGTAAAAACTCTGACACAAAATCTGCAATCTCAAATATGATGAATGACTCAGAGGCTTCATATTAGTGTTCTTCAATGTTCTCTTCATATCTTCTCGAATCACCTGTTAAATTCAGTATTAGTTTATCTATCAAAAGGCAGAAACCTAAAAAGAAGCTAATAATAACAAAGCAAACAAAAACTGAACAGGAAGTGTAACAATGGGAATCAAAAGTGACGGATACTTTAAATCGATCTTCAGTTGGCAAGAAACTTTTGGCAGTCGCCAGAAGCTTGGACAGGAGAACTGGAAGCTTATTGTTGAAACCATAGACCTTCAGCTCCAACTTATCACTAAAAACAGATACAGAAGTTTCCAACTTGGCAATGCTAGCCTGCAAATAAAGACAGTTGCCACGAAAAGCGTAATAAATAAATAAACAGATAAAATTTGGTGAAATCACTCTGCATAAAGTATCAAGGAAGATCAAGCAGTCACTACAAAGCATGACTTGGGAAAATGATTAACACAATATAGCAAGTTGAAAGAATAAAGCTGTCATTTGAATCCTTTCTATTGCTTTGCTTTCTTTACGTTATTTGTATAAGGGCTACCCATTCAACTAAATTTGTCTCAGTTATCAAAGCAGTACCCAAGTTTTGAATGACTAAAAATATAAAAGTAAAAAAATGAGAGAAGATGATTGAGAAAGTTTATCAATACCCATTAAATAACCGGTATTGAAAAGAACAAAGCTCAATCTCAAAAGATTTGAATTTGAATAGTCAGGTGAAGGGTGAGTATAGTGTGGCAATATGTAAATTAAGTGTCCCTGCCAAGCAAAAAGAAGATTTATGACCAAATTGAATATGTCACGTTTCCAGGAACAAGATTAGGAACATAGAAATAGCCAACATCAGAACTCATATTTTAGGGTCATTGCTTATCAAAGATGAAAAGCTAACCTGATATATGATTTCATTCAGCTCGTCCTTAAGAAGAGAATAAACAGTTCCATCAACACACAATTCTTTACATTGTCATAGCCACCCTTCAAATTGATCCGAAAGTATGTATTTGCCGAGGAAGTTTGAAAGTACTATCAAGCTTGTACCAGAACTTCATTAATGGCTCATCAAGTATACATATTGGAGAAGATTGGTTTGCAAGATTGTTCAACCCATTAGCAGCACGAATTGAAAAATCAGAAGGAATGAACTCATTTTTTGAAGGCAGATGTAATGAAGCATCAATTTCAGGAGGGTCCCTCCAAATATCCACCAGAGAAGGAGAAACATCTTCCTCAACATAACGTGACCCAAACCAAGGCTCAACTTGGCAAGCTGAAGAAGTTTGATACCAAGGATGTCAATGTAGACAGCTTAAACAATTTTGTATGCATAATAATTTTCAGCGTTTCTTATTTGGATGCAACACACGTTTTGTTCCTCTTTAGTCAAAACCACCAGCTAAATTAAATGCGAGTTAAAAATATGAGGTGGAATGCGAGCCATATAGGGGAGAAATTGCATTCTCCTATGATTAATCATGGTTAATAACTAATGAGAGTAGATGGGACTTGCCAGAGATCTTTATAAATCTTTTGCATTAGCAGGTTTAAGTAGAAAATTGAGAACGATATGAGAAGAAGCAGCAAAATTCACAAGGCAACCTTTTTTTCCCTCCTTCCTCTTTTAACCTTTTTTTAATCTTGAATACGAGCTTACCTTCTGAATTAAAGGTCTTTGAGACCACATCAATCCTCATGTTTTCAGGTCTGAAGAAATCAAGGACAAATTTAATCAGTTCCTCATCCCATAACTTGTAAACATAGTCCCCGTATATAACATGCTCTGCAGGATAAAGTAGTAAATTCTCTGCAACAAAGAAGTTTGACGATAGTTAACTATATAAGCATATAGCCTATAGTGCAATTATATTTACATGAAACTAAGATAAACAGAGAAAATCTGAAGTAAATCTGACTTAAGTATATCACTTGGCACATTTGACAACTATATCGACTACTTCCAACAACAATATGCTTGAAGATATTAGTGAAGTAAACCATCCTACACCCGTGAAAAATGAAATAAAACCCAAAATATAAGAGAATACCATCAGTTCCAAAAGACCATGTAGGCATACAATAAATAAAAGGAAAACAAAGAAGAAAGTGAGAATAGGGAAAAAAATACCTGCAAGTTCGGCAGCATAATCATCCTGGGGCTGTTCTTCTGCAAATCTAAATTCCATGTTTCCAATATCCTGGAGTTCCTTAAATATCCATTCTTGTGGAGAAGCTTGACGCATTAACTTAAGGTATTGATAAACAAAACCAATGATCTCAAATATCTGCACAAGACACATTACTTGTTTGTAACAAACAAAATGGAAACTATGAAGAAGATTTTTCTTTTTTCCTTAAATATTCCACCGGTGATCGGTGCTTCCCAGTAACAATGCATTCACAGTAATCATGCACAAAGTGTTAATGATTCAATATTTTTCTCCAAATTTCTCTAGAAACAAAGCCAAAATGTGAGGATAATTGCTCTTAAAAGAACCAGGACAAACAGATACCAAATCGGAAAATCAATATCATTATTCACTAGTATTTCGAAAAGATTAATTAAAAAAGGTACCTTTTCCAAGCCAGAGTCAGTGAGGTGCATGGACATCCCGAAGATATAGGCCATAGAAGAGTGGTGCATGCCTTCATCCCCAACACCAGCTGACAGAGATGTTGCCCAACCTCTAGCCTTGAGAAAGGAAAGCAAACTACCTCGACCCTCTAAAAATCCATAAATTGAGTTCAGAAAAGAATAGTCGAGAAAACAAAATTTACTGGACAAGAGATAAGAAAGACCGAAGAGTAAAGAAATGGAAACCACTTAATGTGTATGGTATGCAAAAACAATTCTATTTAGAACAAGAGAGGTAAGCAAGAGAAGGTAATATAGAGAGGTCATTTTCAAAACCACCATTGAGAAAGAGTTGCTGACAGTAACAGAAGGGGTCTGGAGCCTTAAAGATCTTTTCTACGGATCTATGTGAGTACTTTATGGTCCAAGTCCTGTCAACCCCTAATTTAAGTAAGATATCTTACTTTTACTCATTTATTGCTTTTCCAAATAATTGTCATGATTATCCCTCAATAAAGAGTTGCCTATTGAACTGAACGGTGCTTTCTCTAATGTAGATTAGCCAAATAACAATAAAATTTTAGGAATAATGACACCCCCCCCCCCCCCCAAAAAAAAAAAAAAAAAAGAACCTAACTTTAGTCAGAGCAACCTTCTATAGTGAACATCAGTAGATTGTATCATACACCAGTTTTCAAAATATATTAAAAAAAATAGTCCACTTCTACAATACAAGGTCAGAAAAACAAACAAGGGTTGACCTCTAGTATAGTAAAAGTCATCACAGTAGTGTTAACTTGAGAGCACCTATGAAAGGTGATAAAAATGAGCCAACTAAAACTCTTGACACAGCAGCAATTCAAACTTTGTTAGTGCCATAAGAGTTCCTCTTACCATGCCCCAGAAGATGAGCTATATAATCCTCAGGTTTCTTCAAATACTCTTGACGAAGACATGGCAACGTCCATGTTAAGTCGAGAATATGAACATCTTTAACAGCTCTAGCCTATAAACTTTTCCGGGTTTCCAAAAAGGACCTTTGACTTTGAACTCTGGATTTACCTGGGGGCCCTTTTTAATATTACCAAATAATTCCACAACCCAGTTCTCAAGAACATCAAGTGATTCTGCAGCAATTATGCACTTTAATTAATACTGGTAGGTAGAAAAATTCAGAATGTTAAGTTAACATAGAATAACACTAATGCACCACGAAGATATAAGGAAAAAAACACTTTACCTCCACCAATGACGACCAGCCTCATTAATCCACCATGGTAATAATCTTTGTACAAGTTCAATATTTGTTTCCGCAAGTCAATCCCCTTCTCCATTGCATCAACCAGGCTCTTCTTATTCCCTACCAGGAAAATTTAATATTTTACACAAACAAATACTCTTTTTTTTTTTTTTTTGGATAAGCAACAATGAACTTCATTGGATATCAAAAAATTACACATCTAGAGGACAAGGTGTCATCATAGCTCACAAAACAAAACAAAACAAAACTGGCAAGTATCATCAGGATCCAAAGAACATAGGCCCAAACAGATAGCATTTTAACAACAAAATGAAACACAATGGATTCAGACTCACCCCAAAAAAATCTATTAAAAGGGTGACCAGGTGATGATGTGTGGCACTGAAGCTGTTGCAGGCGGCAAGCATCACTTTGCAAAACCTGGTTGAACTCTATTTTCCATAACAACGCAGAATTTATTTAGCAACAGGAACACACCAGTGCCGTCACTGCTAGAAAATCCAATTCATTTTTTAAAAAGAAAGAACCAGAAACCATACATTTGAATGAGAGTAACATATACCTGAATCTACAGCATGGACTTCTCGCTCCATTGCTTCCTTTTTTACTAAAGGTGAAACAAAGAACTGAGAGAACCTGATAGAGAACACAAAGTAACAGTCCTTCACTTTCTTATTTATTCTTATATCATCTGTCACGCATTCAAATGAAAAAAAATGTGAAAATAAAAGGACATCAAATTTAATTGACTGAATTGCAGCTCCTCAAATTAACATCAGATGCTGACATGAAAGGAAAGGAAAATAGGAAGTGTGACAAAAGATTAAAACTCTACTTCACCACCCACATAAGAAACAAAGTGAAATAAAGATAAAAACAAAACAAAAACTGCCAATCACCATTGCAACGAGAGATCAGTGTTACCTTCTCAAAGCACCCTTAAGGAACTCCCGTTTCACTTCGAAATGGTAGCAGGTATGCTCCGTTTCTGTATATGCATTTGATGATCCTCCATGCTTAGACAAATAACTATCATACTAACAAATAAAAGAGTCAATTTGGTAGCTAAACCATATCTTGAGACATGAAAATAGCATGCGTAAGACGTTTTTCCAAAGTGAAAGAAACTGAGGTAAGAATTTATTTATTTTTTTGTAGATAATCAATAAAATTGAAGGAACAATAAAAACTTGTGTCCAGCCCAAGAACCTAGTTCTCCGCTTATGGAGAGACAGAGGTTAAGAAAAAAAAAAAAATCACTCTTCATGTAAATGGGAAATCATATTTGATATGGAAAAGTAGTCATATTTAATTACAAGGAGGATTTTGCCATCCCCGCTAAGACCTAAGTATCAAATAAGTTAATGCGAAGAAAGAGGATAAAAAAATACTAGAATTCCTTTTTCCTTGAAAAATAGTGTTTGAGTAAGATAAATGGATCAACAGACCTCATTTTCATCGGGAAATTCCTTGCTCCCCATGAAGAGCATATGTTCTGCAGATTGAGAACAGACAATTTGTCAGGACTGTGACTGTCTATGCAGGAGCATAAGAACACTTTGGAATAACTAAACTAGAAAATCATAGTGAATAGAATAAGACTGAACAAATGACAACAAACCAAGAAAGTGTGCGAGTCCTTGCGCCTCAAAAGGGTCAGAGAAGCTTCCCATTGCCACACACATTGCAGCTGCCGCCTATGCAGAAAAGTATGCATCTTTATTATCCAATTAAATTAGAAGCTAAACTCAAACTTCCAACAAAATTAGATTGGAAAACACAAGCATGAAACAATCTATCTGAATAAATAGATAGAAAGAAAGGTTCGCATGCAAATAAGAAGTGTGAAAAAGATAATCTAGTAATAAATAAACATTGCAATGCTTGATAAAATACCATCACATTTTGGTCTTAGATAACAACCAACAATTCCAAATGACATCTTGATCAGCAAATGCCCAGAAAATCATAATTCCCACCCCCCCCCCCCAAAAAAAATCACACACGCACACACGCTTTCCGAGTGAAATTTTCTAGGTAACCAAACAATGGCATTAAAGTTGCTAGTTTTTAGGTATTCAGAAAGCCCTAACTTTGAACTCATTCACAATTTCCACAACCACTAATTCAATTAGGCGTATATAAATCCAAGAACTTCATAAACGCGAAATCGATATTGCAATGGAATTAAAAAAAAAAAAAATAAAAACGGCACAAACCTTCTTAGTCTGAGAAGCAGCCCTCTTTCCTTTCCCTTTCACGTCATCCACCTCTTCACCTTCTTCATCTTCGTCTTCGTCCTCATCCTCGTCCTCGTCGTCGCAGTCCTCCTCATCGTCTTCTCCTTCACTGCCGTCCTCGGTTTCCTCTCCATCGCCGTCGTCCTCGCACTCCATATCTTCGGCTTCGCTGTTATCGCGGTGGGGAGGTCCGTCGGGGTAAATCTCGGGATCGTGAACGAGCAATGCCGAGAGGCCATTGTCGAGCTGGATAACTCGGTACAGCCGCCGATCGTTCGGAGATTTTATCACGATGTCGTCGGAGGATAAACTGCGGCCACCGCCACCGCCACCACCCATATTCTCTCTCTACGACGGAAGAGATATACAGAGAGAGACAGTACTATCCTAGAGAGAGAGAGAGAGAGGTACTATATAGTAGTACAACCCAATGGAATTTATTCTTTTCTTCGGAGTGGGTTCTGTTTGGGAGAGAATTTAAGCAATGTATATGCGGCTGCGGCGCGCGACTGCGCTTGCAGACAGTAACGCGAGTATAAAAAAGAGAAACGACATACAAAATTTTTATTTTCCCCTAATACGGTGTCGGTTTTCGTCCAAAATTGCCGTCGTATGCCAATAACAAACTTGCCCTTCAAGTTTGTTCCTTTTGTGTCGTTTTCTTAGTGGACGGGCATGTCGACAATGCCAATTCATTTTTAATAGATTATAAACAATTTCATAAAAAAAAAAAAAAAAAGAGAGAGAGATTTGTGACTGTATGGATTGGAGATCAAATAATATTTATGTACTTAAAATAGCTAATTCTAAAAGAAAATTAACTTCAGATTGTTGATTTAAATTGTCAAGTTGTAAATTTAAATAGTTATTGAATACTTACAACTTGATAGGCTCTTCTCATGCCATGTTTGACAAGAGAGATTGAAAACAATAATTAAAAAAAAATTAAGATAAGTAAAATACCTAGGTATGAAAAAGAGGAAAATTTTCCTATGATGAAAGATAAAGAAAATTAAAACAAAAAATCTAATCTAATACTTTTTTTAAATAATAATCTACTACATTTATAATTATATTCTTATATAAAGAAAAAGATGAAGAATTATGTTAATATAATTATTTTACACATCAATATTTTTTGTCAAATTTATTCCTCCTCTTTTTTTTTTTTTTTAAATGGGAAGGATTAAAATTTTCTCTCTCTTTAAAATCCTTTCTTTATTCCTTTTCCTTTCCCTTTCTTTTTCTCTTATTTCTTTATGTTATTTACTTCTTTCTTTTTCAACTTCATTTCTTTAAAATTCATCAGCTTTTACTTGAAGATAAGTACTAAATTTGGATATTTTTTCCCCTTATTTACAGGTATTATACTGATTAAAGTTATTTACATGAATATGTAAATTGAAAATTATGATTTGAAATATATCCATTTCTTTCTTTCATTTACAGGAATGTTTAATTTGGTACCTATAAAGATTACATTACCATTTCATCAAAAGTTGAATATAAACAAATAAAGAATTGATAAAAAAAAAAGGGAAAAAATATCTAAAAAATTTCAAACTAAGCAAATCTTTTATAAAAGGAAAAAAAAAAAAAAACCATTTTTCTTAATTTATTATAAAGAAAAAAAAAGTACCATAATAGATATCAGTTGTATTATAAATGAAAGGCAATCGTTATAATAAATAATTAGTTCATAATATAAAATTCACAATGAACATATAAAGAAAATTAAATAAATATTATACAGAAATATTAAATATTTTAAAATCTAAAAAAGACATCATAATAATATAGTAATTATTATAAATGAAAAAATATCACATTGATATAGTAATCATAAAGCGAAAATATATATATATACCACATTAAAAAAATATTTAATGATATGATAATTATTATAAAAAATAAGCAATTTTAAATGACAATTAAACTTTAGAAACTAACTATTAAAACAATTCCGATAATAAAAATTAAATAAATTATTATAATAATGTCACAATTATCATAAAGAATAATTCGGTTTTTTACTAAATCTAAATCATATTTAAGAAATAGGTTATAAAAAACCTAAATCTTATTGATAAGTAATCATTATAATAAAGAACTAGTTATTAATATAAAGATACAATAATAATAAACAAATAAGGAAAAAATAATAATAATCATGATGAGAGAAAATGATGTTAAATATAATAAAAAAACAAAATAAATATTATGAATGGTTATTTAAAAAAAAATAAATATTTATGTAATATTATCAAAAATATATATATTTGAAAAAAAAATCTTAAAAATAGACTTTTTGTATAATTATTTCTACTTAGCTGTAATACCTTCTACACGAATGAATATGGATTATGTTTTTTTTTTTTTTGTTACTCCAAACTGTTTGAGTAACCATATTTTTAGTTGTCTTTTGACCGCTCATGGCTTAACGTAACTTACTCTTTGAATAAAAATAAACATGATGTAATTGGAATTGTTTTTCCGCTGTTAGTTAAATCTATCTATCTGACAAGATAAATGAAAAATAATAATAAACTTCCGTCGTCCCTGTATTTCACTTGACCAAACAGAAGCTAAAGGACCGAACGACATGTCGTTCCACCGTTCCTATTTAGAATTTACAGTCGTTTACAGGAACAAACGGCATGTCGTTATTTTTAAAATAACTTATCACCCTAACATTTAAGCGACATGTCGTTTGAGTTTGAATTATGTTTTTTTTTTTTTTTTTGTCTCTCTCCTGGAGTAGTATTTTGAAAATTTTCTTAGGAATAGAGACAAAAGTGAAAGGACCAGAAAAAAAATGCCAGGATTGGCAAAAGTGCTTTATTTCATCGACCCAACTAAAAGAAACGCCAAAAAAGCCCTAAACTTTCACGCGTTTCGCAATTCCTCCCACCCGCGTTTCGATTTCTCAGTCCGTCTCCACCAATGGAGGAACCAGACAAGAAGAACCTCTCCCGGTGGCTCCTCGAGTTCCTCCTCCGAAACTCCGACGACGAGGCGCTGGCCAAGAGAGCCCTCGCGTCCTCCCCATCCCGGACAACGACCCGCGCCTCAAGAAGACCCTTCTTCTCCGCACCATCGAGTGCGAGGTCTCCGACGGCCTGGTCACCGAGTCCACTCTCGAAAACCTCGAATTGATCGAGGAATTGGACTCCCGGCAAGGTGGCGCCGCCGCCTCCGTCGCGGTCGATGACTCCATGAAAGCAGCGTACTGCGCGGTGGCGCTGGATTGTACGGTCAGGCTGCTGGTCGGCAACGGAGGCAAGCCGGGAGGGAAGTACCTGAACGCCCTGAAGAGGATCTGGAGAGGGAGGGTCGGCCGAATGGAGAGGTCGGCGGCGCAGAGCAGGCTGCGTCGAGCGATTTGAGGCGGTGCTGGGACGAGGTCGAGGCGGCGATTTGGGACGAGGACGTGTGTAGGAAGCTGGTGAGGATTAACACCAGGAACGACGCTCTGATGATGCTCGGGGCTTATCTGAAAGAGGCGTGGGCGTTGATGGGCCCGACTTTCGTGGCGTGGGGGGCTAGGTTGAGGGCCAAACAGAGGCCGAGTGAGAATTCGGCTGGTGAAGCGCTCGGCCGTGGGCTGGGTTTGAGTGGTCTGGTTGAGTTGAGGACCGAGTTAAGGCACGAGGTGGGTTTGCAAGTATCGTGTGGTGATCGGATTCATGATAATGGTGTTGTTTTGCCTAATTCCGATGGTTTGGTTGCTAGTGATCGACCTGAAACTAATGCGAAAGGTGCTTTTTTTTTTGTTATCTTTTTTGCTGCATAGGAAAGGTTGCTCATTTATACATACACATACATATACAAATGTGAATGTATATATACACACATATTATATACATTTCTCATGCTAAATTGTATAATTAGTGTAAGCTTATGTGTTTGGAGGTAGATATTTGCTTGTTGTTAACTTGCATATTATATGAAGTTTTTGTGGTCATGATATTTAGTTTGCCCGTTTTGGTACTGATATACTGTCATTAGTAGACCTGCCACCATTGTTGAAGATACCGTGCAAAGAAAAGCCTGCTCATTTGTATGAATTTTGATGCATGTTTTGGTCCTCTGTTCTTACTCTCAAAGGGAATTATGTTTTCTCTTCCCTTTTTTTTTTAAATTATTTTGTTTTTCCTTGTCATACTAAATTCGTTTTATTTCTATAATCAAAATTATGTCTGCGAAACTGATATTTGCTTGATGCCTTATTTACACGCTATAACGGAATAGCTAGCGACAGTGGTGTTACTTTGCCTAGTTCGAGTACCGATCTAAACGTTACGAATAGACCTGCCACAGTGATAAAGGTACCATTTTTTCCGTTCCCTCCCGAAATAAAAATCGTTCATTGACTTGAAGTTTAATGTTTTTTTTTTTTTTTTTTTTTTTCCTCAACCTTGTTTGCTTAAGTGTAAATTTTTTCAAACTGGGATTTTTCTGTGAATGAAGTATACTTCTTGAGACTTAATATTTGTTGGTAACTTGGGTAACACTTAAAACTCTATGGTATGGTTTTCTTTCCTGCTTGTTAATAATATTCTTTTTGTTACAGAAGCTCATAGAGAAAAGGCAGTGCTTAGAAGCAAGCGTGTTGGTTTACACAAACGAACCAGAGGACCCATCAGGATTAGCGATATCGAAGATTCAGATACTGATGCATCCCCCAACAGATTCAATTCCATCTCAACACCTGAGGTTAATAAAACACAAGAAGCGCTTAAATCCAGTTCTTTGCAGCTACAAGCAGCTGTCACAGACCCTCTTCCTGAGGCAGTACAAGTGGCTGGAACTGTAATTTCTGAATTGACAACTAAAAATGTAGCCCATGAGCATGCCTTGGAAAATCAGAGGCGAACAGAGGCAGATGCAGCAAATCTATCCACTGACAAGAGCACAGAGCCTGTGCAATCCAGAGATGCCAATCTTGGGAACCCATCTTGCAGTTATCAGACTAATGTCCCTCGACCCAGCTTGATGGAGCGTAATAGTACTGCCCGCACGTATGAGGTAATTCTATTCTTATTTTCTCTTTTCCCATTTACTTGCCACTGTTATGACCGAGTCAGGTTGGTTATATTTTTTTCATTAACAGAACAAGGGAAAATGTAATTTTTTGGGATGCGGTAAACCAGCTGTACACAAAAAATTTGTTTTGAAACTTTATGCCTTGTTTGATGTTAATTTTGAGTGATAGCATCTCACCGATGCCAATTTTTATGCTTTTACATTGTTCCTAATTACTTATCTGTGTCTTTAGTTGAACAAAATGTGATTTTGAGATAATTTCAATGAAGAGGCATGTCCATGTGGTTGAAGTTTATACTCAGATTGTTCATGTCAAATCTCATAGAATAGATAATGTTATCTATTAAAACAAACACGACGAACGGTTGATTTCTGTGACATTTTCTCTGTTCGTTTTATTTACCCTCGTTAATTTTTTTGATTTATATTGTACTCTTACAGTGGGATGATTCAATTGATGACTCACCTGAACCAATGGTGAATTGCAAGGACAAACTCCACCTACCTAGCCCAAAGAAAAGGGCTGTTTCTCCGTTGAAGAAGTATGAACCTACTAAACTTTCCAAGAGGAGAAAAGTTAAGAGGTGGACATTATTGGAAGAAGACACTTTAAGAAACGGTGTACAAAAGTACGTGTGTTTTCCCCTCACGAATGCATAATAGCATCCACTTTGATTATCTGCTTCCTTTTCTAATTTAGCCCTCGGAGACATTCAGTATATCTGTCACGGATGATACTATGATTTTCTAATCATATAAGTGAAAAAATGTGATCCCATGTTTTGTCTTCTCGTGCAGGTTCGGCAAGGGAAATTGGAAGCTAATTTTGAAATGCTACAGTGATATATTCGAAGAAAGAACAGAGGTCGATTTGAAGGACAAATGGAGAAACATGACGCGATAGCATTTGTGACAAATCGACGCTCTTAACCGTGTAAAGATTTTCTTGGTTTGTTAGACTGAGGTCATTCCTATGTCCTTAAATTTTACTTCCTAATATATTGCCCTCGCTTGCATCGCATCGAGTGCATATATCTAGGTACCAAGTTTTATTTTGCTAGTTTGTGTAGCTGTATTTTGTTCATCAAATGTTGCCTTTTAGGTTGAACTTCATGCAAAAGCAGTATTATGTAACAGTGGGATACCCTTAGGAGGGGAATCAACTACTTGAGTTCCCTCTCCTAACCAAAATTCTTTTTTTTTTTTTTTTTTTTTTTTTTTTTTTGCTGTTGTTGGTTTTTTTTTTTTTTGGGTGTATAACTAATATGTATATCTTTTCCACTGATTATATTGTTTGTCCATATTTTTGGCACATTGCCAACCGCGCATTGTGGCCATAACTAAACTTTGAATCAGAACAGAATGATCCAACTCTTTATAGATATTTCACTCTTTTTCGTCTACCAGTTAGGAACAAGCTCGATTACTTGCTGAGTATAATGCATTTTTGTTCGCGTTAGGACTGTCTCGGTGCTAGGGCCTATTTAGGGGACATCTAGATATGTGGTTTTGAAAGTTGGGTTAAAAATGTATGTTTGGAGGGAATTCTTTTGAAAAAATTATGTGATAAAGAAAATAGTATAAAAATTTGAGATGTGTTAGAAAAAGAATAAACAAAATAGATTTTGCCTTGTTTGTCGTGAGCATTTTGATATAAAAGTTATCTTATTTTAATTTAAAATGAAAGAATTACGAGCTTTTAAAAGTTGAGTTTTTTTGAAAATGGAATATTGAAAGTTTGATAATATAAAGTTGAGATTTTGAAATTCATATGGTGTTTTATTATCTAGAGATGTCGTCCCAAACAGGACATTAGTATTACAACTAATGATATGTTTGGTAGGAGGGATGGAAAATAAAAAGGAAGAATCAAATCTCTAGGTGATAGGAAGAGAAGTTTTCCATCGTATTGTTTAGTAAAAAAGAAAGAAAACAATAAAGAAAATATCTAATCAAACACAGTTTACGATTGTAGCCTCATATAAATTAGAAGATAATAATAGATTAAAGTCAAAATAGGTATTTTACCCATATTTATTTTGTGAAAAATTTCATCTACTTCTCTTTCCAAAGTTGAAAGGATTAAAAAATGGTGGAGCCTGTGGATTTTCAATTTCCTTTCATTCCCAATTTCCTCTCTACCAATCAACAAAAATTCTATTTTACTCTCCAAAATCCCTCATCTATTTTCCTTTTATCTCCCTTTTCCACTCTACCAAATAGAGGGTAAAAGAAGGTGAGTCCCTTGGTTCCGTAACGTAGGATCTAATGTCAATATGAATGTGATCTTGAGCACCGGTGATGTTCCAAAACATTGTTTTCAAAATTGTCTAATCCAAAACATTGTTTTCAACATTGTCTAATCCAAAACATTGTTTTCAAGATTGTGCATGAATACAACTTGGCTTCCTGGTTCTATGAATTGTGTAGACTGGAATTATCCTTGACATGGAGTTTGTCCTTTAATTACGGAACCCTTGTGTCTTATCATGAATCAATGATTCATATTGATTTAATTTAATCATATCACGGTCACTAATATTTTAAGCCAGTGATTATTTGATCTCATCGATCCCATAAAAAAATTTCATTTAATGTTGTAAAATTGTGCAAGTTACTTGTACAAATTTAATGCATCTTAAAGTTAGTGTCCAAATTTGTGATTAGTTTTTTATAGTTATCATCATTTGATGTATACTCTCTACTTTCGTGGTCCTTAGAGTTGATACTTTTCTTCTCTTCTTCTTGTCATTTTGTTAGCAAGACACTTGGACTTTGGCATGTCCTGTTTCCTCCAACCTGCCTTTCTTGTAAGAAAAATAAACCATAGTAAGCACGAATCACGCTTTAAAAAACAAAAAACAAAAGTCAAGATTTATTGTTCTGATTTTTCTATCTAATTGATTGTCATTGTTTCCTTAACAATTATATCATCTAAATTTAAAAAATTAAACCACATAAAAGATTCTAGATAATAAAAATATTAAGACGTCGTTTGTTCCGTGAGTTCAAACTCAAAATTTTCATATCAATTTTTGTCTTTTTTTTAAAAAGTTTTTTATTTTTTCTGAAAAGTCAACAAAAATTACTATTAAAACTTAAAATTTCCAACTTAAACTCATTCACCAAATAGACCCTTAAACAAATGAATAAATTGACAAAACAACATTCAAAAAACTTCAACGAAATGGTAAATTTGACACGAAAAATGGAATAACAGATCCTATTTTGATGTCTTCCATAGTCTTCAGTCAAAGGTCGACACTACTCACATCTGGCACGTACCCACATCTTTTGGCATGTTTAGAAATAAACGCCAACAATCCAAATTATGATCCTCCCCAGTCACCGAACCAAAGGCATCTTTTGATTTTTCCAAAGGCGGCTCATTCCAACCTTTTCTGGATTTTCCATAGTTGGCACCAAAACAATAATTTTCAACTTCCTACCATCATACCAAGAAATATCAAACTCCCTCATGTTAATAATATCCTGCATAATTTTCCAACACCAAATTGCACTACAGCCCCATAAACCTTATCCGACACTCTATATATAAACCATCTCCAAATAGGCATATGCTAAATTTTCATACAAAACCTAGTACAACAAATATGGCTAACATTAAATTTGCTGTGCTTGCGACTCTGCTGGCCCTAGCATTGGCGGCCGCCAATATCCGCGGTGACGCCACCTTAACCTGCGAGCAGGTGACGGAGTGGCTGACGCCGTGCATCCCCTACGGGATGTTTGGGGGGACCGTGGCGCCGGAGTGCTGCAGCGGCATCTATAAGCTCAACGCGGCGTACAAGACCAATGACGACATACGGGCAGCTTGTACTTGTATCCAGGATGGGGCTGCGGCTATCCCATTGCTTGACTATGATAGGGTTAACGAGATTCCTGGCTTGTGTGGCACTTCTTGCCCTTTCAAACTCTATCCCTCCACAAACTGCTCTAGGTTCGTTTATATCAAATGATTTATATTTATATATATATATATTCATTTATTGTTTATCATTTTTTTTCTTTTTTCGTTGATTTTGAATCACGATTTTATAAGAACTTGACTATATATGATGTTGTTTGATATATATATATATATATATATATATTTTTTTTTTTTTCTGTGCAGCGTGGTTTGAGTTGGCTTGCGACGTCTATTGAATTTGCAGAAGCTGACTAACAAAAGTCGTCGTTTATGTTCATGTACTTGGCATGCAGAGAAATCCATATGGATAAATGTTACTATAGATAAATAAAGCATGGTACGGTCGTTTATCTGTATGGGCTTAATAAATTAGTGTTAAAATAAACAACTTGCTGGCTACAAATATTGTACACATCTTTAAGCTGTTTTCTTTTTTTTTTTTCCTTTTGGGGGGGTTGGGGCGGGCCTTTGTAGGTAAGTTTTCACAGTCCGTACAAAGGACGTATGATTGATATTTGAGAATCACCCTCAAATATCTGGATACAGATATGAAATAATATGATACTATTTACAACTATCAAACCAATTTTATTCATGAGACTAACAAGAAAAAAAAAATTAATACATAGAACACTAATGCTTTGTTTGGTGAGTCAGTTTGAACTCAATTTTTTGAGTTCAAACTGAACTCAAGGCATTTGGTGTCCAAATTTGGTTTAACTATGAGTTGGACCATTACACAGTAAACCAAACTTGATTTACTGTGCACCCAACCTCCCCTGTGCCCATTAGCTGACTGACCGTTGACGGCGCTCTCGATCATCGGCCACCCACCCCATGTCACCCTCTGCCCGAATTGCTACCTCGCATCAATGCCATCGCCTTGGAGTTTGTTCCTGACGGTAAGAACTTGCGAGCCACTCACCGCCAAATTGCGACCTCACCGGCCTCGCGATCCAACCACTGTCCAATCGCGACAAGAAGCTAGGCGATGGGCATGGAGGAGAGCGAATTTTCGACGACAAGGGGAGGCTGGTGAGTGGGATTTCCTCTTTGAATTCACAGGTCCAATGATTGGGATTTCCTTCGAAAATGTTAAATGAAAAGAAAAAGAAATGGAGAGACAAAGAGAGTGGGAAACCGATAGAGATGGAGGGGAGAGAGGGGGATAGAGAGAGAAAGAGAGAGAGGGGAGAGAGGGCACAAGGGTTGGAGGCATGATTATGTCGTCATGTTGGGGGGTGGGGGGCCACAATGGCGATACAACCCAAATCTGGGTTCGTGTTGGGGGTTGCAAGAGGGAGGGGGAGGGCGTCGGGGTATGGGGTGGGGGCGTGACCGCATTGGTGGAGATGGTGGGGGCGACGGCAATGTAGCCCAAAGCTAGGTTTGTGCCGGGGGTTGCTAAAGGAATGGAGCGAGAGGGAGGGGAAGGGGGGAGAGAGGGAGAGAGAGGGAGGGAGGGAGGGGGCAAAAAAGGCAAAATGAAAAAAAAAAAAGAAAGGAAAAATTATTTAAATCTCAAAGTAAAACAACTAACAAATGTCAAATATTTTTTATAGACTATAGTCACAATTATTTTACACATAGAAACTAAATTAAGTTGTAAAAAAAAAATTACTAATTTTCAATACATAATACAATTCTAATAAATCCGTTTGGTAAAATAGTTTGAGTTGAAATTTTTAAATTTGAATTGGTTATCTTTTTAAAAACTAGTTATAATTTTTATTAACTTTTCAGAAAAAGAAAAAAACTAAGATGAAAAATTTGAGTTTAAGATGGTTTGCCAAACAGAGACATTTCTCAATATAATAAACTTTTTACAGTCAAACATTCAAATCAAATTAAACTTTTTAACTCCAACTTTTTTACCAAACACTCAACTCAAGTTAAACTTTTCAACTCAAACTTTTTACCAAACACTCAACTCTAACTCTCAACTTAACTTATCTTCAACTTAACTTAAAAATCTTAACTCAAATCGTTTCACCAAACGAACCCTAAGCTTACGTTTGATATATAGTTTCAAACCTACAAATCAAATTGTAATGCTTTATTTGGATGTCTCCTTCGACTTAGTATTGTATTTCAATGGAATGTTTATATTCCATAATGTTTTTAGATGTCTCCTTTAATTAATCATTGTATTCAAATGTAATATATATTTTGGATGTTTACATTTAAATAGTCATTATAATAAATATTGGTGAGAAAGAATCCGAAATATGATTGATAAAAGTATATAGAAAAAAAAAATGAATGGATAATCAAATAAGTAGGTGTATTGTTTGAATAAAAATGATTAAACTATATTATATTAAAGAACCAAATGAGTATAATATTGTATCAACTTGACGTTGACGTAAAAAAACGAGAGCTAACAAGTTAATCAATTCAAACTTCAACTATTTAAAATAATAATAATAATAATAATAATAATCGTCAGGATAGAATGAGCTACTACGTGGAGTGTGTGGATGTGGACCTTAATTTCCAAAAAAAATTAATAATAATAATAATAATAATAAGCAAAAATCGAAAACAACGGCTCATGGACGACGAAAGGGAGGAGACGAGGACCAGTAGACTATAGGTGTTGGGGGCTTAGACAAATCAAATAGCTTCAATGATTGACAAAAGATGACAAATTTGAGAAAAGTCCTTTGGGACTCTTCCCCAGGACAAGCTAAATACCAATCCGTATACAGTCCCTGCCCCTGTTTTCCAGGTCCCCCCAACGTGGGCATGTGTTTATCTCTTTGACAATTACTAAAATCCCAGCATCAATATCTAGATCCACAAAAAGGAAAAATTATTATTATCATTGTTATTATTATTTTATGGAGTTTTGAGTAAGGTGTGAGAAAGGTTACGACGACTTTTTCCTCCGAGAAAATCACACTTGATATGCGGCGTGATTAGTGCATAATCAGACGCTTTTTTTCTCTTTCGTTTTTATTTCTTGCCCAACTGAAAGACTCGACTTGGTTGGAAAAATGAGTCTACAAGTCCTTATCATGGCCGCAATTTGCCACTCACAATGGCACGTGAGTAGGGCCAAAGCTCATTTTCAAAACCACTACCCAAGCCAGGAGACCCTATATCTACACACACATGCACGCGCACACGCACACGCACACACACGTATATATACATATATACAGGACCACATAATCCATTAAAAGCGGCCGTTGATTTTGGGAATAAAGAACTAGAATTTCACCATTAACAAGAATACCAGAGGATTTAGAAGGGTTATATATATATATATATATATAGAGAGAGAGAGAGAGAGAGAGAGAGAGAGAGCAAAGAAGAAGAAAACAAGTAGAAGGTAAAGTTTGGAACAGAACCAGCACATTCAGCCAAGCCATGCAAACAGAACAAGAACAATGGTAGTCCAAAAAAAGTTCACATCCCATGGCATAATAATTTAGGATACAAAAGAAACCGATGGCCGTTGATCGAAGCGCGCCATTTCCTTAATGGGTATGACCTTTCATTCCCACAAGTTCTTGCACCCCAAGGAACACAAAATTCAATAATGAACGAAGACTGGTGACAACATCGCAAGTTCACAACACCACCTATGACTAAGAATGCTTCCCTTTTTTTTTTTTTTTTTTGGAGAAAGGTCCTAAGAATAAAAAATTAATAATTAATCTTCCACACGAATGAAATAAAAAATGAAATAAATAAGAGTACCCTCTCTAAATGATTGGATGTCAATCTATGAACAATTTATCAGATGGCATGCCATGGACAAGTCAGCAGGTCAGCAGTTCAGCAGCCGGTACGCGTCAAAATGTGGCGCTACTTTCACTTGCAGAGAGTGAGGGACCTTCTGTCTTCACAAGAGACGATCCTTTGCTACTGATGTCGAGCCCCTGCAACCGATCCACAGGATCGTTCTGCAAAAGGTCTGTGAGAGGACGAGAATTTGATTGTTGCATATGGTGCGCTGACATGCTAGCCTGCGAGTGATTGAAGGGCGGCATCTGCATGTTATGGTGGCCGGCAGATCCTGCTTGTTGCGGAAGTGAAAAATAACCAGATGGGTTATATGGCATTTGGTGCATTCCCAAGTTGAAGGACTCAGAAGGGCTCATCATCTCTCCAGTGGCAAACTTGAGCCTCTCAACTTCCTTCTTAAGCGCTTCATTTAGAGCTGTACAACATATTACAAAAAATGAGTAAAATATAGAATCTAAAGTAGAACGCTTATGAAGTATCAAAGGGTTATAAAGAGTACAAGTATGCTAATGCTTACCATCCCGCAACTGAGCTTGCTGCTCCATTGCTTGTAATCGAAGCTTAAGCTCTGTGTTTTCTGTACTTAGACCTGTTGTATCCCTCTGAACGAGCCACCAAAAAGAAATTAGGTCATATTTCTATGATGATTGAAAGGAATGTTTAACTTCAGTGGGGAAAATAAAAAGAATCAGCATGCGACTTAAATAACATCTCCAAGAAAATGTTTGAAAGAAATGAACAGAAGAAAGTGAATAATTATATGACAAATCGAGGCTTATTTAACATAATCTGTTTGATCACGTTTCTTATTAATATAAATAAATGTTCTATAGATGATGCTGGGATGAAGGTGATCTCAAAGTGGGTTGTGAAGATATGCCATGACAAAGTTCATCAAACTAAACCTGGAAGAGTGTGAGTTGGGCAGAAAGAGTGGTTGCTTCAGTTTGAAGAGTCTGAACTTTGCGCTCAAGTTCTTGTATGTAGCGGGCCTTCCTCTCCTTCGAACGAGCAGCAGATTGCCGATTTGCTAGAATCCTTGACATAATAAACAAAATGTCAAAGAAAGAATAAGGCATGAAAAATAACCATCAGATATAGAGTTCGCACCACAAATTTATATGTTACCAAATCCTCCAATATCCACTTTATAATTTGATAAATTTACAAAGCCTACTTTTACTTATCAATTCATTCATAATCAAAGTTGGGGCTGTACCAAAGGCCCAGCCGGCCAATAATCGTATCTTAGATAATGATTCATGGAGTGATATTTTCCTTTTAACTGTTAAGTATCACCCAACAAATGAATTTTCCCCTGTTGAAATTTTCTATTATGTTGACCACCCTTTTGCTGTCTAGTGACAAACAATCAACCTTTACCCTCTTTTCAATTCGACGTCGAGACTTACACATCTCCCCGACAAAACCATTCTTATTCAACAATTGGTGTGTTAGATATGAAACAGCAGAAAAGCTTCGTTCTTTTACTTAAAAATAAAATAAATAAATAAATAAATAAAAAGAAGATTTGCTTTCGCAAACACAAAGCTTCGTTAAAAGTTTCATGGAAAAATTCAACCAAAAAAAAAATGTAGCAAGGGAAAACCATTACACATTTTCAAATCTTGATGGGGTAATTCTATTAGGAATTTCAAAGTCAAATCTCATAGACTTCTGTAAATGAGACGACAATATGAACGAGATCTAAAGTGAAGCTGACATAAATCGTCATAGGATCATGAACAAGACAATCTATAAGGTGGTGTGTGAACTAAAACAGTAGAACACTCATCTTTCGCATTTCTTTTTCAAATTCAAATTTTCGCCAAAATTCAGCTCTCGTATTTCTCCAATTTTGATTCGACAATTCAACTACATTTTCCTCACGCCCTACATTTTCTCAGAATCCAAACAGAAAAAGAGAAAAAGGACAAACCTTTTGGCACGCTTAGGATCTATGGTCCAGAGCTCGGCAAGCTTATCAGGAGGCATCGCCTTCTTCGCATCCATGATCTCTCCGAACACGCTCGTCGATGTCGATGAGCCGTCCACGGAGCTGCTGTGCCGGTGCCTCGGCCTCCCACTCCAACTCTTCTCTCCCTCTCCGCCACCACCTTCGGTCTTAACCTCACCTCCATTGACGCCGTTACTTCCGCTCTGATCCGCGCAGTTTCCCCCCGCTCCGGTCCCGCCGAGCTTGTCCATGTCAATGTAGGTCGAGAAGAGGTCGTCCTCGGACCCGATCTCCTCGAGGCTGGCCGTGGATGATCCGCCGTTGAACGGATCGGACGGCGAGAGAGCCATCATGTCCTCCGGCAGGCGGAAGCTGACCTCGGACTGGGCCCTCCGATGGCCTCCACCGCCCTTGATGAAGGCGGCGGATGCATTCGGGTTGGGGTTGGGGTGGTGGTGGTGGTGGTCTCCGAGCATTGTAAGCGTCGCCGCCGAGGAGGAGGAAGAAAATGAGGAGGTGGCGGCGGCGGCGGTGGAGAACGGCGGTGGTGGCGCTAAGCGGTGCTTGAGAGAAGAAGAGGAAGAGGCGTTAATGGCGGTGGGAATATTGTGAGAAGGATTTGGATGGGATTTGAAAATGGTGGTTTGGTTGTTGTATTGTGGATCTTGCCTTTCTTCTGTGGACATGGTGTTTTTATCGTACCTCTCTCTTTCTCTCTCCTCTCTCTGAGTTCCTCTCTCTCTCTAACCCATGTGTTTCGCTTTCTTGCCAAGAGGAATAATTAACCGCATTTTCCTCTTTTTTTTTTTTTTTTTTTTTTTTTTTTTTTTTTTTTTTAAATTTCCGTCTTCAGCTCTTATTATTTGCGAGTACATATCTTTTTTCCTTTTTTTTTTTTGTCCCAATAACCATAGTTTAATAAAAATTTAGTCACAACAAAAATATTAAAATATTAAAATTTTTTAAGAAATTTATTTTTTCATTTATATTTGTATACTTACAATCAATATCAAATATTAATAATTTGTTCGGAATACACATTTGTATTATATTCAAATATAATA
The DNA here is from genome assembly GCA_025413485.1 of Ficus microcarpa. Taxonomy (NCBI): domain Eukaryota; kingdom Viridiplantae; phylum Streptophyta; class Magnoliopsida; order Rosales; family Moraceae; genus Ficus; species Ficus microcarpa. Next base: position 19,468,696 of record CM046377.1, on the reverse strand, counting down.
TATAAGATATAATAAATGTTTGGATGTCCTTTTTATATATTGTATTTAAATAAAATGTATATTTAAGTTGTTTATATATGAATAATGATTTTAATATATATCGATGAGAGATATATTATATAATATTATAGATAAAAATAAATATAAAAAAAATTGATAAATAGTATTTTAAGTTGATTTATTGTTCAAATATTTTTCATTAAAATGGAATGTATGAGTTACTTGAATACATATTGCTTTTGTAAACACGCTCAATTGTTATTATATTCTAATATAATAGACATATTTTAATATATGTTTGGATGTTTCCTTTAATTATTAATTTTAATGCAATGTGAATTGAATAGTTGCATAGTTTAAACATAAGTGTGTTGGAATACAATAATACAAATAGATAAATTAAGATATTGCATTGCATTATAATTGAATGTGCCATGTAAAAGAAGCCTAAACTTTAAAAAATATAAATAAAAATCCAAATATCAAATAATAATGGAATGAATTATTTTGTTGGAGTAATTTAGTGGGATAGAAAAAGATGGATTGAAGATAGAGAGACAGAGATATATATATATATATATGTGTGTGTGTATGTATTCATATTTATTTTTGGTAAGGGTTAGAAAAAGACCAAATTGATAAGATGTAGATTCCAATCTATCAGATATTTATGACATTTTGTTAAATGATTGAACACGGTGGTTTAAGGAGGGGGTTCATGAGCGATTTAGACTATTAAAAATTGATATAATAAAGGATTATACATAAGAATGTCGTAAATTTAACACTTTTTTATATCTATGTTAATAATATTGTTATTTTATAATATTTAAATTATCAATTTTAATATTAGAATGAAAAGGTATTTAAAACATAGTTCTATACCTAATTTTCTTATAATATTAAAGTAACGTTTTGAACATTTAACTTTATTTTTATCAATTCAGTATTTTTTTTTTTTTTTTGTGATTTTGAATAGATCTAATATTTAAAAATGTATTAAAATATCACCAAAGCCTATCTAAAAAATAAAATTTATTTTCGTAGTAAGTTTAACAAAAAAAAAAATCCTGATTTTGACAATTAGAAAATGCAAGTCTTCAAGTATTCTTTTAAAAAGATACTTGCAAATTTGAAAGCATGGGAGTTTTTTCGTGTTTTTTATATACATTCATGCATTTCACGTATTGACGCCGTTGAAGTATAAGAAACTCTATTTAAGTTGCTTTAAAATTCGAAGAGGACGTCGGTCTAAATCAAAAAAAAATTTTTTTTATCCCTAATAGTGAATTTCTTTTGCTGTCAGAATATGACTCTGGTTTTACTTTACATTAATGATTGTACAATGGCAGTGAACATTTCTAGTACAAGATAAAATATATATAAAAAAATAAAAAAGAAAAGTACACAGCGTTATGTTAAAATTTTGATGGGTACGAAAAAAAAAAACAAGAGATGAATTATTTATTTAGTAATTAAATTATGAATATTTTGTTACTTTAATCTTAAATTTTTTATTTTATTAAATTAGTCTATGAATTTTTGTTTTTGTCAAGTTTTAATCATTCGCATTAAAATTGATGGACGATTTCTGAAATTTAATTTAGATAATCGTATCCTAATAATATAATAATTAAAAATTTGAAAAAAATTATTATATTAAGGTTAAAAGGTTTTAGTGTTTAAGATGTATCAAGATAAGTAGGAAATTTTTATTTTTAGTATTATTAGTTTTGTAAAATTTCATGCAACATAGAGTTGAAAGATGCAACATAGAAATTATTATGAATTAAAAAATATATATTTTATTAATTTTTATATCAGGGATTAAAACCGTCAAAAATTAAAAGTTTCATGAACTAATTTACCGAAATAAAAAATTTAGGTATTAAAATGATAGAGTGTATATAATCCACCGACAAAACAAATAAATTATCTAAAAAATAGTACGGTTCTATACTTTTTTGGAAGATAGGTTTTGAAAAAGCGAAGAAAAATGGGAGGCCACGGAGCGTGCATCTGTACAATGTTTTAATCAAGTGAATAATGTAAAAGGAACAGGGTACGAATCTTTTTAATGAACCTCCAAATGTTCTAAACCTCTGACATTAATGATTATGTTTGGTATTTTAAAGAGCTTTTGTAATCCCGCGTCAAACTATATAATATGTTAGTTCTAATCTGAGTAGAAAAACCAATATCAATGCAATGTTATTTTAAATGTTAAACTTAGTGTGATAAAATTAACAACAAAGATAGCATATCCAAACTTCGAATTTAATTATTATTGATTGATGTACTAAATATTTGTTGTTAAATCGTCACAATTATCATTTATAAGTTATTTTAAAACTAGAGTATATATTTATAAGTTTTCAAGCTCAAAATTCATGATAAAAAAGAAAAAGATGTAACACTCGAATATAAAATATAACAACAACTAAATATGTCAGTTCACATTTTCTCATGTCGAAAATAATGATCTTGACATTTTTATTCAAGATGGTTATGCTTCCACAAACGGATTTTACGGCAATTTAGCCTAATCTACTGATATTGACAGCCCATGACATGGATACGGCACTATATTTTATATTCCACTGTAGAAAGAGGAAACATCTCAAGGATCTGATCCAGATCTTATGTTCATTTTCTTTCCCTCGGATAACACATTTCCATGTTAATTAAATATTTCAACTACATGACATTTTAATTGATATATATATATATAAAATTTTAATTGACGTGTTATAATATTATTAGGCACGTAAAAAGAAACCATATATAAAATATATTGCAAACATATATTAAAAAAAAAAAATAGATAAGAAAGGGACACAACAGTTGAATCCCAAACGACTTGGTACTTGTCTCTCCAGTGCAAAATCTATTAATATCCACAATGTTGGATGTAGATATTTCTGAATTGGATAACAGCCCATTCGAGTTTTAATTAGTGGTACTGGTTGAGGTCTGTTCAATTAAGCCTTCCACGTACACGCTGCCCTCATGGGCCCCAAGCCCCACCACCGCTTCACGATCACCCACCCATCTTGGGCTTTAAATTACGAACCGAAGACTGGCAGACCTTCATAAATGAGTTTTGATTTCTTGGAACCTACGACAATGACAGGAACCAACCAGCATTTGTTTTTGTTGCGGATCAGACCAATTTTAATATCAATTTTTAAATATAAATCTATCTGATATGTATAACTCATTATTATTTTTTTATTCGTAACTGTATTTAAGGGATCACCATGTCAAGTGATCATTATAACTACCAAGGAGAGAATGAAAATTTATCACAGTGTAAATTGATATCTAAAAATTAATCTTAGGGTTTGTTTGCTTTGTCATTTCATTTCAACTCAAACTGTACTTTTTTTTGTCTTTTTCTCAAAAAGTTTTTGTCTTTTTCCCAAAAAGTTTTTTGTCTTTTCTAAAAATTCAAAAAAATTTACTATTACAACTAAAATATTTCAACTCAAACTAACGAACCAAACGGACCCTTACAGTTGGTGTCTTAAGCATTACGCATGTTTCAGAGTAAGAAACGAAAATAACAACAAATTTTGGATAAGAGATACTGTTAAAACTCTCAGAAGTAATTACTTTTAAGTGGGACTGAACAATATTTGAATGACTAAAAAAACTCGAGTACATCGATAAGACAAAAAGAACGTGTGCCTATGATTGAGGGTCAATATAACCGAGCGTGGTGGCAACCGGATGAAGAGATTCCACTTGTCCAAATGCATTTAATTTGCCGGTGAGGCCACTTGGCCGTTGTATATCCATGGTTATGGAAGCTGATAGCAACTTCTAGTAATTGCGGGGAGGGTCCACTTAAATAGTAGTTGCAATTACCCTCCCTTTGAGGAACGTTCATTGGCAAAGCCATATGAAACCAAGACTTTTGCTTGAAAATTTGATCATGATGTGAATCTAGAGTAGAATATGGTACACAAATTCCCTCTTAATTAAAACGTAATGACCGGCAGATTTTTATGGCAGATACTTTTTGTCACAATTTAGTTTTGATTCGGTTTGATCATATTACAAAATGCAACTTTTTAGTTCTATAAAAGCTTTTGATCTGAATTTTTCTACAAAATATTTTCTTTCATGAAAATTTAAATTTATTATTTGAATTATGCGTTCCAACAATAATCCAAACAAGGACACAGTTTTGAATTTGATATATAGACAAGAGATTTAAAACAAAACCCCATTAATTATATCAAAGAATATTTGACAACTGCATGTGAGGAAAATATATAAATAGGAATAACTCTCTCGTCCGGTAGTACAACCCGTATAAGAGATTGACATAACTCGAGAAAAAGTGCGGTACAACCACTAGAGAGAGAGAGAGAGAGCTAGAGAGAGATAAGGAAAACTCTCCCCACTGGAGAGAGAGAAAAAACTAAAAAGAGATAAAGAGAACTCTCCCATCCAGCAGTGCGGCAATGCTTTGCGGGAGAATTCTCATATGTATATATAGCACCTTCTATCAGGCCGCTGTTCTTATTTAGGGTGTGCCCTACACGTACATTTCTATTAAATAAGTGGATGACAAATCATTAAAAGAAAATTTTCTCTCTCCCCCGCATATATATATTCCTTTCGTTAGAATTTCTCCCTTTATGGTTTTGATCCAAGAATCCGACCCGTGGCTTTATATGTGAAATAAATCCAGCACTTCGTCTGATCAGGAGGACAATTTCTGTACACATATTCTAGCTAATTAATATATATATATATATATATATATATTACAAACACACACACACTCCAATACCATCAGCCATGATTCCACTGTTTTTCACATTCCATGGTGAGGGTCCCACCAAAGAACATAATCACGTACCACCTTAAAACTTCAGCGTGTGCGTGTGTATACATACAGTATATATCCCCTATCCAGGGTTGGAATTTCTGCAACATCACAGTTACTCTCTCCCTGAAAAATAAAAAATAAAAAAAAATAAACTCCACAGCACCGCTCTCTCCGATTGCTTATATAACTTGCGAACCGGATTCCGGACAGACAGCCACCGGAAACATCTCGAACGACGCGAGTTTGGAGAAGAACAACATTGTCATGGATAGTCCTGTCGGCTTTGCTCTGCGCGCTGGTCTTCGCTATTCTCTGCTGCGCTCGAATTGTTGCAGTCAGAGATATTGCTTGATGCTAATATTAATTAGGAAGAATAATATTGGAAGTGGTGTTGATGACGATGATAAAGGCTGGCGAGTCGGATTCCGGAGACGGTTGTACGGATCGTCGGAGGAGGGAATGGGCCGATTTGTCTGTCGGAATTCTCAGAGAGAGAGAGAGAGGGTGAGGATTTGTCCGGGATCTAAGCATGGGTTTCACGTGTTAATGTATTGACGCGTGGCTGGCAATGGGTCCCACTTGTGAACCCGCATCCTAATCAATTAGACAAAATACCTACAATGAGTGTGTGATACGTATAATACATATAATACATATATAGCACGGGTTTCACGTTTTGTTTATTGTTAAATTAAAATACATACAATTCCGTTAAAACTTGTTAAGAAATTTTAATGAGTGTGTGATACGTTGTCTATGGATTGGGATATAAATTTTTAGATAGAAAATGCGAGTCCCCACTTATCTCGTTCCATCGTTTGCCGCCAACACTTTGAGTGGGTTCTTTGTGATCTTGATTGAGTTTTTATCCGATAATCTAGTTTGATTAGTAGTGAGTCCCATTAACAGTAGCTCGGGTTCTACATTTGGAATCTGTGAGTTTTAAAATTTTTTAATTGACCTTTAAAAAAAAGGGAATATTTTCATAATTTAACAATATTTGAATTGTTTATTAAAATATACTTATAAAAAAACTATTCTCCTACATATGTTATTATGAAATTACTGTTTGTCTTTATTACTTGTAATCATGTAAAAATAAAAATTGCAGATCCGTATTGTTAAATATTTATTTTTCTGTTTTTGCATGGGTGGGATAAATCACAAACTATTTGATCCCATATTTGTCGACTGTACGTTGACTTTGGATCTATAATTTGATTACGCAAGCCGAACATATTGTTCAATCAGTGACTTTTTCCCCCCTAGAATTCAACCAATGAGTGTCAGCACGTGATAATTCACATTGTGGGTTAATTAATTTTAAGATATAATAATGCTTATGTATCTTTCCTTCAAATAAATAAATAAATAAATAAAAAGCTCATATTAGATATATTATGTGGGACATATATATATATATATACACACACACACATAACATCAAGCGTAATGGTAGACTAAGGAAAGCTTTTAAATACTACAAGAAAGTAATAATAAAAAAATATATACTAAGTAGGTAAGAATCTTTTGGCATTCATGTGGCACATAATTAGTTAAAAACTATGGCTTCTCATTTGGTTTGTTAGTTAAGTTTGAAAATTATAAGTTTGAGTTAAAAATTTTAAGTTTGAGTCGAAAATTTGTCAGAAAAGATAAAAAAATTTTCAGAAAAAATAAAAAAATTTTCAGAATAAAACAAAAATTGAGATAAAAATAATTTTAGTTGAAAATGAGCAAATGAACCAACCGAAGCCTATATGTCTATATAAAACACAAAAAAGTTAAAATCCATATAATGTAATTCGAATTAATAATTTGAACATGATCATGAGGAAAAAAAGAGCGTTGTTCGTTTTTCAATATATATATATATATATATATATGCATGTTCGTATTTCAAAAATAAAAAAATCCGATAATTTCAGTTGGATTAATTGACTGGATGGATCCTAAGCCACTACTCTTGAGCATTTTCTATTTAATTATTTGCGTATCGACTAGCTAGTCAATGAAATTAACTAAACAAAATAAGTTGTTTTTGGTAATTAACTGAAATTTTAAACATATATATATGGACTTTGTTTTTCCAATCTCAAAATACCATTCTTTAATTTGTTAGTTCTTGTTATCCTATTTTTTTATAGCCATCATTGTCTCACACTTCTTCGTGATGATTCTGAATTTTCTTGCCAACCAAGTAATTGACTTTGTGTCTCTATATAAATTATATATAGTGTGTATGATATGTATAGTACTGCACAACCTAAAAACTAATAAAAGTCTTCTATAATGTATTTCATAGCTGCAGTTCAACCCATCACCGTTCAAGCTATTGGGGGAAAGCAAAGTATTTTTGAATTCACATGATCAAGGTAACAAAGTTATTACTAGAACATTTCCTATATATATATATATATATATATATATATATTTCCTATGAAGACTAAGGAGGTGTTTGGAATCATAGGTGAAAGTTTTTTGTTTTTTCTGAAAAATCAACAAAAATTACTATTGAAACTTAAAATTTCCAACTCAAATACATTCACCAAACAGACCCCAAGTATGTGTTTGGTTGGTATGTAGGCTGGAGTTGAAAATATTTGATTTGAGTTAAGTTGGAGTTAAATTATATGCGTTTGACTGATTTTGAGTTAAAAAGTGTAAAAACTTAAAATGTATTTAGAAAAGAATATCAATATAGATCTCGTTTCATTTATTCTCAAAATTCTTAGAAATTAAAAAAAAAATAGGGATAGTACCTTGAATAATATAAATTTGAATACCTATTGCACTAACACAACACAAAAAAGCAACATTAGACTAACTGTAACACAAAATTAAACTAAAGTTTGTGTCATGTTGATCAAGATGAAAGAATTTGTGTCATGTTAATCAATTGGATGGAAAAAAAGGTGGTTATTTCAGTAATTTTATCAAAATATATATATATCTCATTTGGAGTTTGTATGTGCGAAAGTTCTTGATTTTTAAAGTTCGAGTTTTCAAATTATAATTGGAATTAGTGAATAAGCGAATAACTAATTGACTTTTTAGAAAAAGATCACAAAAATTAAGTTGAGGTTTTTTTTTTTTAATGATGAATCAAACATATGCCAAATTTCTAATGGATTAGAGAGTCACAAAACAACTATGTCATCACCACTACTAGTTTTATGTGATACATTTTGACATTCATTTGCATAGGATATAGTGAAACTTACCAATGCTTGACCTTAATTTAACCATTTGCATATGAGTTTTTAAACTATTGCCTCCCATACTTCATGACTTTTGGCGATTTATCCCTAAAGTTTTTCAACTTTAATAATTTTCTCTTTGATTTTTTTTGAATTATTGCAATGTGTCACATTCTAATTATAACTTTCCATTAAATTGGTGACAAAAGTCCATTTGCATCTCAATGAGAATAGAAAGTTCCATGCCTGACCAAAAATTTGTCAAATATAATTAAAATTCTCATACAAATTTTCCAAATTCAAATCTTCAATTTGATGGAAAGTTTGCATGATGTGACATATTATAATAATTTAAAAAGTTCAAAGATAAACCGTCAAAATTAATAAACTCAGTAGTATTGACACCGAATGGCATAATTTATTGGTTTTCTAATTAGTTTTGTGCGTAGTTAATTTTCATAAAAAAAGATTGTCTTCCTCACCTTCAGTTACAGACTCGAAATGGGATAGCCATGTTAAGCTTCTTAAAGCCAGAGAACCTTCAAAACTATATAAAAAGGATATGGTTGAATTAATTAAGAACATAATTTCAGGGGCAATGATAAAAGAATCAAACCATATAAAAGCTGTGATTACCATGACCTTTAATATTGTATGTGACCATATTTTCGGAATTAAGGATGAGTACACTAGGAGGCCTTGACTGATGATTTTTCTGTAGCCTTCAACGCCGGTTTGGTCTCCTCCGGTAAACTTTCCGGGCACCGTTTACTTGGAAAGCCCTAAGTGCTAGGTCGAGGATCATCAACCTGATTTTACCGATCATAAGGAAGAGAAAGGAGGAACTTTTGGAAAGAAAACTAACAATACCCTCTTAAAAAAAAAAAAAAAAAAAGGTAAATCTATTGTGAACATGTTACATGTAACGTTAATAATATTACATCTAGTCAAAATCACATTAAAAAAATCAAAATTGATAGAACGTGATAACAATCTTATGTACTATATAAAAAAGGATACATTAGCGATATTTTTTTTTTTTTATCAGGCCCTTTTTATTCACTGCCGATTCCATTATTTGACCGTGGAAATAGAGCATATGGAGATTGTACGATAGAGGGAGGGAAGAGGAAAGGATCTAACATGGGCTGACCCCTAAACATAAGAATCTCTTATTATTAAATGAATAATTGATGCATTATACCCCTAAACTTCTCCCTATTAATAAGTTACCTCATATATGTACTTTAATCTTAACAAATTATTCGTTAAACATAATAAGAAACTATTATGCAAATGTTTACAACTAATCGATGACGGTCAATCTCCCTTAAACTTTAAATAAAAAACACCCTTGTATACATTAAGCGAGTTCATTTAAAAAAAGATAACATTAAAATTTCATATGATCGTCGAAACATGTCATATTATGTGTATATATAATATATATATAGATATATATATAAAAGGATGCCTCTTCCGTTATTGTAAACTTTCTGGTGTTTTTTTTTTTTTTTTGGGTGGCTATGGAACTGACATGAACGTACAGAGAGATGTATCCGTCACGTTTTGAAACCAATCCCGCCTTATGCTTGTGTCCCTCATTGGGAACGAGTTTGCGAGGGTTGACACACTTGTTACCATTCGCAAATTGTTCACTTTGTATGAATGGTCACAGATCGACCCTTAGTCCGAGGAAGTGATCTTGGGTCTTCGAATCAAGATCAAGCCTAGAAAAAATTTTACAAATTAAAATACCTAGTTAATATTTTTCCATGTTTATGTTATATTTTTCTCCCTTTGTGGGCCCCTGTTTTCTTTGTAATAAGTCTATAATTTCTTAAATTTGGTAATTGATGAACAAGTAAGTAAATTTTTTGGATTTTAAAACCTGAATTTTTTATTTGTTCATTACATTCTGGTAATGACTTTATCTTTATGAAAAATTTTTGGATTTTCAGACGAGTTTAAGTTAATGACTCTGGTTATGAAAATATTTTAGTTGTAATAGTAAATTTTTTTGAATTTTCAGAAAGTACAAAAAACTTTTTGAGAAAAAAACAAAAACTTTTTAGGAAAAAGACAAAAAACAGTACGATTAGAGTTGGAATGAACTAATGAAGCAAACAAACCCTCAATCAATATACTCAAGAAACTATTCCGAAAATGTACTATATACTGTTAGGCAAATATTTTATTTTTCCTATAAATTTCCTAATTCATTATGCACGAGGCCAATATCGTACTGACGTCCTCTTTTTATTTATAGAGTGTTTGGTGTGTAAGTTTGAGTTAATATTTTTAAATTGTAATAGTAATTTTTGTTGACTTTTTAGATAAGACAAAAAACTTTTTCAGAAGAAGATAAAATTTTTAGTTCAAACTTGAGGTTTAAGTTTTGTAATCAAACAAAGCCTTAGTGTAATTCATCTTTTAATTTTTTTTCTATATGTTTGATTTGATTGATTTGATTGTGTTTGTACGGTTATATATATGCAATTAAATATTTCAATGACTTGAACCTTATTTCGTAATGTATAACATGAGTTTTTTACTTGATTATTATGTTGATTGTTTTGACGAAATGAACACGGCCAATACACATTCTCATTGGTCAATGACGTAGTCAATTTGCTATGTATCCATTAACATTTGGGGAAATTTCTTTGCTTGTTCGTTAATTTAAAAGTTGAAAAAGTATAATGAAAAGGAAAGCAAAATATCAGTGTTACAGAAGCTTTTTGAAAGAAAAAGTTTGATATTTCTGCCAATTTTTATAGTAGTTTCTGGAAACTTTATAATTGATCAATATCAATCTTATTATTAACAAACATTTTATGGTTCTTAAACTTTAACTGCAAGATCCAACTTATAATATGCCTCTTCCATATGTTATCCATCTTTTGTTTTTTGTGAATCTATTAATTTCTGGATGATTTTGGGAATATGTGAATGTATTTGATATGAATTGCCTCGTTTGATAAAGTTGTTCTATATTAATGACTAAACTTTGTTTGATATTTAAGTTTAACTCCAATTAAACTGTATTTTTTCATCTCAATTTTTTTTAAGTCAACAAAATCTATAATTAGTTTTCTAAAAATCAACTAATTCCAACTTAAAAATTTCATCTCCAATCGGCGAACTAAACGCAAGCTAAGTCCGTGTGATATGAATTCATTTAGCTCCAAAATTTCCTAAATGTTCAATGTTTGTTACTTTTTTAGTGATGGTGTGGTATGGCATGGTATGATGGGTATTTCAAAATGTTTCTTGTTGATTGATGACTAGTTCAATTTAGTGTACAAGCAATCTTTGGAATTTTAGTTTTTTTTTTTCTTTTTCCAATTAAATTGATTTGATTTCGTGTGAATCTATGAAGTTGTTTTGATTCGTTTTGGAAAATATGTGAATCAAATTATTAAATTGACTTTGGTTGATATGATTTATTTTATGAAAATGACTTGATCAATATGATGTTGATATATTCTTTAAATTGATTTTTGCGATGAATCAACGGAGAGAAATGATTAGCAACTCAACACCATCATCACTACAAAGATCAACAATTGCCACCGCAATGAAAAAGGATAACCGTACGATCTTCTCGGGATTGTAATCTTGTTGATACATTGAGGCTCTTGATCTTCCACTCAATCGACATTTATCATAAATGCTTGAATGCTTCATCCTCATCTCGAACCAAATTCATCTCGCTAAAGTTAAAGGGAAAAAATTAATAAATGTGTAACATTCTAAGAACAAAATCATTATGGTAAAGAATGTTTTATTTAATTTTATCTATAATTATAATTACTTTAGAATGATACGGTCCTTAATGTAAGGGGCATGTCAATTATTTGAAAAAAGAAAAAGCAAACAAAAAAGGACAAATTATTCATTAAAAAAAAAAGCAATGCTTATCATAAATTTCATTATGACCAAGTCAATTTTATTGTAAGCAATATAGTTTCATTATTCATAAATAATACGTGGTCATTATCATAATGATCAAATCATTTTTAACTGTTATTACTAAGGGTTCGTTTGGTAAATGAGTTTGAGTTAGAAATTTTAAGTTTTAATAGTAATTTTTGTTGACTTTTCAGAAAAGACAAAAATCTTTTTCATAAAAGATAAAAAACTTTTTCAGAAAAAGACAAAAATTAATATCAAAATTTTAATTTTAAACTCAAATCCCAAACACCCCTTAATATCTTCATAGTTAAATACCTACATAAAATAAAAATGAATTGAAATTGCGTACCATAATTGTTGATCCTAAAAGACACTTATTTCTCCATTAAAAAAAATGGGAAAATGAAAAAGAAAAGAAAAGAAAAAAACACACAGTACAAATAGAGAATTATAAAGCATCAACTATGAAAAACGTAGAAGCAGTAAGAGAGAAGTTGCACATGCAATTTTTAATAACTCAATAAGGAAAACATATCAAAATTTTGTGTGTGTGTTTTTTTTTTAAATTGTCAAAATTGTTTTTTAAAACTTATTATCAAAATTGTTTTCAGAAATTATAACCAAAAAAAAAAAAACCCAACAACAACAACAAGTTCCTTTAGAACGTGTTACCAGTTAATTAAATGAAAAAAGGCTTCCTCCGTAAAAATAGGAAAAAACACCCCCTAATATAACTAATCAGTTTAAAATTAATATTTATGCTACAAATATGATTCCTTAATTTAAGGAGATAAATCCCAATGTAAAAAAAAAAAATGAAAATAGTTTTTTTTTTCCCAAAAAAAGATAACATATCAGAAAATGAGTAAGGGCAAACATGAAAGACAAAAACAGTGGATTTTAAAATTTGATCAGATTTACAAATAAGATTAAAAGTATTTAATTTTTATAAAATAAAAAAGGTGATTTATGCTTTATTTTGAATTTAAGTTTAACTCTAATTAATTATATTTTTTCATATTAATTTTTATTTTTTAAAAAAAATTAATAAAAATTATAATTAATTTTTTAAAAAATCAATCAATTCTAATTTAAAAATTTTATCTTTAATTAACTTATAAAGGAGAACTAAAAATAATTATTTTGTGTAAATTCATCAGGTTTTTCAAACTTGGGCTCGTATGACGTGTCGAGAGTAAAAACTTGTCAGAAACGGAAAGGACAATACGATGTCGTATAGTGGGGTAAGTGGTTGGACACCACTATACAGCGGACTGATGCACTGTATCTGAACGTAGGAGTTAGAAAAACCCAGAAAACACTGACGAGGATAGGCCGTTTTACTGTTTCAGTAACTTTCACATGGAGTGTACACCTGGCGAGATCTCATTCATCAGTTACAAAAGCCAGCGGGTTGTCACTTTTAAAAATGTTTTTTTTTTTTTCCTTCTCTCTCTCTCCATTCATGAATTATTATTTGTTTAGAAAGTCATGAATTATTATTGTTGCCGAAGTTCTGAAGAAATTGATCTTTCAACAAAGGAACTGGAAGACATAGATAGGGATGACAATGGAGTGGGGTTGGAGAATCATTTCATACTTCCATTCCCATCTCTTAAAATAATTATCATCTATATTTTTTATATCGTTTAAAAAGATAAGAAAAGATGAGGTTGGAGAATCCTTGTTTGGAGTACTTTTTTACATTCATCTCAATCTCATTAACTCATTGTCGATAAAAATTCAATGTGTTTGTATTTGATTTATTGGTTGGAGATGAAAATTTTAAATTAGAGTTGGTTGATTTTCAAAAATAGATCATAAATTTTGTTGACTTTTCAAAAAAAAAAAAAACTAATATAAAAAAGTATCGTTTTGTTGGAGTTAAACTTAAATGCCAAACAAAATATAAGTTAAAAATAAAAAAGTGATTGTAGTTATCGGCATGTTTGGTGAAACAGTTCAACTCAAACTAAACTGTACTTTTTCATATCAGTTTTTGTCTTTTTATGAAAAGTCAATAAAAATTATAACTAGTTTTTAAAAAGTCAACCAATTCGAACTTAAAAATTTCAACCCAAACCGTTTCACCAAACGAACAATCTATATATAGGAGAAAATAAGTAATTTTATTTATTTCTTTATTTTGTTATTATTTAGTTCAGGTTTGGATTTCTTTTTTTAATTATTTAGTTAGTTATCTAGTGTGGATTTTAAATTTATTTGAATTATAAGATTAGATTAGGAATTTGGATTCGATAATTTATGCATATATAAACAATCTATTCAATGTAAAAGCTATACCATAATTTTCATATTTCAATATAGTCCATCATTTGTTTTACACATTATTCTATCATAAAATATATAATTAATTAATCGTCCCACCTAACCTAAATTGAAACATAAAAAGAAAAAAAAAAGACTAAAATTTTATCTTAATCCAATATTCTTACCAAACAAATGTAATTCTATGTTATGATGAACAATAATAAGATTAAGATTAAAACAAAATATATTAATATTGCAAAATGAAAGTAATATGTATATATGTATATCAGGATGGAGGCAGGACGAGAAGTGTCTTTCCTATCCCTACTTCAATATTTGACTTGGAGATAAAAAGTTATCTCTATCTACATTCTGGAATCCTATGGACATGTTCTCATTTCCGTGCGAAAAAATGACATCCCCAGGTATTAGTCTACATGGGTGTCGTTTGAGTTGAGAGTATTCTTTTTCGAGTTTTTTATTTTTTCTAAAAAGTCAACAAAAATTACTATTGAAACTTAAAATTTCCAACTCAAACTGGTGAACCAAACGGACCTTAAATGCTTCATGAATGGCATTGGGCCAATTTACGTTCTAAATCATTGCTATATATTATAATAATGGAATTAGTTGACTTTACTACAATATTTGATATAATAATAGCACCATAATTTAGTACTGCAAAAAAAGTTTTCAAAATTGAAAAGTTAGAAGTGGAGATTTTTGTGTTGCACGATTTAATTAAAATATTGATATGACGATTTGAAAATGCACATTAATTTATTTATTGAATTTACATGTTATGATAGTTTGAGAGTTTTTCCTTCAAAATCTTAATCTAATTAATCTCAATTTTGGATGTGACGAATTCATTCTAGAATTTTTTTTTAAAGCAAAAATTATGAAAGTTCTCCCTCTCTCTCTATAACAAATATACATGTGTTAATACACACGTACATACTTTTCCAACAACTAATTATTGGTATCACAAGAGTTTTCAAAAGCTTCACATGGGGATTAGGTTTAGATTATGTAATTATATATTCTTAAGTTGAATAAGGATTAACCTAAGCACGTTTATGCATTATGCTTAGATCTAAACCCCGCATTGCCACTCCTTTAACAAAACAAAATGCTAAAATATGAAGTACACCAATTTTAATATTATCATCATATTGTATATTTATCTTTAAAAAAAAAAAGGAAAACTTATCATTATATTAGGTAGTATTCAAAAAATAAGATTAAAATTAGCATATAATCTTAATACAACTCGGACACAATCATTAGATGTTATCGAAAATAATATACAAATGGGGTCCTACCCTTTATTGTCGTTTTGGCCGAAATTTCCACCAACTATTTTTTTTGCTAGTTCTCCCCAGCCAAATGGCAAATAAATTTTCTTCATCCTTTTTTTTTTTCCATAGAAAACATCAATAACGAGGTTTCTATTTTTTTTTTTTTTTTTTCATTTTCTATATGAGAACAGAAAAGACCAAAAAAGAGAAGAGAAGAGAAAAGAAAAGGTAGATAGATCCAAGTTAAAAAAAAAAAAAAATCACATGAGCTCACATAATAGAAAGATAATAAAATTAAAAAAAGGTCCTATATGTCTTGTTAAGGTTTCCTTTTTCTTTCTCCTTCTTTTTCATATTTCTCATTTATTAAAGTTTCTATTTGAGTGAGACTTCTACCGTTGTCACCGTCGTGGCTATTGAGGGTGATCGGCGGTTCAATGGTATTGACGGAGATGGAGTCAAACGATCGTAGTTGGAAGTTTCTTGACTAGATCTAAACCGATGAGTTTTCGACGGTTTGAGATCTAGGGAGGTAATGGTGATCCGATAGTTGGTGCACGATCTCTTACATCAAATCGAGCTGATTGATTTTCCTTGAGTTATGGAGTGCGTGGAGTGGTTATTTCACGTAGGACAAGAATTTTGTAGTTGATGTTATTTTATATTCATGTTTTGTTTTTGAGTTTTAGTTTTACTTTTATAATAAATAAGTAGTTCCCCCACTTCTGATTTGTTTTTGTGTGTGTGTCCCATTAGAGTTATTTTTTAACGGTATATGTTTAATAATTCCATTAGTACTATGGCTAGACGGAGTTTGTTGCAGTTTATGTGTTGCGAATGACTGTTTCTCGATCGATCGGAATATTCCATCGATTATAGATGTATTTTCAAAAAAAGTTTTGTATGTGCTTGATTATAGGATTGTCGAGAAATTTAAGGAATTTTTCTATTATGGGGTCTTGACTAATGTCCTTTTCACTGAGCTCCATTAGATTTTATTGATAAAATTGATTCTAATTAAGAATTGTGTCTTTAATATCACATAATTGTTTTATCTCTTATCTTGATGTTATGTCTAATTTGAATTTGAATAATAATTTATCTTCCAAAAAAATAAAAATCACATGTGAGAAGACGAGGGAGGAAATGAACAAATGCAAGCTTGCGTCATACGGAAATGGGAAACGTCATGTGACAACTCATCCCTTCTTGGTTTCCATATTTTTATTTTAAAAAACCCCGTTTTTACTCATTTTAGAAAAAAAAAAAAAAAAGGAAAAAAAATCCATAAACATAAAAGAAATTTCCTCCCTGATTATCATTGTTTTGAAAACCCATGTAATTACCCATTTTAGAGAAAAAATGAAAAAAAAAAAAATCCACAAACATTAAAGGAATTTCCTTTATTATTATTATTATTATTTTCCATTTTAATTTTATAGATAATTATTATATATACAATCCATGTGCCGACGTAGTTACGTTACGTGTCGTACAAACGACACCTGGCGTCATGCAAAGTCTATGCAACCACCCGTCAACCGAGCGGGTCTTCTCTCTTTCGCTCTCCGGTAATTACTAATTACTAACAAGACGACGGGTCAGTCACCTAGCCACGCGAAGCCACCCCGTCATCCTATCAAAGCCGCAATGGGAACACCAAAAACAAAACAGTAAAACCACAGTGGGAGAGAGAAAGAGGAGAGAGAGAGAGAGAGAGAGAGAGAGAGAGACAGAGTAAAAAGAAAAGAAAAAACGAGGGACGACTTGCTTCGTTTGTTAAGCGGTGGGTGTGTTGTGTTTGTGACTTCAAAGTGTCGTGCATGCATTTTATGCAATCTGTTGCTTTGCATGCACTCTCTCTCCTCCTCCTTTCTTTCTCTCTCCTCTCTCTCTTTCTCTCTCTACAAATACACTCCCAATACACGCGTTATTCGGACTCACCGGCCGTTTTTTCGATTCTCTCTCTCTCTCCCTCTCTCTTCCCAATCCCCACCGGTAACCGCCGTGTTGACTTCTCTCTCTCTCTCTCTCTTCGGTTCTCGTGCTTCGCTGATTACCTCTGTTTCTCTCTCTATATTTATATGTGTATATATATATTGTGGGTTCAGGTGAGCAATCTGGGTTACAATAGCCAGTGATTATTATTATTATTATTATTATATTTCACTTCTCAGCCCTTGAGGGAGATTTGGGCGTAGACGAGGTTAGTTCAAGTACTGATTTTTATTTTATTTTATGATTATTATTTTTTGAATCTCGAATGCTGTTATTGTGTACGACTCTTCTCAGTGATGAGTTCGTTTGTTGATTTTTTTTTTTTAAAGTTTGTTTGTTTGTTTTTTTTTTTTTGGGTTGAATCGAAAGGGGTTTTAGGGATTTGATTTTCGATTTCTCTGTTTGTTCAGTCTGAGTGGGTAGGAATTCGGTGCGATGGGGTCTAGGATTTGCATGAACGCTTCGTGTCGGGCGCCGAGCACGCACGAATGGAAGAACGGCTGGCCTCTGCGATCCGGTGGATTGGCCCATCTCTGCTACTCCTGCGGGTAATTTTTTTTAATTGTTCAGAATTTATAATGTTATTTTCTCAACATTTTCTTGTTTCAATTCAAGTCTTTGTAATTTCTGAATATTGGTATTTTCAGAGACATTCTCGGAATTTTTCTCGAGGGCATTTTCGTGTTAGGGTGTTTGTATTATGGGTTAATAATCGTCGTTGATTTTGTGGCTGATGATGTTTTTCATGTTGAGAATTTGGTTTTTCACTTTGATATATATATATATATATATATATTGAGTGAGGAATTTCGCAACAATTTAGCTCATGAAATGGCTAAATATAGGGATTACTACTGAGAACTGGCATTGCCACTGGGCAGAGTCTGGTCCATATATTTGCTAAATTTACTATTTTGAATGGGAAAATTGGTGGAGTAGGATAAACAATTTTCAAATTCGTATGTTGGGAAACTGAGTGAATGCTAAAACCTGTTCGGTTGATCTTTAGTTGACTGTTTAGGGGTTAGAAACTTAGAATTTTGCTGTGATGTAAAATGTCGGTTAAAGTAAACCGCCACGATGAACTACTAGCTAGCAGATATTAAGGTGGTGGGAAAATGCCGTTTTTTATTTTTGGGTCTGACTGAATTTATTTATTGCATAATTTACTTTACTAATTTGTTTACTACATGCCCGTCTTTGTGCTGGTGTTGAATCATGTTTTGGGGGAGATGAATCTGTCGTATGTACAGATATTTGTACACATGTGCATACATGGTATTAATTTGTAATTATATCTATATGGATTTCTGGTGGCACTGCACAAATTTCAGATCTGCGTATGAGAGTTCAGTTTACTGTGAAAGATTCCATTTAGAAGAAGCGGGCTGGAGAGATTGCGGCTCATGTGGAAAGGTGAGCTGATAGAACTTTTGATTGATTGATCTTGTTTATTCTCTCCTTTTTTTAATTACCTTTTAACTCTTGAAAATTTTATTTTTCTATGCAGCAAATCCACTGTGGATGCATAGTCTCTAAATCTTTGTACGAGTTTCTCGATCAAGGGGGTATAGGGTGTATTAGCTGCTTAAACAGTTGTCGACTGCACACAGTAAGATCAACTTGGATTATAACATCGTTTAGAATCAGAGATGATCCGGCTTGAACCTTTAATATACATAATTATTAGTCAGTTAGTTTGAAAAAATGGAAGTTTAGAAGTGGTTGAAGTGATGAATCATCTTATATAATAGTTGCTTTATTCGTTCTTTCTTCACCTTCATCCTGAAAATCGATGCTGTTTTGAAATTTTAGTCCCCTTTGTACTTTTCCTTTCTTCCCGCTTTAAATTAAGAATTGGGGCCGTTGTGTGTTGGCCTGCCTTTTTTTTTTTTTGTTTGTGTGGTAATTTGGTTCGTCTCACTCTCTTTCTTGCCATTCATGAAAACTTTATCCGTACTGTAAATACTCGACTTGTTGCATTAAGTAAACGAGATCATTTTTGAAGAGCCTATACCTCCTTTTTTGATCCCATGCAGATGCAGAATAATGACATGTCTAAAGGATTTGGTGGATCAAATGATGTTGGTGACTCACAATCAACCAGAGTTCATAACAGAGTGGTTGCTGGTAGTGTGGATGAGGGAAGATTAATGCAACTATGCAAAGCTATGGAGGATAATGAACCAAACCTCCTGCCTCGGTTTCAGAGAGCCGAACTAAATGCATCTCTTGGTCAAGCGAAACAAGATGAGATCATGCATCGAATGGGAGAAGTTGGCCGAGAATTTTCAAGCGTGAATCAGTCGTCTTTTGGGTCACTAACATATACTAAACCAGACAATAATAGAGCAACTCTAGAGGTTAAAGATAGGCATGAATCTCTTCTTGAGCCATCTTTGAATATGACTTTGGGAACCCCATCAAGGTCTTTGGGGGTTACCCCATCAAGGACTTCAAATTTTGTATTACCTTTCTCTGGTGGGGTTGTTGAGAGAGAACAGAGCAAAACACCTTCTTCCTCCTTTGAATCACATAGAAATCGCCCTATACTGCCCAAACCTTTGAAAGCTGGCCTCAATGTGGTTTCAGATTCAAACAAAGGTGTAGTTCCTCAGATGCGCATAGCTAGGCCACCAGGTGAGGGCAGGGGGAAAAATCAATTACTTCCAAGATACTGGCCAAGGATAACTGACCAAGAGCTGGAGAAATTATCTGGAGAGTATCCGTGCTTGATTCATGAATTAATTTCTTTATTTCTGTACTTTTTACTTTCATCAGATAATATCTACTTTCAATGGAAAGATATGCACCCGTTAGTGTTTACCTTAAAATGCCCTTGTAAAGTTTGAATTCCACTATAGTTCCTCTGTTTGAGAAGGTGCTGAGTGCCAGTGATGCTGGTCGTATTGGTCGTTTGGTTCTTCCAAAAGCATGTGCTGAGGTATACGTTAAAGATTCCACACCCCACTCTTTCCAGTTTTTATTTCTTTCTTTTTCATTTTATTGCTTTTCTGTGGATTAGATATAGGTTTTCTCGTTCATTTTGCCTCTTCTATATCTGATGTTTTCATCATTATGAACTGGAACCCTTGCAGGCTTATTTTCCTCCTATTTCTCAGTCAGAAGGCTTGCCTTTAAGAATTCAAGATGTGAAAGGGAATGAATGGACTTTTCAATTCAGATTTTGGCCCAATAACAACAGCAGGATGTATGTTTTGGAAGGAGTTACCCCTTGTATTCAATCTATGCAACTTCGAGCCGGGGACACAGGTATGTCAGTGCTGTCGACACATTTAGCTTGACGCAAGACATTTGCAACACATGCACGTGTATGCAAATTGCAATATATGCTGTACTCATTGCTTCTGCTTGCTTACCTCTGCACATATATCTCAGAATACCAATAAAAGGAAAAATGGATACTTGGAGATATTGTTTCTTGCCTATAATTGCGTGATTGAACTTTGAAACTTTTTCCATAGACCAAGTGATATCAGCATCCGAGTTTGAAAGCCAATGTCTGCTTTTTATTCCATCTTTTTTTTAATTCTTTTTTTATAATTTTTTTATTTTCACCGAATGAATTTTCTCCGTCTATCTGTTTACCTTGCTTTACATGAAGCTACCATTCTGAAATTCATCTGGATATGCTTCTATTCTCCTGCAACTCATTTTGTCTATCTTATTCTTTATCCTTTTAATCTCTCCTCCTCTAATGCAGTAACATTTAGCCGGATAGATCCTGGAGCCAAACTTGTTATGGGGTTTAGGAAGGCATCACACACTGCAGATTTTCAGGTGAGCCATATTCCCATATGTTGCAATCAATCATTTTAGGTTTCAGCGTGCATCACTAAACCGATGGATAATTTTTATATGGTCAATGAATTATTAGGAAGCACCTGTTATTCTTAATGGGACTCTTGGGGAGTCCTCTTTTTCTGCTGTTACTGAGAATCTGCCTGCTGGGCCTGGAAGTGGCTACTCTGGTCTACTCCAGGAAAATAAAGGAAGCAAGGACCCTGGTAGTAATGCTCTGTCTGAACACATGCATTTGGCTGATGGGGATATTGGGTTGCATAAAAGTGAGACCAATGGTTTCAGGACAAACGAAGAGGCAATGCAGCCACCAGTTTCAAATTCAGAGAAGAAGAGGACTCGAAATATAGGGTCTAAAAATAAGAGGTTACTTATGCACAGTGAAGACGTGCTGGAGTTGAGACTCACATGGGAAGAAGCTCAAGATTTGCTCCGTCCACCTCCAAGTGTCAAGCCAAGCATCGTGACTGTCGAGGACCATGAATTTGAAGAATATGATGTATGAAAAGTCACTGCCTTGTTTCATTATGACGAATGATGGAATTTCAGTACTTTCCATTATTAGCAGTAAAGTTTATGTGTTCTTTTTTGTTTCCTGATGGATATTTTGTTCTTGTAGGAACCACCAGTTTTTGGAAAGAGGACGCTATTTATTTCTAAGCCATCTGGGTAAGTATCTATGTGTTTTTGATGTTATATTGGGAAAGTAACACTAGTGTGAACGGCGATTGTGCTTCTTATTAGTTTATGGGTTGTTATTTTTATTAAATTTATTTTTTAGTTCAATTTATTTGCTAAAGTAATTTTGTGGGATCTTTTTTTTTTTTTTTTTTTGGGTTAGTGGTGACTCTGCTTTTTAAAGTCTAATTATTGGGCGCTTATTTGAAGGGTTCCTTGTACATGTTTCCACTTGTCTGTTTGTATAGCATAGCTTGAATAGGGAAAAAATATGTGCATGCATTCATGACGACGGTATTTTTAGTGCTGAAGCATGTGCATTTGTAATGAAGGATCTTTTTAGTGCTGAATCTGGGGAAATTTTTATTCAGGGGCCAGGAACAATGGGCTCAGTGTGATGACTGCTCCAAATGGCGGAAGCTGCCTGTCGAAGTTCTTCTCCCTCCAAAGTGGACATGTTCCGACAATGCTTGGGATTCCAGCAGGTGAACTTCATCCTATGCTGTTCAGTTTCCGTGCAGAAGTTCTATAAAATTAAAGTTTTATTGATGGACTCTGTGCTTTTTTTTTTTTTTTTTTGTGGGTGAATAATGCTCTTAGGGGTTCATGTTCTGCACCGGAGGAGATGAGCTTGAAGGAACTGGAGAATCTTCTAAGATCAAGCAAAGGTAGGCCTCTATCCTCACCTCTCTCTCTCTTATCTCTTTTTTGGTAAGAGAATTTTACAGCCCATATGTACCACTACGGGATACATAACTGCCTTCAGCGTTGTTGAGGTAGTTGTAGAAACTAGAAATTGAATTGGATAGAGTAATTTTTTTGCACGGATGGATTTATTTTACTTTGGTCTTATTATTATCTGTGTGGTTCGGATGCTTGAATTATTCTCACAATAGCGGAGTAAACTACATTAAACCATACAGATAGCCTTTATTGGTCGTGGTGCTGTTATTTTTCTAGTTCGCATCTGTAATAATCTCAATATAGATGGAGATATTTACTTCCCCTTTTCTCCCCCCATTTTTGTCTCTTACTCGTTCCTTTTGCCCAGAATTTAAGAAGCGAAGGACCTCAGAAAACCGCAAAGCAACTGAGGAACATGAGCCATCTGGCTTGGATGCTCTGGCTAGTGCTGCAGTGCTAGGAGATAATGTTGGTGATTCTGGTGAGCCATCAGTTGGAGCCACCACCAAACATCCCCGACACCGCCCAGGTTGCAGTTGCATTGTGTGCATTCAGCCCCCAAGTGGGAAGGGCAAACACAAACCCACATGCACATGCAACGTCTGCATGACAGTAAAGCGTCGCTTCAAAACCCTCATGTTGCGCAAGAAGAAACGACAATCAGAACGTGAAGCCGAGTCTGCACAGAAGGAGGATAAGGAAAACAAGGACGAAACAGAAACAAATGGCACCACATGTAAAGATGCACTGTTGCGCATGAGTCTCATGGAGAATGAAGGTAGCCAAAGCAAAGTTAAAGCCGATGCTGCCGAGACCAGCACAAGCCAAATTGATTTGAATTCTCATCCCTGCCGCGAAGACATGCAAGCAGACATGCCAGAACTGACGATGATGGGCCTCGTTCGAGCGGCCAGCTGTCAGTTAGAAAACTACATGAAGCATAACGGGATTACGAGCTTGATGTTTGAGCAGCAACAGCCTAAGCCTACTCTTGGTTCTTGTTTACTCAAAAAAGCCAGTGGAGAGGGTGGGAGAGACATGTCTAACGAAGGCCGCCTTGCATCTGTCGGCTGGGAGCGGGAGAGTAGAGTTGACGGGGTTTACCGTGATCCTAAATTAGACTGAACACAGTATAATTAGAATTTACATGATGTTCAACTCAGGAAAGTAAAAGAAAGTTTGTTGCCTTTTACTTCCAAACCTGAAGAAAGGTGTACACAGTCCGTATCTGCCGTCGAGGAATACATGTTTCTTTTGTTCTTTTTGTTTATGTGCTGACCTGTCTTTATTTCTATTCGTGAATGTGTGCGTCTTAGCGAGGAGATTAATTTAGGCGTGTTTCCAGCAGGATCTCTGCTGGTTTTGTTGCTTTAAGGGAACGACAGAACTACGCTTGTGGAACGTAACGACGTCATTTTCCATGTTGCATGGACCGTTGTGGATGCAAACATGGTCTAGTGCTAATTTCACTCCTCAATTCACCGTAAGGTGTGGACTTCGATTCCTTCTGTCCCAAATGTTAGGAAAATTGATCCACGTTGTTGTCATAATCAACTGACATGTCATTGGCCTGAAAGTTTTGAGCAACCAATAGTTAATTCAAACTAGCTCAGTTTGGTTTTATTAATTTACCAATTACCAATTAAACCGGGGGCCAACAAAGTTTCATATAAATTTTGTGCGATTTTATCCTCAAAACTATTTTAAATTAAGGATTCCATCAAAAAACGGCTCTTGTTCCGCTGCTTACGAGATGAATACGCGTGACTGGTCTTGTTTTATAGTTTTAATATTGAACTTCGGTTCTACCAAGGAACAACACTTAATAAAAATGTTCTTTTTAAAAAAGAGAAAAAAAGAAAAAAAAAAAGAAAAAGAAAAAGTTAACGTGTGCATAATATTTAAGTAGTCCGGCCAAATTAAACTTCGTTTTAATCTTGGCTGCTTCACCATGCAACGCATGCACTGGCCTCGTGCTTATTTTAATATTTTCAAAGTTAACGTGTCACAAGAAAATTATCCATCAATTGATTTCTTAATCAAGTTTAGAGGCAACTAATCACTTTACACTTTAGATTAACCTTTTGTATTATGAATCACGAATCCCAATTCCTTTTATTTTATAATGTCAATCCCTGACCGGCATATTCCAACTTTGGCCTTATATTGCCCGTCTTCATTCCAAAGGCATCCAACCAACTTTTTATCTTCCCTTTGGAACATTATTAATTCACCTTATTATAAGCACACCAATCTCATATTCTTAATTCCTTCACGAAAAAAAAAAAAAAAGAAAATATAGAACGAACAGATTCTAGGGCCTAGCAAGAATGGGGGAAAAGGCTGCAACATTAAACAAGGCAAGAATGGAGCTTGAGGAAATGTACTCGGGAGTACCAGATGAGTCAGTGGATCTCACTTTTCAAGACCTTGCAAAAATCAAACAAAACCCAAATTCACCACACAATAAGAAGGTGCCCAACAAGGAACTACCCATTTCCGAGAACAACACAAATGTTGAAGAAAATATATCCCCTCTTACGAGGTTACCAAGCCTTGATTTCAGCAAAGGCCTGCAAGCATCCAATCAGCAGCACCACCACCACCACCATGATCGTCATCCGCTTGAACGGATTAACGAGGACGACGTCATTCATAGGTTTAATAGTCATCATCACAATAAGGAGTTAAGTCATCAATATGATCATCATGGTCGGCACATGATGAGTTCCAACGCCATTGCTCACTCGGGGTTCAGGCACTCGGTGGAGAGTAGCATGGTCGGCGATGATCGGAGCATGGCTTCGGTGTATCAAGAGAGAATCGTGGGACGCCGGAGGCCTGGGATACCACACTCAAAAATCTGCACCGTTTGCAGTACCTACATCTACATGTTCCGCAACCGTTGCCTAGTATGTCTTTCCCTAATATTTGTAAACAACACTAATTTGCCTTTGTTAATATTTATGTTTTCTACTATAGAAGGAGTTTATATAGTATTTAATACGCTGTCCGTAGTGTGTGTTTTTCAACGATCATGTTATAATTAAACAGCATGAAAACATAAAGCAATCTGATTAAATTTAATTCAAAAACAATCACGGCCTAGAGACAATAAGGTTTTTTCTTAACCTTAGCTTCCCATTGAATTATATCCATTGGTTCATATAATTTTATTAACTTGTGTATTTTAACAAAAATAAGAGAAAATTATGAAAACAATCCCTCAAATAAACGTGTTTATATTTTTTGCTCTCATTTAATACTTGCTTGGTCCTTAAAAAAAAAACAAAAAACAAAAAATACTTAGCTTGGATTTTCATCCCTTTATACTTATCTAATTGTAGGTAACAAATTGAAACTATTGTAGTTGCTAATAATTTAGAGATATGTGTTTTAAGGGACAATCTTATAAATGGCCTTCAAATATTTTGGAGGGTACATTTAAGATATATATATATATATATATATGTAATATGTGTTTACTCATAAATATAACGTTTCAGATGCTTTTGTTGTTTCAGGTTTGTGGAAGAGTATATTGCAGGCAGTGCGTTAGCATAGGCATGGGAGAAATGATCGAAGGAAGAAAGTGCATTGAGTGCTTAGGTAGAAGATTCAGCCAAAGGTATTACTTTTTTTTGTATTATTGTTATTATTTTGTTGCTGAAGAAAAGGTCTTATTATTAGTGAATTAATCAACTAAGCTTTTTATTAAAACATTTTAACTAATACCTCTTAATTAATGCAAGAAGGTATCATTATCTAATATACAACATCTTCAAATTAGTTCATTATAGATGACATTAGAATATGTGAAGGTAATATCATAACATGTTAGGAAATTAAAAAATAAGATAAGTTTTTTTTTTGGTGTTAATATCATAATATGTAGGTTTTGAGTTGTATATATATATATGTCAAATCGATCAATCTAATTCAACCTAAAATGGTAATAAATTAGGATCAAATTAGATAATACATTATTAACAGATTAGATGGATGAAATTTTCAAAAACCAACATCCATCAAATCCGTTTATGTGCATATATAAGATGCTTTAATGTGATACATAACCAAGCTTAGCCCTAGATAATAATTAATTAATCAAGTACGACAAGAAAAATAACATCAATGTAAGATAGCTTATGAAATCTTGGATAACATCGTTACCAAGATATGAAAATGTAAATGTGGTGCAATACTAAAGGTCGCCATATGCACTAGAAAAGTTAATAATTCTTTTTGATATGGCCAATAATGACTTGGTGACCAAGTCATACAAAGAGTTCATTCAACATCAAAAGATGGACTATGTTGACTGTTGTCCCCCATAATTGGTGATTACAGAGTTTTGCTCTGTTTATATCTAAACAAAGACGGCAATTTGATTGTCGGGATTTTTGGTGAAATACGACAAATGCATTGGGAACCTCTCTCCCCGGCTGCCAATAAGAAATTGCACTTTCTTGCCGTCCCTCAATGCGGTCCAATACTTGTCACTTACCAAAGTGACAAACTTTTAGTGGTCTAGGACGACAATTATAATTTTCAACGTTGTTTGCGCCCCTTAACCCAAGGAAAAGACCATTTTACAAGAAAACACGCGCACAAACATATAAATATATATATGTAGGTAATCTTAAATTCAACAGCAGTTAACATTATGTTTCATATTCTATATTATTAGCATTCTTAGGGGGCATTTCGCACAAACGTTTGGAATTGAGTTTTGATATTAGAGTTAATTGACATTTCAAAAATTAATTATAATTTTTATTTATTATTTACAAAAAGACAAATATAAACTTAAAAGACCCGGTTTGGACCTTCCATCCAAAGACACGCTTAATGTGCGACCTTTGCTTTTAATAGAAAGTTTCAAAATGTAGCATTTTGACATAAAGCTATATAAAATTACATTTTGATCAACTACTAGCTACATAAATCTAAAAGAAGTCATATTGATATGAAGACTCGTCAAATACTTACACACACACACATTATTTTACTGGTAGAAAGCTAACGGAAGAGAGTTGGGGGGTGAGTAATTTCATCTAACAGGTACATTGGAAGAGCTGGAGAAACAGGATGTTTATGTTCGAGGTACCCAAGTGTGGTGAGGCAAGCAGAGCTCAAGTGGGCTGAGAAAGGGCCCAGGAAAAGCGGCGAAAGGGGCTATCGCAGTGGATTGGTGTCGGTAAGGTCAAGAAGCCCATTAAGCCCCAGGACTCCAACTGGGCCCAATGCTAACAGAGAGCCCAATTCCTTCGTCAGCTCGTCCTATTCCCCTTATACCCCTTCTCACCACCATTTCCCTTTTTAGTTGTTGTTGTTGTTGTTGTTATTATTATTATTATTATTATTATTATAGACTTACCCTAGTATCCCTCTTTTGAGTTCCTCTTAATAATCACCCTCTATTTTATCGAACATCGAACATCTTTCATCTAATGTCTTTATTTTTTGGCATTTTATTGTTGCTCGTTTTACTCTAGCCGTGTTTTTTTTTTGGTAAAACACTCTATTTGTAACTTGTCTCCTATAAACATGATATATTCAATGCAACCACTATTACATTCTGAAATGAAACGTTGTACAACATTAGGTATGCCAAAGAATAACCTAATGGTAAAATCTTGGATATAGAGATTTTACCAAGTCAAATTGAGATTTAACCAGTGCTACAATGTTACTCAACATTCTTGCTTCATGCTTGATGGTCAGTGCTACGATGGTACTCTACATTCTTGCTTCATGCTTGATGGTCAAATTAGTCAACTTAAGATATTTGTCTAATAAAACTAAACTTGCGCCCAAATCGCTGTGATGGAATTAAAGGTGATGAGGAAGAATCTTTTTGGTCTCCTTCCGAGACAACAGAAAAAGAAAATGCTATGAGATGCATCACGCCCTCGGTTTGTTTTTGTTTCGTTTTTTATTATGTTTTGATTAGTACATCATTAGTTCATTTATCTCATCTCATGCCATCAAATTTGGTTTTCATACTCTGTACAAGTCCAGGCATACATTCTTCTAAAAGAAAATGAAAGAAAAGACAAGGAAAGAAAGAAGTCTGAACCACACATCAGTGAAAAAAATTAGTGCTAGAGTTGCCCAAGGAAAGTTGATAACTAAAATGGCTAAAAATAGTTCCACTTGATTTGGCTAAGAAGTCGCCTGAACCCTTCAGTGGACCTAAAGAGTGGAAAAGCCCCACATTGTGAATGCAAATGTGGAATATATTTTGAGGAAAAATAAGAAAAGCAAAGCAAACTTACTGCTTTGAAAGAATGAACTCATGTATCACGTATCAGCCACTGGGAAGTTGTTCACACACCTTCATGGCCTTGGTTGTAGATGGCTAGTACTTCAATCGTTTATGCACGCAAAAAAACTGGAAAACATAGCTTTGAAGCATCATCGCCTGGCAGGATGAATGAACATAATCGCTCTTTTGTTTGCCGCCCATTCTTCCATCAGGTCCGAAATCTTCAATATTTCATGCATTCACATGATTAGTACATATTAGCGTGTCCAAAAGGATAAACATCTTGGTATTACATTACTGTAAGACTCAGTTCAAGAAACCACGAATAGATACCTTTCCTCCCATTTCGATGAAGAGGAATTTTTTCATCGACACGATCCCTAGTAAAGACGGAAACCTCATTAGTACTTTTGAGCAAAGGAAACTGAAAACAACAAATAGAAAGAACTAATGGAAGAGAACAAATCCTATCTTTAGCTAACATACCGCTTCTCATCATTTATGCTTTCAGATTTTTTAGTGATCTCCACAGATGGCGATGTCCCCTCAACAGGCTTTGGCAAAACAGTCTTGTTTACTCTCTCCATTTGTTGCACGATCGCAACTTTTGCTTCCCTAGCTTCACGTTCATTATTCTTTGAATGTGAGTCCTCTATTGCATCTTTTTCCTCAGAGACCAAGTCTTCATTCCTAATACAGATTTCTTCCCCCGGCGCAAATGTTTCACGAAAGTCAGATGGATTCAAATTTACTTTGTGCTCAACATCTTTGCTAACACTTTCCTGCGCTGATAAATCAGGGGACGACGTCTCACCCTGAAAACCAGCGGTATAGGATGAACCTTTAGGCCCATTTCTCAGTTCCGAATCTGGAGGAAAATCTGACTTGGATATTGGCGAGGAATCGTGCGTATGAATATTCTTAGAAGTGAAACAGTTGGAAGGAGAGTATGCAGCAGGTTCAGCGTTAAATCCATCACCTAAGGGGTCAGCCCCAATATATGATTTCGGAGTTGGAAACTTACTAAAAGGATCTTCTCCCCAGAACTGAGAGTCAAAGAGTGCTTGTTTTGCTCCTGAATTTTTAATGAAAGACCTAGAGCCTGGATTGATATCAACTGTGGTATGCCCTTCCTCAAAGAACCAATTGTCTCCTGTTTCCAAATTTTCTCGGGGAAAGGAACCCGAGTGATGCCATGATTTTAACTCTGAAGAGTTTAACATATTTTTGCCTTTCTCTACGCCAGATCCAACATTTTTTTGCTGAACATCCTGCTTGCTATCCTTGGGAAATGCCTTCCCCACACCATACTCATTACCAGAGCCGTTGAAACCACTGCCCTGTCCTCTTCTCCTACCCTGTCTTGATATTGAGTTTGATGGTGAAGTATCGGTTCCCTGATACCTCACTGATATGATTGCGGAAGATCAGTTCAGTTTATCAAAATAAGATTTGGACAGGGAAAATATATTTAAAAAAATTGCAACCAATAAGATACCTGCACTGGATGAGCATGATTCTTCACTGCCAAAGTTTACGACAACACGGATAATGAGATATATAAACCCAATTATGACATAGAAGTCCAAAGAAGAACTGAAATCTTTTTGGGCCCAGCAAATTACCTATGTAAGCTGGAATTATCCCTTCCATCCTCAGTCGTTAAGGAATACCAATCTGGTTCGCTTGTTACGCGATTAAAATCAAGTTTCTTTTCCTCAGTTGGGTGTCTGTCTACCATCGCATCAACACGGAACCTAAAGTACATAAAAAAATGTCCCACACGAAAAAAAAATGATGTCTAAGTGAATAAGCGATAACGTCTAAATTCTCAGTGAATTTAGCATACCTTGCCTGGTTGGAGTTTAAGAAGTCAAAATCATATTCTGATGTTTCATGCTTGGAGAATGAAAATGTTGAACCTGATTAGAAAAGGGACGTGAGCAAATAATTGACAGGAATATGGAGTAGCAACTTGTATATGGCCATCCAAGTTGTAAACTATAACAGATTTTCAAATAAATAGGAACAGTAATGACACTTTTTCTCAAGAACAAGACACGAAGTACCTGAGATGTCGAACTTGTCTGTACCTTTCCCAGTGGTCCTGTACGTATATAACAATTTTACCAGAAGATATTCTGTGTTGCATCTAGAAACAGGAGATAAAGTTCAGACTTGAAATAGCACCTAATAGGTATGCGAGGGCCATCAAAAGAGAAATCAGTCATATTGTAGTCTCTATATATCAAATCGTCAGCAGCATTATCGTCATTTCGAGTTTGCCATGTTTTCCATGACAAATCAGGTTCTCTTTCATCTAAGAAGCTCTGATATTGAAAACTAGTCCTATCTGGCAGACACGAGGAAAAAAGAATAATGTCAACAGTGTTCTTCAGTTGTTGGTATCAAAACGATGACCTAATTCAAGATAGTATTTTATTGAAAAAAAAAAAAAAATTCATCTACCATCCCATTCGTCTTTGTTGTGATAACCAATGTAACTGTTCTTTTTACTGCTGTAACCATCATGTTGCCTGGTTTCTCTCAGAGCAAATGATCTCCGCTTTGGACTGCCTATTGAGTCCATAACATCTGATGAGAATTTCAAGGGATTGCTATCAAAAGGTAGATCAACATCTTGCATTTGAGCATCCTGCATTGAGCACATCAAATAATCAGACTCGTGTTGGTGGAATTTCCCTTTTGAAAATTTGCGGCTTCAGTGCTAAACGAAAAGATAATAATAAAAGGAGACTGTCAAGACACTACATATGCTCACACCATTTCAAATTCAAAATCATCCAGCGAAGAGTTAAATTTCCTCGGTAACTTCAGCCGCCCTGCAGCCTTCAGAGATGGGGAGAAGCCATAGGAAAGGGTTCTACAATGAGACATATAAATTTCTTGTTCAGGTGAAGTAACAATAGGGTCAATTATTTCAAGCATCATATTAAGTTCAAGTTCACTATGCAAAGATGCGTCTTGTTTAGCAGCTTTTTAATTCTATATAGCAGGGCGAAGTGATTGAAAACTTTGTTTCAGATATTTATGGAAATTTGTTCAGCAACAAATCTATTTATTGGCAATTTCATTGAATTCTTGTCAAAGAAAGAGATCTCCAGTTGTTTGTTGCGAATACGACTGTTATGATCAAATCATATGCATGCCTAGAGTTTGTGTATGAAACATAAAATTCATTAGGTACTAGTTTATGAGCTAGAAATCCTTTAGGCATATGAAAGAATACATCATAGGAATTCCTAGAAGCAATTCACAAAAAAAAGAACTACGAAACAGATGTTATCTATTGACGATCACAAAGCACACTGGTTACCTGTTGGGCTGTTGGGGTGAATGGACTGGTGTTTCTGTTCCCACTGTTCCCAAACCTGATAGGAAAAGGAATGCGTAATTATGTAATCAAAAGAATACAGCGAATGCAAACTCTGATTAATATCAAATTTACAAGACCAAACCTTCAACTGAAAATGCAACATGAGCTTCATGTACTATATCTTCTTCCATGTTGCCGTTCAGCCCATCATCACACAGCAGATCAAGAACAGACAACTCTAAAGAAAGTCAAATAGGAGATGGAAGGGGAAAAAAAACAATCAGTTGCTCATATAATCACTCATAAGAAATGTCATGTAGCATGGTTAAGGCAGTTGTATGTAGTAAACTGTAACCGAAGTACACTTTTTAAAAAGCCACATCCTAAGAAAAGATGCTAGACAGGAAATTCAAGACGATATTTCATAATTGATAGCCACTTACGTTGCTCGGCAGTTGTATTCCACTGATCTGGTTTAGAATTAGCTCCCCCGGCAACATTCTTATAACAATCAGGACTACGAGAAGAAATCCTAGATGGTGAAAAATACACTTGTACTTGGCACAATAAAATTAAATAATCAGAAGTTACAAAAACGCAACGTGACAAGGACCCAACTCAATTAAGAACATTGTAGTATCAAAAGTTCTTTGTGGTCATCAAGTCCTTTACAAGTGGATAAAAGATTTGGAGTTAACTGAAATATTTGTGTATGGATGGAATAGTGCACTACAAGTCAGGCACATGCATGAACAAAGGCTTACTTATTTGGGGAAGCAGTATTCACTCGGAAGCTGCATGGAATTCCTGCAAGGTAGACAACCATCGTAACTTGTAAATTTTATATCGATAAAATATGTGGGAAAATGCACAATGAGATTAAATACAAAGCATACTTCTCTCCTTAGATTCAACAGAGTCGGTGGGAACAACTATGTCAGAAAGGATTTCTGGTGCATGATTTGTGATATCAAACCCCGTTTTTTGAGCATTGATTCCTTGATTTTTCCTTCCTGGAGTGTTTGTAAATGTAGGAAATGAAAGAATACATATTAGATTAATAGATGGGTGCAGGAAGACAGTTTTTGGACTTCCCAACTAGTGAAAACATACTACTGGGGCAAGCAGATTTGCATTCTTGAGCCATCGTTGACAATGTTAGCAGACTGATTACATCCAGTGACCGGTTTTCTCCGCAATGCGGTGCAGATATGTCCATTCCATCATCATAGCTGTCCGAACTTGCCATCTGTTGCTGATACTGCTGTTGTCGTTTCTTTTGCTCAAAGTATTGCTTTTGCCTAAGATAGTTATGGACTGTAAGAATATATAGATCCGATACCTCCAACAACAACTTGTCTCATTTCATAGAATCAACAGCAGTTTCTTTTCTTAAAGGAGGGATATATCAAAAAGGAAGACAAAATTCAGATGCAAATCAAGGTGTCATACGTAATCTAACGATTATTTCTAGCAATCAAAATCACTGTTTTCTTACCTCTTCTGCGTAGACGTTCTTGACTGAAGTTTTTCCATGTAATCAAGTGAAATAGTGCACAAAAGAGAGGCTTAAATGTCAGAAAAATTGTCAACAAATCTCAAATGTTGCGAATAATTTAAACCAGAGAACTTCATAATCACCCAAGTAAGAGTCCAACTTAAATTATTTTTTAGTTGCCAAATATCTGCTGCTTTTTAGAAGAATATGCTGAATTATATTATCAAGTAGCTCAAGCATGGTACAATTGTCATAGCTTAATATGAAAAAGGAATCAACCATCCAACAACTAAAGCATAAATATGGCTCTTCCACCCAAGAGAAGAAGGGGAAAAAAAAAAAGCATAAATAAGCTCAATATCACGCTTACTGTAGTCACTTTCCTCCGAGATCCTCCCATCCATTGCAACATTTTTAGAGATGTAATCTCAGACACTTGCACCTGAAAATAAATAAACAAATAAAGAAAAGCTGAAATCTATATTTACTATAAACATCCAATATTAAAAATAAAATAAAAAATAAAAAATAAAAACAGGACATGTGTACGAAATACTTGTCATTTGGTTAACAATCTTTTCGTTTCCTTTTTTCTTTTTTTACTCAGTTTTTAATCTGAAAATTTTAGCAAACAGATAGTGTTCAACATAGTGAGTACCGGCTTAACAGGAAAGCCATCAAGGCCATTGCCTAAGGCCTCTTATTATTAAGAAATTTTTAACTAATTATCCATTAAAGTCTCAGAATATTGAAATTAATCATATATAATCAAGTTTTTTTTTTCAAAAATAAATCCTATTAATTAGGCCTCAGCTTGATTCCTTAATCTTTTTAGAACTCATTATTCATTTTGAAGATACATCTCATAAAAATCATGAAGCAGCATTCTCACGCCCGAAAAGCAGGATCTGAGACAAAGTAGGATTATTAAAAGTTAGACACAGCTATTCAAAAACCAAAATCGAACTCAGATTTTCAGAACTGAATCGTCTCTAGCTCATGCAAAATCAGAGTAACGTGGAAAGAAATTCCATCAATTTTCACAGAACTGACAGGATCATCATGAAATCGGCATGAAAAAAGAGATTTCGTGGCATTTACAATTGAATCCAAGAAGAAAACACGATTCAACAAAGAAAATTCCGCATTTAGATCATTCGAGAGAGAAAATCGTACCTCCGAACTTGAAGATGTGTAAAATTTCTCCTCGCTCTGAAAAAGTAACGCTGCAAAAATTGGCCTTCCACTCAGTGGAAAGCTCGGTGGTGAAGCCAAGGAGAGAATGCTCGGATTGTGCTTCAATGGAGAGAGAGAGAGAGAGAGAGAGAG
Organism: Ficus microcarpa; assembly: GCA_025413485.1. NCBI lineage: Eukaryota > Viridiplantae > Streptophyta > Magnoliopsida > Rosales > Moraceae > Ficus > Ficus microcarpa. Next base: position 19,433,546 of record CM046377.1, on the reverse strand, counting down.
AGAGAGAGTTTACCTGAAATCGCTCTGGGTTTGCCAAAGAGCACCGACGCAATGAATTTGGGCTTCTCCTCCAGAAATTTGGCGATCTTGTTTTCTTGTGTTGAAAGTTTTCGTTTGAGTTCATTTTACCGCGCATTTGTTGAATAAATTAATAAACAAATAAAAGAGAAGGAGCGATTTTGAGCTAGTGTAAATTCAAAATTTCAAATGCGTAAATACTATTATTTTATATGATTTTTTCTTTTGAATAAAAAATTTATTAGAATATTTATTGACGGTAAATAGATAATTTATCTACCAATTTTTTTTATTTTATGTTATTTATTCAAAACATTTTTAAAGCATGTTATTTACTTCATTTTATCTTAATGTTCTGTTATCAGTGAGATTGTAGTATTGTGAACAATATAAATTATTTTATAAATAAAAAAATTAATGCCACCATTATAAGAATTATAAACATTATTTTGTAACATAAAAAACATTAAATAACGGTAAATTTTCCATTGGCTCCTTTTTTTGTGAAATTATAATTTGTTCTTTTTTTTTTTTTTCGAAAAGCTTCATTAACTCATTAACTCTTTAAAAAGGTGTAAAATAATTGTTTTCACTAATAAATGTCAAAATTAGATGGAACAAATCACATATATGACATATGTATATTGCATAGTGCAAAATTTTTTTCTTAATTACTGTTCATTAGTTAATCATATGTAGATATATGTGATATTTTTCTATTAAATTTTCAATATTTGTTAACGAAAAGTACTATTTTGCACTTTTTTAAAAGTGTTAAAGGAGCTTTAAAGAGAGGGAGAGATCAAACCATAACTTTATAAAAAAGATTAAGGAGCAAACAACAAATTTGCTCTAATAATAATAAAACGTTATTCTAAAAATATTTCAAATATTAAAATTTGTGGTATTTTAATTCCACTCCTATATATGTCATGCTTGGTAATTTTTGTTCTTTTTATTTTATTTTTGTGAATTTAAGGAGACCCATGGATCTCTTTTGTCTTTCTATCTTATGAGAAAATTAAATTAAAAGATGCATATAGGGTGCAATAGTAGTTAAAAGGATCATAGAAAAATATTTTGAAATATGAAAACATTGGAAAAAAAATACATTTGATAAAAATGTTTGACGTTTTTATATCTCTTTATTGAATTTAATAAAATTTTCCTTTAAAATAAAGAATATGTTAATAAAATAAATTCATATATATATATATACACACATGTTACGACGAGTATGACAACCTTTGAGATGAATTAATTTAGCTGATAAACAAGAATGACAACAAAAGTGCTAGCTCATGACTTATGCATGCACATTTTGACGTTTGACTTTTATCTTTCCGTGCTAAACAGTGAACATTTTATTAATACCCTCACATAAAATTTAAAGGAAATCATTAATTTGTCGGATTCGTGCTCTACAAGAAAATAATAATAATAATAAAGTATTTGTAAGGACCGAATATAATGGTATCATAACCATATCATGACGTATGTGCCCACGTCCAGTCTACCAAAGAAATGTCAAACTTGTTCCCTAAGAATGCAATAGTCAGGGCAATTTGAGAATTTAAGGAACACGCGGAACTTGTTTAGCTCTGTTGATAAGCTATACCAAAACTATACAAGACTTCTCTTTTGTGCAAGATTTTATCTGTTTAATTTAAGATCTCGTCTTATACCAGCCAACATTTAATTAGGAAAAATGGAAGACAAAGTGGTGTTACTGGATTTCTGGCCTAGCCCTTTTGGAGTGAGGGTGCGAATCGCCTTAGCCGAGAAAGGGATCGAGTACGAGGCCAAGGAAGAGAACTTGGGGGACAAAAGCCCCCTTCTTCTAGAGATGAACCCGGTTCACAAGACGATCCCGGTCCTCGTTCACAACGGCAAACCCGTTTGCGAATCTCTCAACATCGTCCGGTACATCGATGAGGTTTGGAGCCACAAGTCTCCTCTGCTTCCCTCTGAGCCTCACCAAAAATCCCAAGCCTTGTTTTGGGCCGACTACGTTGACAAAAAGGTTAGTTTGTGTATTTATTTTTAATTCCAGTCTTTAACTTTTTCGTCAATTCAGCTCATACGTCATATCAGTTGGTATTAAAAAGTTGAGATTTTTTTTTTTTATGTTGTTTGTTTTCGACTATCTTGATTATTTTGTTACATTGGTATATGTTACACGAAAATTAACATATGGATTTGTGGTGGGATGATAAATACTGCAGGTATTCGACATCGGAAGGCAGCTGTGGAGGGCAAAAGGGGAAGAACAAGAGGCACTAAAGAAGGAATTCATCGAGTGCTTGAAGATCATGGAAGGAGAGCTTGGGGACAAGCTTTATTTTGGTGGTGAGAGAATTGGATTCGTAGATCTTGCACTAGTTCCCATCACGAGCTGGTTCTACTCTTTCGAACTTTGCGTAAATTTCAGCATCGAGTCGGAGTGTCCGAAGATTGTGAGATGGGCCAGAAGGTGCATGGAAGAGAATCAGAGTGTGGCAAAGTCAGTCCCCGACCATCATAAGATCCATGGTTATGTTCTGTTTCTCAGGGAGAAACATGGGATTAATTAGAGAAGTTTAACAGATAATTAAGCAATAAAAAAGAGTGTTTTTATAGGCTATGTACTAGTTAGTTGAGTTCCTAGTGTTTGCTTCGACATTGGGTGGTTTGTTTAGTGTTCGTGTGGCTTTGTTCTTGTACTAATAAATTGAAACGAGTTTGAACTCGTGCTTTTTGTAACTCGTATTATCCTTTATTTGACTAAAATCAACTCAACAACTAGTTTTCCGGTTCACTGCGAACCAAAGTTGACTACTCTCTCTATCTCTCTCTCTCTCTCTCTCTTTCTCGCTTAAGAAAGTTGACCATTCTCTTGCTTGATGCTATTATATCTTCTATCTTATGCTTTGTTTGGTAGATAAGTTCAATTCCAATTAAACTGTATTTTTTTAGCTTGATTTTTGTTTTTTTTTATTTGTTTGAAAAGTCAACAAAAATTATAATTAGTTTTTAAAAAGTCAATAAGCTCTAACTTAAAAATTTTAACTTCAACTAATGAAAACTTATTCTTGTGACGGGGTATCCTAGTTAAGTGCACCAAATTGTTGATTAAGGGCCATTTTTCTTACATGATGATTGTACTTTCACCTACCTTTAGTTTTAGTTTGTTTTTTCTCTTTGTTCGCTGTTGTTTTATTTTTATCATCGTTCATTAATTTTTCTATCGTTGTGTCGTGTCGTTTGTGTTCTAGTTTTTCAATTTACTATTGCTTTACTTTTTCATCATGATTCTCCTTCTTTAAATTATTATTATTAAAAAAAAAAGGGGGGGGGGGAAGCAGAAGATTCGCGGCTTGTTGTTAGCCTTTGTGTTGTTTTGTTATTTGAATTTTATTTGTTGTTTTTCATTTTTAGGATGCATTTGATTTTCAGTATCTAACTCAAAATTTTCATATCACTTTTGATTTTTCTGAAAAATCAACAAAAATTATAACTAGTTTTTAAAAAATCAACCAACTCCAATTTAAACATTTATCTCCAATCAGTGAAACCAAATCTTTTTTACTTTGCTTTCTATTTTCTTTCATGTTTCTCTTACTTTGGATATAATGTTCTATTTTCTAATTTTATAACGTTTTTTTATTGAATTATTTCTCTCAATTTTGATGTCCTTTTTTTAGTTTGTTTCCTTTTTCCTTTTTCTATGCTTGGAACTTTTTTCTTCTATTTGTGGTGTGACGTTTTCCTTTCTTTTGTCGTTTTTACTCGTACTTCCGTTTTCATTTTACGTTGTCGTTTCCTTGTATAGTGTCGTCCTATCTTTTAATGTCGTTTTACATTTATTACTTTTCATTGTCGTTAACTATGTCCTCGTTGCTGGAGTCTCTAAACATATATCTATTTTCAGTTGTTATGGGAAACGGCATAAAAAGGTGCTAGTGGGGTTAAGACAGTCTTTTAATTATACTAAATTATTTTTAGTTCACATAAATGACATTAAAAAATTATATAATATTGTTTTTCAAGAAACACTAACTACATACATATTAAAAAGAATTATAAAACATGTTACAATAGATTATGACTAGTTTTTTTTTAAGTGATAATTTTTAATACGATCGAAAATTTTCTTTCTCGATGTATACGACCAAACTATCATTCAACCACTGCTCATCTTCTCTGTAAGTTTTGTATATTTCTGTTTGATAAAGATAACAAGTTTTGACTAAAGAACTAAAGTTTAATGGGGATCATCAATTTTAAATTGGGTAAAATATAAAAATTATATATTTTTTTAAAGGAAATTATTTATGAAAAATAAAAAGAAAAAAAAATAAATTTGTCCCAGCTCCACACTTCTGTAAAATCCGCACGAGCATATGACAATCTTTAATATTACTTTGTTTTAGGGAAAAAAAAAAAAGGGAAGAAGCATGAGGGGGTGTTGGAGCGCCACATGAAAAAGCAGTTTATGTCGTAATAAGAGATCTTTCTGTGCTAAATAGTGAACATTTTACTTGTATCCATACACATTGGCCCCAAAAAGGAGAAGGAAAAAAAAAATGGACAAAGAAAGAAAGAAAGAAAGAGTAGTTGTCTAGGTGAAGCACCAAATAGAATAGTAGCATGTCATGACGTATATGCCCACATCCTCCCTCCAGTCAAAGAATTTTCATAGTTGTTGTATATACATTTCCAAGTATCTAATAGTCAGAAGTACAAGAATAAGCAATGACGCAATCAGAGCATTTGAGGAACACACGGAACTTGTATCGTAGTACTGTACTATAACTATAAATACTTCTCATTTGTGCAAGATTTTATAAAGCAAAAAATCCTACAAATTAAGTTGTTTAAGATCTCATTTTCTACCCGCCAACATTTAATAAGGAAAAATGGAAAACAAAGTGGTGTTGCTGGATTTCTGGCCTAGCGTTTATGGAATGAGGGTGCGAATCGCCTTAGCCGAGAAAGGGATCCAGTACGAGGCCAAGGAAGATAACTTGTGAGACAAAAGCCCTCTGCTCCTAGAGATGAACCCGGTTCACAAGAAGATCCCGGTCCTCATTCACAACGGCAAACCCATTTGCGAGTCTCTCAACATTGTCCGGTACATCGACGAAGTTTGGAGCCATAAGTCTCCTCTGTTTCCCTCTGACCCTTACCAAAAATCCCAAGCCTTGTTTTGGGCTGATTATATTGACAAAAAGGTCGGTTTATGTATTTATTCATATGTCATGTCAATTAATACTAATTTAACATTATTCTCTATTATCTTTTTTTTTTTTTGTTACATATGTATATTTTACACAAAATTAATGTATGATCTTTCTACGGATGATAAATATTGCAGATATTCAACCTTGGAAAGCAGTTGTGGAAGGCGAAAGGGGAAGAACAAGAGGCAACAAAGAAGGAATTCATAGAGTGCTTGAAGATCATAGAAGGAGAGCTTGGAGACAAACTTTACTTTGGTGGTGAGAGATTTGGTTTCATTGATCTTGCACTAGTTCCTATCACAAGCTGGTTCTACTCGTACGAAGTTTGTGCGAATTTCAGCATCGAATCGGAGTGTCCCAAGATTGTGAGCTGGGCCAGAAGGTGCTTGGAGGAAAAGCAGAGTGTGGCAAAGTCACTTCCCGACCCTCAGAAGATCTATGGTAGTTTTGTTTTGCATATCAAGGAGAAGTTTGGGCTTTAGAGAAGCTTCACAAGCTAAGCAATACTTCCTCGAGCTCACTGTTCAGTGTGTTTTTGCGTCTTATGTCTTTGTCACTGTACTAAATAAATGAAATTGTGTCTTTTCAAACTAGTTTTTTTTTTTTCTTTTTTGTTTAACTCTTGTTATCCTTTGTTGGACAAAAACTATCACTGTTTATTTATTAATTTGCTTTTTTTTTTCTTTGGTGGTCTATGGCGTTCTTGAGCCATCGTTGACAATGTTAGCAGACTGATTACATCCAATGACCGGTTTTCTCGACAATGTGGTGCAGATATGTCCATTCCGTCACCATAGCTGTCCGAACTTGCCGTCTGTTGCTGATACTGCTGTTGTCGTTTCTTTTGCTCAAAGTATTGCTTTTGCCTAAGATAGTTATGAACCGTAAGAATATATAGATCCGATACCTCCAACAACAACTTGTCTCATTTCATAGAATCAACAGCAGTTTCTTTTCTTAAAGGAGGGATATATCAAAAAGGAGGACATAATTCAGATGCAAATCAAGGTGTCTTACGTAATCTAACGATTATTTCTAGCAATCAAAATCACTGTTTTCTTACCTCTTCTGGATAGATGTTCTTGACTGAAGTTTTTCCATGTAATCAAGTGAAATCGTGCACAAAAGAGAGGCTTAAATGTCGGAACAATTGTCAACAAATCTCAAATGTTGTGAATAATTTAAACCAGAGAACTTCATAATCACCCAAGTAAGAGTCCAACTTAAATTATTTTTTAGTTGCCAAATATCTGCTGCTTTTTAGAAGAATATGCTGAATTAAATTATCAAGTAGCTCAAGCATAGTACAATTATTATAGCTTGATATGAAAAAGGAATCAACCATCCAACAACTAAGCATAAATATAGCTCTTCCACCCAAGAGAAGAAGGAAAAGAAAAAAAAAGCATAAATAAGCTCAATATCACGTTTACTGTAGTCACTTTCCTCCAAGATCCTCCCATCCATTGCAACATTTTTAGAGATGTAATCTCAGACACTTGCACCTGAAAATAAATAAACAAATAAAGAAAAGCTGAAATCTATATTTACTATAAACATCCAATATTAAAAATAAAATAAAAAATAAAAAATAAAAACAGGACATGTGTACGAAATACTTGTCATTTGGTTAACAATCATTTCGTTTTCTTTTTTCTTTTTTTACTCAGTTTTTTATCTGAAAATTTTAGCAAACAAATAGTGTTCAACATAGCGAGTACCGGCTTAACAGGAAAGCCGTCAAGGCCATTGCCTAAGGCCTCTTATTAAATTTTTAACTAATTATCCATTAAAGTCTCAGAATATTGAAATTAATCATATATAATTAAGTTTTTTTTCAAAAATAAATCCTATTAATTAGGCCTCAGCTTGATTCCTTAATCTTTTTAGAACTCATTATTCATTTTGAAGATACATCTCATAAAAATCATGAAGCAGCGTTCTCACGCCCGAAAAGCAGGATCTGAGACAAAGTAGGATTATTAAAAGTTAAACACGGCTATTCAAAAACCAAAATCGAACTCAGATTTTCAGAACTAAATCGTCTCTAGCTCATGCAAAATCAGAGTAATGGAAAGAAATTCCATCAATTTTCACAGAACTGACAAGATCATCATGAAATCGGCATGAAAAAAGAGATTTCGTGGCATATACAATTGAATCCAAGAAGAAAACACCGATTCAATAAAGAAAATTCCGGATTTAGATCATTCGAGAGAGAAAATCGTACCTCCGAACTTGAAGATGTGTAAAATTTCTCCTCGCTCTGAAAAAGTAACGCTGCAGAAATTGGTCTTCCACTCAGTGGAAAGTGGAAAGCTCGGTGGTGAAGCCAAGGAGAGAATGCTCGGATTGTGCTTCAATGGGGGGAGAGAGAGAGAGAGAGAGAGAGGGAGTTTACCTGAAATCGCTCTGGGTTTGCCAAAGAGCACCGACGCAATGAATTTGGGCTTCTCCTCCAGAAATTTGGCGATCTTGTTTTCTTGTGTTGAAAGTTTTCGTTTGAGTTCATTTTACCGCGTATTTCCTAAATATATAAAAGAGTAGATATCAAGTCTACTGTTCATTTTTCGTTGTAAAAAACGCACCGTTTTTGGGTGTCGTTTTTGTTTTCTTCAGTTATGCCTTCTTCCTTCCTTTCTCAGCCCTCTGCTTTTCCGATCAACATTCTCTTTCCTTTCTTTCTCATGGTTGTATTTTCCATCTCCAATCTTCGGTGCTTTTCCCCTTCCTTTCCTCTGTTTGTTTCTCTCCAACCTCTATACTCCATCATCATCTCTCATAGATTTGTCATTGAGATTTGCTTGCTGGAGACTTTTTGACGTCTCCCTCATCATTTGCTGATTTTGGGGAAGTCGAAGCTCCTCCCAACGAGAATATTCTTGATTCTGGTGAGACTCTCTCCCTCTCTCTCTACCTCTTGCCGTTGCTGGTGACTCCCGGTCGGACGTCGGTTCTCGTCGACCAAGCATTTTTTTTTTTGGGTCTTGTTTTCTGATTTTAATTTTTTTTTTTTTTGGGTTTTTTGTTGGAAATTTAGGGTTTTCTTCTTTAAATTTGGGAGTTTGGGGGTTTTTTTTTCTCTCTAATTTATGTGCTACTCCTCTTCATTTATATCTCTTTCTTGTTTCTCTCTCTAAGTTTTCTAAGCTTAAGCTTAAGCAGCAGTAGCTGAAATTTCGACCCTACTGCCTCCTTTTCCTTTCTCTCTATCTCTATATTTTCAAGTTTCGATTTTTCTCCATTTTCCGACCTCAAAGCTTTCACCTTTGAGGCTTCTTTCTTGACTGTCATTTTTCTGTGATCTTTTTTATGAGTGAAAATGGAAAGGTTTCAGCCAACTAGGTCCAAGATGGCTGGCATTCCTAATCGGAGTTCCACCGATTGCTTTCTCTCCAACGAACAAGCTTTCGCACAAGGTTGCTCTTTTATTCGGAGACTATTAGTTTTTTTTTTTTTTTTTTTTTTTTTTTCCTTTCTGGTTTTTGAAGTAGAAAATTGGATAAATTATATCCTAATCCCCTGTTTTGGTTGATGAGAAAATGGAGGAAAAGAAAAAGAAATCCTAAAAACGTAATTGTTTCATTTCTATTTAAAAACGCCTGTTCTTGCACATGAAAGCATCATTATTTGATTATGTTAGTATACCATTCCTTATGTTGATTTTCGTACATACACACTTATGTATACAATACATTACTTGTATATGATGTTTCCTTTTAACTTTTCAATTGCTAGACCTTTGATGCGGTTGATGGAAGTCAAGCAAGACTGACAATTTCTTCTAGCCCGTTGGGGAACTTTTGGACGGTGGTAATTTTCAACACTGACTGATTGGCTCATGTTGGTTTATGAAGTTGTTGTATTTTTCTCTATGTTGATTGTTGTGATGCGCTTCCATATATAATATATGCATTTTTGCTCTTCTCCGGTACATGTTATTATGAATCTCTGGAGAACTAATCTGATCTCATTTATAAAAATTAAGATGTATTATTTTTGTTTATGACTGAAGTTTGAGGCCATTGCTTTTGGGACTACTATATTAACACAGAATAAGGTTAGTTTTGTCACTTTTTTTAACCAGTCTTGGTTAAGAGATGAGAAAACCATCTAACAAGTGTGTTTAGGATACCAAAACGGATATCAATTATTAATTACATTTAAAACGTTTACCTGTCAGAGAGAAATAGGGAAACCCCTGAAAAACGCTTTTGTGTGTCGTATTTGTTTTTGAACGGTATATATATATATGTATTATATGTAATTATTTTATGCGTTTTAATAATAAATATTATGATATTTTTATTGGTATGTATAAAGATAGAAACAGGTCGTTTCAGAGAAAATTAAATTAAAAGATGCATATAGGGTACAATAGTAGTTAAAAGGATCATAGAAAAATATTTTGAAATATGAAAACATTGGAAAAAAAAAATTCATTTGATAAAAATGTTTGACATTTTTATATCTTCTTATTGAATTTAATAAAATTTCCTTTAAAATAAAGAATATTTTAATAAAATTAATTCATATATATATACACATACACACGTGTTACGAGGAGTATGACAACCTTTAAGGGTCCGTTTGGTAAATAAGTTTGAGTTGGAAATTTTAAGTTTTAATAGTAATTTTTTTGATTTTTTAGAAAAAATAAAAAAAAATTTTAGAAAAAGATAAAAATTGAGATGAAAATTTTGAGTTTAAACTTGTTTTTCAAACTAAATCTAAGATTAATTAATTTAGCTGATAAACAAGTATGACAACAAAAGTGCTAGCTCATGACTTATGCATCGGATTCGTGGTCTACAAGAAAAATAATAATAATAATGAAGTTTTTGTAAGGACCGAATATAATTGTATCATATCCATATCATGACGTATGTGCCCACGTCCTGTCCACCAAAGAAGAGTCAAACTTGTTCTCTTTGTTAAAAGAATGCAATAATCAGGGCAATTTGAGAATTTGAGGAACACACGGAACTTGTTGAGCTCTGTTGATAAGCTATACCAAAACTATACAAGACTTCTCTTTTGTGCAAGATTTTATCTTTTGAATTTAAGATCTCGTCTTATACCAGCCAACATTTAATTAGGAAAAATGGAAGACAAAGTTGTGCTACTGGATTTCTGGCCAAGCTCCTTTGGAATGAGAGTGCGAATCGCCTTGGCAGAGAAAGGGATCGAGTACGAGGCCAAGGAAGAGAACTTGTGGGAGAAAAGCCCCCTGCTTCTAGAGATGAACCCGGTTCACAAGAAGATCCCCGTCCTCGTTCACAACGGCAAACCCGTTTGTGAGTCTCTCAACATTGTCCAGTACATTGATGAGGTTTGGAGCCACAAATCTCCTCTGCTTCCCTCTGATCCTCACCAAAAATCCCAAGCCTTGTTTTGGGCTGACTACGTTGACAAAAAGGTTAGTTTGTGTATTTATTTCTAGTTTCAGTCTTAACTTTGTTGTCAATTCAGGTCATACGTCATATCAGTTGATATTAAAAAAAGATTTTTTTTTTTTTTGATGTTGTTTGTTTTCTACTATCTGGATTATTTTGTTACATTGGTATATGTTACACGAAAATTAACATATGGATTTGTGGTGGGATGGTAAGTACTGCAGATATTCAACATTGGAAGGCAACTCTGGAGGACAAAAGGGGAAGAACAAGAGGCACTAAAGAAGGAATTCATCGAGAGCTTGAAGATCATGGAAGGAGAGCTTGGGGACAAGCTTTATTTTGGTGGTGAGAGAATTGGATTCGTAGATCTTGCACTAGTTCCCATCACGAGCTGGTTCTACTCTTTCGAACTTTGCGCGAATTTCAGCACCGAGTCGGAGTGTCCGAAGATTGTGAGATGGGCCAGAAGGTGCATGGAAGAGAATCAGAGTGTGGCAAAGTCAGTTCCCGACCATCAGAAGATCTATGGTTATGTTCTGTTTCTCAAGGAGAAATATGGGATTAATTAGAGAAGTTTAACAGATAATTAAGCAATAAAAAAGAGTGTTTTTATTGGCTATGTACTAGTTGGTTGAGTTCCTAGTATTTGTTTCGACATTGGGTGGTTTGTTTAGTGTTCGTGTGGCTTTGTTGTTGTGCTAATAAATTGAAACGAGTTTGAACTCGTGCTTTTGTAACTCGTATTATCCTTTGTTTGACTAAAATCAACTCAACAACTAGTTTTCCGGTTCACTGCGAACCAAAGTTGACTATTCTCTCTCTCTCTCTTGCTGAAGAAAGTTGACCATTCTCTTGCTTGTTGCTATTATATCTTCTATCTTATGCTTTATTTGGTAGTTAAGTTCAACTCCAACTAAACCGTATTTTTTTAGCTTAATTTTTTTTTAAAAGTCAATAAAAATTATAATTAGTTTTTAAAAAGTCAATAAGCTCTAACTCAAAATTTTTAACTTCAACTGACGATCCAAACGAAAGCTTATTCTTATGATGCGATATCCTAGTTAAGTGCACCAAATTGTTGATTAAGGGCCATTTTTCTTACATGATGATTGTACTTTCACCTACCTTTAGTTTTAGTTTGTTTTTTTCTCTTTGTTCTCTGTCGTTTTATTTTTATCGCCGTTCATTAATTTTCTGTCGTTTGATACCCTTTGTGTCGTGTCGTTTGTGTTCTAGTTTTTCAATCTACTATTGCTTTACTTTTTCATCATGATTCTCCTTCTTTATATTATTATTAAAAAAAAAAAAGGAAGAAGAAGATTCGCAGCTTGTTGTTAGCCTTTGTGTTGTTTTGTTATTTGAATTTTATTTGTTGTTTTCCATTTTTAGGATGCATTTGGTTTTCAGTATCTAACTCAAAATTTTCATATCATTTTTTATTTTTTATAAAAAATTAACAAAAATTATAACTAATGTTTAAAAAGTTAACCAATTCTAACTTAAACATTCATCTCCAATCAGCGAAACCAAATCTTTTTTACTTTGCTTTCTATTTTCTTTCATGTTTCTTTTACTTTGGATATAATGTTCTATTTTCTAATTTTATAACGTTTTTTTATTGAATTATTTCTCTCAATTTTGATGTCCTTTTTTTAGTTTGTTTCCTTTTTCCTTTTTCTATGCTTGGAGCTTTTTTCTTCTATTTGTGGTCTGACGTTTTCCTTTCTTTTGTCGTTTTTACTCATACTTCTAATTTCATTTTACGTTGTCATTTCCTTGTATAGTGTCGTCCTATCTTTTAATGTCGTTTTACATTTATTACTTTTCATTGTCATTAACTTTGTCCTTGTTACCGGAGTCTCTGAACATATATCTATTTTCAGTTGTTATGGGAAACGGTATAAAAAAGTGCCAATGGGTTTAAGACAGTCTTTTAATTCAGTAAGAATGTATACTGAATTATTGTTAGTTCACATAAATGACATTAAAAAATTATATAATATTGTTTTTCAAGAAACACTAACTACATACATATTAAAAAGAATTATAAAACATGTTACAAAAGATTATGACTAGTTTTTTTTCAAGTGATAATTTTTATTACGATCGAAAATTTTCTTTCTCGATGTATATGACCAAACTATCATTCAACCGCTGCTCATCTTCTCTGTAAGTTTTGTATCTTTCTGTTTGATAAAGGATAACGAGTTTTGATTAAAGAACTAAAGTTTAATGGGGATCATCAATTTTAAATTGGGTAAAATATAAAAATTTTATATTTTTTTAAAGGAAATTATTTATGAAAAATAAAAAGAAAAAAAAAATAAATTTGTCCAAGCTCCACACTTTTGTAAATCTGCACGAGCATATGACAATCTTTAATATTACTTTGTTTTAGGAAAAAAAAAAAAAGGGAAGAAGCATGAGGGGGTGTTTGGAGCGCCACATGAAAAAGCAGTTTATGTCGCAATAAGAGATCTTTCTGTGCTAAATAGTGAACATTTTACTTGTATCCATGCACATTGGCCCCAAAAAGGAGAAGAAGGGGAAAAAAAATACTTGTCTAGGTGAAGCACTAAATAGAATAGTAGCATGTCATGACGTATATGCCCACATCATCCCTCCAGTCAAAGAATTTCAAAATTGTTGTATATAAATTTCCAAGAATCTAATAGTCTAAGTACAAGAATAAGCGATGACGCAATCAGAGCATTTGAGGAACACACGGAACTTGTTTAATAGTACTGTACTATAACTATAAATACTTCTCAGTTGTGCAAGATTTTATAAGCAAAAAATCCTACAAATTAAGTTGTTTAAGATCTCATTTTCTACCCGCCAACATTTAATTAGGAAAAATGGAAGACAAAGTGGTGTTGCTGGATTTCTGGCCAAGCGCTTATGGAATGAGGGTGCGAATCGCCTTAGCCGAGAAAGGGATACAGTACGAGGCCAAGGAAGAGAACTTGTGGGACAAAAGCCCTCTGCTTCTAGAGATGAACCCGGTTCACAAGAAGATCCCGGTCCTCATTCACAACGGCAAATCCGTTTGCGAGTCTCTCAACATCGTCCGGTACATCAACGAAGTTTAGAGCCACAAGTCTCCTCTGCTTCCCTCTAACCTTACCAAAAATCCCAAGCCTTGTTTTGGGCTGACTATATTGACAAAAATGTTGGTTTATGTATTTATTCATATATCATGTCAGTTGATATTAAAAAGTTGATTTTTAATATTATTCTCTATTATCTTTTTTTTTTTTTACATATGTATATGTTACACAAAATTAATGTATGATCTTTTTATGGATGATAAATATTGCAGATATTCGGCCTTGGAATGCAGTTGTGGAAGGCAAAAGGGGAAGAACAAGAGACAATAAAGAAGGAATTCATAGAGTGCTTGAAGATCATAGAAGGAGAGCTTGGAGACAAACTTTACGTTGGTGGTGAGAGATTTGGTTTCATTGATCTTGCACTAGTTCCTATCACAAGCTGGTTCTACTCGTACGAAGTTTGCGCGAATTTCAGCATCGAATCGGAGTGTCCAAGATTGTGAGCTGGGCCAGAAGGTGCTTGGAGGAAAAGCAGAGTGTGGCAAAGTCACTTCCTGACCCTCAGAAGATCTATGGTAGTTTTGTTTTGCATATCAAGGAGAAGTTTGGGCTTTAGAGAAGCTTCACAAGCTAAGCAATACTTCGTCGAGCTCACTGTTTTGTGTGTTTTTGCTTCTTATGTCTTTATCACTATACTAAATAAATGAAATTGTGTCTTTTCAAACTAGTTTTTTTTTTCTTTTTTCTTTTTTTTCTTTTTAACTCTTGTTACCCTTTATTTGACAAAAACTACCACTGTTTATTTATTAACTTGCTTTTTTTTTTTTTTGGTGGTCTATGGCATTTACTTGTATTTTCTGTTTATTTACTTGTATTTTCTGTTTTCATTTTACACTGCCATTTTCCTTGTTTTTTGTCGTCCTCTTTTTTCTTTTTTAATTCGAGTAGGCGGAGATTCAAACTACCTTAATATTAAGTCAGGTCAGGTGCAAAATAACTGTTAAATCATACTTCCAACCACATTTTGTCATTTACATCGTTTTTCATTTTATGTCGTTTTTGTGTTTTAATATTTTCATCGTCGTTTTATATGTGTATGTCGTACAGTGCTCTATCTCCTCTTTTGAGTGGGCTTGAATTGTGGGCTTCAGCCCATTTCGTGACACAAAATTGTCCAAGGGCAGTCCTATAAAATCCGACAAATGACAATGGCATTTTCGTACTTTCCCTCACCCCATGAAACGAAGCCCTAGTTCTCCCCCTCCTTATAAGAATATGACGAAGGCAGAGATCAGTCCAGCACCGCTGGTGGTGGCCGATCTGACCGTATTTCTTCACCTTCCTGCTGCCTTATTTTTGCTTGTAAATCTGTTTCGTTTGTTTTTTTTGGTTATAATTTTTATTTTTGTTTTCTGAATTCTTGATTCGAATATGTTTGTTTTTGTGTTAAAAAAAAAAAAAAAAAAGAAAAGAAAACCGTGCACAATAAGCCGATGCTCTGGATGAGAAAGAGAATGAAGGTAGCATGGTAGTGTGCACGGAAATTGAATTTATGGGTCAACATGTCTGCTCTCTCTGATGCTTCCTCTTTGATTTGAGGGCCTGGTTCCGACCCACATCTATTATTCTCTCTCCTTTAAATCACTCTTCTCTTTCTGTTTTATTTTTATTTTTTTGGTTTATTTCATTTGATTTGTTGCATATTTGTGAGAATTTTCATTTGATTTGTTGTATATTTGTGAGAATTTAGTAGGAAGAATCAGCCTCGCCGGAAGGTGTATTAAAACGACATCTTTCTGTCGCTTTGGGAGGCTCAAAATAAGAGGAGATTAGCTCATGAACTAGTTTTAGGTGGTTGGGAACAAGTAGGTTTTATGTTCCTTTCCTATAGGTAGCTTCGGATATGCATATTTGCATTTCGAATGTGTATACATATATACATATATGTATATATACGTATATTGATTATGTTTATCGAATATAGCATGGATGAATGGATTTCGTAATGACATTAGCTCGGCTGGGAGGAGAGGAGGGATTTGAGATATTTGAGATAGTTGGGTTTGTTTGCCCCTTTGAGTAGCCGTATGAATTGAAATGATAGTTTCATAAAGGCTTAGTTAGGGGGCAGAGAATAATTACATGGGAAGAGAGTGTTTTGCTCTTTTTTTCTATTGAAACCGAGGCCTTTTGAGGGGACTGTATTGTTGTTGTTCTTCATCACATATATTGTCCTCCAAGCAGCCTTGGACATTTCTATTTTTTCCGACATTTTAAAGCTAAATTCCACATTTGAACCCTTGGATTGCCTCTAGAATAACCAGATGTTTTGTTTTTAATGCAACACCATTTGGTTCAGACGGAGGCAAATAGCATCTCGAAGCGGTTTGAGAGCAAGGAACCATTTTCATGTTCTTTTCCTAGATAGCTTCGTATATTTTCATTTGTTTTGCATCTTTACCAGAAAAAAATAGACCTTTTTGTTTTGTTTTGTTTTGTTTTGTTATGTTATGTTTCTTGTGCTTTATTTTCCTTCATTCCATGTTTAGAGTTTAACCTGAACTTGATTTTCAAGATGGCTCTTGTTAAAAAATGTCTCTAAAATGAATGTAATGAAACAGAGTCCTCTTGGTTGTGCTAAATGGTAATTAAAAAAAAAAAAAAAACAGAGAGAGAGAGAGAAGAACAAAACAGAGTAGGTTTCAAATGTGTGGAAAAGAAAATTCAACAACCTAAAATGAAAGAAAATTGATGTAAATATATACGAGATTAAAGCTCTCGATATTCACAGCAATTGAGACCGGGCAATCCTATCGTGTCAAGCCTTTGTCTCTAGTTGTCCAAATCTGTTTGCACAGACAAGTTCCATTCTGTAATTCATGCCTACTGAACCGAATCTAACATCCACCACACAAAGGCCTTACGTGAGGAAAACCCTGAAGCATCAATTCTACGAGTAATTGTAGCAAATAATATATTTTATAGGTATTTTTGAAATTTATAATAGGTTTTTCAAAAGATGATTAATTATAGTATATATTTATGGGTAAATCATTAGATTTTTGAGTAAAATCTCTGAATTTTTTTGGGTAAATCCTTGAATTTTGTGGAAAATAATAGATCTGTGTTTAATTTTTAATAACTAATTTATGTGCCTAATTTCATATTTAAGGAGAGAGAGAGAGGAGGATGGATGATGAGGAAGCATGTTTATGATGTTTACTTCCAAAATTTAAATGCATTCATCGAGTTTGGGCGACTTTGTAACTTTATTAAATTTAAAAGGAAATTGTGAAGTACAAAATTGGAGCTAACTTGCCGGATTACTAAAGGAAAATTGGAACTAACTTGCCAAATTACTAATAGTTCAAGGCAAAATACCAGCTGCTTACCAACTACCTAAATAGAATTGTTGAATTAACAGCACGAGAGGGATTTCGCTGTGGGCCAATTAAAAGTGTCACATTTGTCATCTCTAATTAGCTGTCCCGTCATTAAAGGTTTGTTTGTTTCATCATCTCCATTCAACTCAAACCTTACTTTTTTTTTATCTTTTTCTCAAAAAAAATTTTGTCTTTTATGAAATTCAAAAAAATTTACTATTACAATTAAAATATTTCAACTCAAACTAACCAATCAAACACACACTAAAATTTTGACATCTCATTGGAATATCACATTAGCTGTTTGGATGACTTCTATTTTAATTTTTTCCCTTTGTCAATGGTTGGACAGTAACGGGGACAATTAATTGGATGGTTAATTGGAGATAACAAATCTAGGATTTCACTATAGGCCAATTAAAAGTGTCACATTTGTCGTCTCTAATTAGCTGTCCTGTCATTAAAATTTTGACACCTCATTGGAATATCACATTAACTGTATGGGGGACTAATATTTTAATTTTTACCCTCTGTCAATGGTCGAACAGTAACGGGGATAGTTAATTAGAGACAATAAATATAGATCCATAAAGGTGATAGTTAATTGGAGATAACAAATCTGGATTCATAAAGGTGATAGTTAATTAGAGATAATAAATTTGGACTCATAAAGGACAGTAATGGGAATAGTTAATTAGAGACAACAAATCCGGATGTGAGAGAGAAGAAATTGAACACAAGCCAACAAATGGTCCTCCATTTTGTGTTTTTTAGATAATTGGTTCCATTATGATTCTTGAATGGAAGCTTGTATTTGTGTGTTTGTGATCATCGGTTCCATATATATAATTTTCCTAGGGGAAAAACATAATCCGAATACTTGTATCTGGTTAAGTTGGCAGCTTGATTCTTGCTGAGGTCAAGATTTGTTAATGTAATCAAGTTGACAATTTTTCTCCATTTATCTAAAGTCATGGTGACATTTTTTTTTCCCCTTCTTGAATGTGGTTTTTTGAGTTTGCACATTATACTTCTTTATACAATCTTACTCATTGCTATCATAAAAGAAAAGATTTTGCGGCAATGTACTTCAAATCGGAGGGAAATTACCTTTTTCCTCTTGAGTCCTTGACTTCCTCTCACCAACTAACAGTAGTAATGTTTTTCCTTTTTTCTTCTTTAACCTTTTTATTTCGAGTAGATCTTCATATATAGCTTTAATAAGAGTTTTATCGTCATCCGTCGAGAAAAAGGGATCAAAATTCAAGCATAATAAAGTAGTTTTCCAATGAAATCGGATAAAATATTTGTACTTTCATACATTAATCGTTGATGACCATATAAATTTCTAATTGCTACATGGCTTCAAAGTTCAAACAACAAAAATAAAAGTAATTAAAAAAAAAGCATAAACTGATCATTTATTGAAAACATGTTGATGATGTTCAATCCTTAAAATTACACTGTCACGGCCCACATATATATATATCACAAGAAATTCTTCAACAGTAGGTCTTGGACGCGCAAAACCGTCTTAAACCGATCTCGGCTTCAAAACAATGGTGGAGTGCTTCAGTATTTGCAAGCTGAACTGTCCACCTTTCTCGGCGGTGTCGACCTTCGACTGTCCCGGTGGCGGCAAGAGCTCGAAATTCTGCACCAGACGCCCCAAGATGATGCCAAGGATCGGCAATGCGATGATGATTCCAGGGCAGCTCCTTCTGCCGACTCCGAATGGAAGGAAGCGGAAATCGTTGCCATTGGCCTCGACCTTGGCGTCCTCCTCCAGGAACCGCTCAGGGCGGAACTCTTCGGGTTTGTCCCAGTTGTCGGGGTTGTTGGCGAGCCACCAGGCGTTGACGAGGATCTTGCTCTCGGCGGGGATGTCATAGCCAGCAAGCTTGGCATCGTTGAGGTTCATGTGTGGGACGAGGAGCGGAATTGCCATCTTATAGCGCAAGGTTTCCTTGATCACGGCCTGCAGGTAAGGCAGCTTGTAAGTGTCTGGCTCGGTGATCTGCTTGTCGCGTCCTAGGACGGTGTCCAGCTCGTGCCGCAACTTCTTTTGAATTTCGGGATGGTTCACTAGCCCCGCAACGCCCCACTCGATCGACCATAGTGTTGTCTCAATTGCTGTTTTCATCACAAAAATTTAATCATTAGTACTTTGATGTGTAACATGATATGACTGTAAAAGGTTAAAGTGATCACTTTTTTTGACAAGGCTCCAAAAAGTTTTTTTTTTTTTTTTTTTTTGTGAATAAAAAAGATATGGGAATAGTTCCATCATTTTCAAGCTTTCAGTCCCATAAGCAGAAACCCCTTTTTCTAAGTATGATAAAGGCATATCCTTATATTAGTTTCTTTTAGTCGTCCACTTGAGATCTACATTACTATCATCAAACCATACTTCAACGGCCGAAGTTGGAGCGAGACCTAAGAGGAGGTAATGAAAATCAAACCCAAACAGACAAAAAGGGGAAACTTAACAAAGGCGCCCTATCCTTTTACTAACCCATCCACCCTTGTGGATGTTAAGGCTCCAAAATGATTAGCAAAGACCAGCTTAGTTGGTAAAAATGAAAGAGCTTGAATAAGAGTTTACAATTTGAAAATTACAAGTGTTAGGTTTATAAAATAAGGCAGAATTATAAACTTGAGACCAAAAAATATTTAAATAAATATATATATATATATGTATAAGATATCTTATCCGCATTTCGCTTAACTATCCCATTGGTGTAAATTAATGCTGAAGTGGCTGTGTTAGGTAAAAGTGGACAAACAGAAAGAGATTGCTTGATTGCTCAAGAAAAGCGTTCTTGATGAAAGGGATTTCCCTATGGAATAATGGGTTGGGTAAGCAATGTACTTTTTGGTAAATCGGTAAGCAATGGCCAATGTAATTGTATGAAGCTACTAGAAATACAAATATGCATATATTTGAGTAATGTATTAGTTACAAACAATGAAGTTAAATTGACCCACTTTAGGAGGTAGGTGGGCTCCTTTCAAGTGCTCAAAACTGGTGGGCAATCTTGGTCAGCATTCATACCTACCCCCCCGAAGAGCCACACATATCACCAAACGCGTCCAAACCCAAAGGATTTCGCTATACAGAAAACGTGTCAAACCGAACTCGTGTGAGAATGAGGCAAAGGGTTTGGGAGGGGATTAGCTTATACCATTATTTGTGGGGCCATCCAAAAAACAAAAAACAAAGGATAATTGGTTCGCGCCCATTGCAAGTGGGAGTTGAAAATGATGGGAAGGGAAAATATGGATATATGTAAATGTATATGATGAGTTTTAAGTTCCACGGTTGTATCATTCTTATATATCTAACTCGTAGTTTGAAAATTTTAAGAAAACGTTTAGTAAAAATAACAACTTTCAATAGAAAAAATTGCGAATTAATTATATTAGTGCTACACGTTATAAAGTATAATGATATATTATTCTGGTTGTCAGATTTAAGGGGGTGTTTGGTGTTAAGTTCATTTTAAACTAAATTGTATTTTTTTTATCATGGTTTTTGTTTTTTTTTTTTTTAAGTTTTTTGTCTTTTGAAAAAAAAATTTTATTTTTTCTGAAAAATTATTATTAGAACTTAAAAATCTTAAAATAAACTCATTTATCAAACACCACCTAAGACTTATATTATATATATATATATATATATATAAATGAAAGAGTAAGGTGGAGGGCACGAAGGCCAGAATCACTCGAATCCTAAGGGAATCCTAAGGATTCATTCACGTGGTAGGTGAGATCTATGAACTTAGAGCCTAAAAAATTAAATAAAACTTAAAAAGTGAGATATTTGTGTTTCACCAGAGGGAAATCAATTCCACCGAAGTCAATCTACAAGTAATGTCAATTTAATGACCATTTTTTTTAAAAAAATAACTTTTTTTGGGAATTAAAAATACTGGGTGGTGCAAGTTGCTTCTCTTTTTTTTTTTTTTTTTTTTGTTGAAATTAATTTGCTCATATAATTTTTACTAATTTCTAGATATTATAATAAATAATATATTCAATTTTCTACATCAGATTTGCAATTGTTGGATCTAACGCTAGTGCATTAAATTAGAATTAAATAATTTGGTTTATAATAATATATTCAATTTTTTGTCTTTTTTAAAAAAATTAATAAAATTTATAATTAACTTTTAAAAATTCAAGTAACTCCAATTTGTTTGGGTTTGTTTGGTTGGTTAGTTTGAGTTAAAATATTTTAGTTGTAATAGTAAAATTTTTTGAATTTTCAGAAAAAACAAAAAACTTTTTGAGAAAAAGATAAAAAACAATACAGTTTAAGTTAAAATGAGATGACGAGACAAACAGGACTTTATCTTCAATCAATATATCATCACAAAAGCTAACTATTTATCACAGAATATTCATTTCTTTATTTGAATGGTTCCATTTATGTTAAAAAGTTAAACGCTGGTGTTTTTTCCAATTAATACTCCTGTTTCCTATAAATCCAAAAAAAATTAAAAATTAAAAATTAAAGATGAGTACGGAACTTTAAGACAAAATTGCCCTAACGTTGTCAGCCTTCGACAAAGAAAACAGCACTAAAATCGGAGGGCAGGTCAGTAAATTGATCAATTTGCAGGCAGAAAAATAAGCCACGTATCTCGATAAACTCTCGTGTACGTATTCAGAATTTTCAGTTTCAAAAAATGAATTTAAAATGGAAACTTCGGAACACAAACAAATAATAAAGAAAGAAAGAAGGAAAGAAAGTCAATTAGGAACAGAAACAACCACTTACCAGCAACGTTAATGTTCTCGACGATGTAAAGTACGTTGTCCTCGTTGATCTCTCCCTTCTGCTGAGCTTCCAAAATATGGTCTATCGCGCATTTCAATCCTTCACTGCTCGCTCCCTTGGTGCTCGCCAGCTTCCTACTCATCCCAACAAAAAAAATAAAAATCAAAATCAAACCAAATTTCATTTTAAAAAAAAAAACAAGATAAATTACTTGTTCAGTCTTTAATCTTTTTCGGAACTTTGACTTACTTCCTCTCATCGACGAAATAGTCCTTGAAGAGCTTGAGCCTGGTCTCCTTGACTTCCTTGCAGATCTTCAAGTAACCTCTGAGGAAAGGTCTCAAGATCGGAATGAAATCGCCATAGTTGTAGTCGAAGCTCTGAGCCAGACGACTCCTCTCGCCGTTCAGGGCCCTGAGCTTCAACAATATCGGATCGCTCTCGTTCTCGAACCTCCTGTCGAACATGATTCTGTACAGGTTGTTGTACATCATCAGCTGCAACCGGTTCCTCAAAACGATGCCGTTTTTCGCGGCGTCGGGGTTCTTCTTCACGTCCTCCACGACTGCCGCCGCCTCCGCCTCCCACCCGTACCGGTACTGCTGGACCACCTTGTTGGTGAAGAAAGGGACGGTCATGATCCGCCGCATCTTCCGCCAGTGCTCGCCGTAGACCGTGAACACCATATCCTGGCCCTTTCCGGTGAAGATGTCGAACACGACGTTCCGGGTCCGCGACCCGAACTCGACGCCCTGTGTGTGGAGGACCTCCTTGGCCAGCTCCGGCGACGAGACGACCACCAGGTTGCGCTGGCCCATGCGGAGGAGGAATACGTCGCCGAATTTCTTCGCCATCTCCGCCAGGTTGCGGTGGTTCAGGTCGTCGCCGACTTGGAGCCAGTTTCCGAACACCGGCACCGGAATCGGCCCCGGCGGGAGCTTGAACCGCTTCCCGCGGAGCTTTGAGATCACGATGGCGACGACCACGGCGGCAAAGAGCCCGAGGAGGGTCTTCTCCAGAAGGAGGAGATCCATTGCAGCGAAACGATAAGAGAAGGAAGGGAGTGAAGAGAGAGAAGATTACTTCAGTTTTTCTTTTTTCTTTTTCCTTGGCCGGTCCTGGTGGGTGAGTTTTGGCTGACGGGTTTTTATAAGCAATTTAGGTGCCTTTGTTATTTATTTATTTATTTATTTATTTATTAATGTATATATATTTTTTGTTTTGGTGACGGCTAAATACGTTAGGTGAATCGTGCGGTGGGCATGTGTGCGAGAGGGTAAGGTGTAGACCGTCAGGCTGTACTTGACGGCGTTATGTGTTTGACGGTGACTTCTCAGTTAGGGGCTCTCATTATAGGGGTGTTCGGTTGAACAACTCAAACCATTCAACTCAAACTTTTTTTTGTCTTTTTTTCAAAATATTTTTGTCTTTTTCTCAAAAATTTTTTTGTCTTTTCTGAAAATTCAAAAAAATTTATTATTAAAACTTAAATTTCTCAACTCGAACTATTATACCAAACACCCTATATATTTAAAATAATGAGAAACATAAGACCCAATTTGATATTGCTTTTAAAAAAAACTCAGGGCCCGGGAGACATTTAGATACAGTATTTCAGAAGTTGGGGATGGGTTGAGTTTTGAAAATATACGTTTAGTAAAAATGAATCGTTTGAAATGAGAAAATGTAAAAGCTTAAATTGTATTCGAAGAAAAATATCAATTTAAAATTTATCTCGTTTCTCTCAAAATTTTACATAAAGTTTTAAACTTTTAAAGTCTGAATTTACTTTAAACATTTTTTAAATGGGAATAGTATTTTAATTAAAGAAAAAGACAAAAAAAATACTTGGAGATGTTTCTAAACACCTCCTCAAAAGCACTTCGTATCAGAGTTTTAAAAAAAATGCAGACTTAATATTTTATCAAAATATTTATAATTATCAATCGTTGTGGTATAACGATAAGACGATCTACTTATATTTGTCACTTTTATCAATTTAAGATTTAAGACTCAAGCCACATTATAGTTTTTTTTTTTTTAAGCTTTAAGTAAAGTCACTGTAGGTTAAAATCCGCTTTTGGCATAAATTGTATGTTTGATGGACTATATGAACTTTGATCTATTGGCTGATGAGAATATATGATTAAGATCCTTAGAATATATGATTAAAATCCTTACCATCCCATTTAGGGTCCCAATAAACGCATGCAATAATGTTGAGTGTGGGCATGTAAACAAAATGCAAATGCACGTTAGGCTCAAAGGGGCATTCGATAAAAAGATTTATAAGAAACATGAGAGCCGATTTGATATTGCTTTTAAAACTTTAAAAGCACTTGAGTAAAAATAAAAAAATAAAAAGGCAAAAACAGTGTTTCAGGAAAGCGTAAAAAGCATGGATGTAGCTAGAGAAGGCCTAATAGGGGGGTTTAAGCCCCCCTTAACATTTCTTTAAAAAAAAAAAAAAAAAAAAACCCTACTATTTTGAAGAAAATTTCATAATAGTCCTCTTAAAAATGAAAACTTGTACATAATCTCTATTAATTGTCTATTACATAGTATTAGCCCCTCTTGATGAAAATGTATAGTTTCGTCACTGGTAAAAAACACTTATAACCTCTGATAGTGATGATATAATGATAAGAAAGTTCATTTTATAACCTTCGGTATTGTCGAGTTTAAAATTGAATATGCATCATACGCTAAAGTCTCTGTTTGTTTTGTGGACTATAAAATCATTACCTTGCCACATGTGGTCCTGCTAAATAATTGTAATATGATGCTTGGTCAAGACGATACACTCTTTCTTCTTCTTATTTGAAAAAAAGGGACAAACACTTATTTAACTCTAACTAAACTGTACTTTTCATCTCAATTTTTGTCTTTTTCTAAAAAATCAATAAAATTTATAATTACTTTTTAGAAAGTCAACTCAACTCAAACTTAAAAATTTCATCTCAATTCAAACTCAACTCATTTTCCAAATAGATCTTTATACTGCATAAAAGGAATATTGCAACTTTTTAAATAATTCTCAAAAATTAGAATTTATAACCTTTTTATAATAAAAGATTGTCTTTATTAAAAATAAGATTTTTTTTTTCTATCGCTCTATTTAGTAAAACGGTTTAAGTTGAAATTTTTAAATTTAAGTTGATTGATTTTTTAAAAACTAGTTATAATTTTTGTTGACTTTTCAGAAACAGATAAAAACTGAAATGAAAAATTTGAGTTTATACTCATTCACGAAACAAGGCCATATATATATATATATATATATATAAATGATCAATGAACTATACACCTTTGTCTCCAGCGGCGCAACTAGCATCTTATTTCAATGAGATATAAATTAAAAGAGAAAGTTTTCATGAATTCTCTCATGGTTGCTGATTTTTTTTAGTAGGGAAGAAATAAAAAGACATAGAAAAGAAATTGTAAAAGATAAAAGTTCACTAAGGGCAAAAGCTCCACTCAATTATAGGTGGCTCTGTCCTTGTTTGTCTAATGTTGGTCGTTTACTTTTTGATTTTCCACATCACACACAAAGAAACTGAACATGTTTCCAATCATATGAGTTTTATTTAAAGGCCAAGCTATGGTTAACATGTTTTTTTTTTTTTTTTTTCAAGGGAAAATATACCTCCATCAAATGCACTTTGAAAGTAAATTGCTTTTTTCGTCAAAGATGTTTTAGAGATATAATTTATCTTTTAAAAACGTTTCATTATAATTTTAACCTTAATTAAAGCTCACGTTTAATAATAATATCACATAATCAATCAATTTTTGTTTAGTTTATTACAGAAATACTGACATAATCATTTGTACAACATTCGAAAAATTTAAGATAGTGTAATATGTAAAACTGAAAAAAAGAGGGTCAATATCCGCCCAAATGTATAATTGGAGGACCATTTATGAAAATAACTCTCGAAAAAAAAAAAAAAAAAGAGTGAAGACCGTACTCGACGGAGTTACGACGGAGTTATGTGTTTGACGACGACTGTGAGAAGGAGAAGTGTAAGTACGGAGCTTCCCAGAGGGAGTAGGTAAGCATTAAAAGATACAATTCAATGAGATTGGGGGCTATTGGGGGTTGGTGGACGAAATTGCCAATTTTAGGTTCTGCTTCGGCATCCCCCTTTAGCCCACCGTCCACCTTTTAAGGTGGTCAGACCAATCGATTTGCGCCACGTCATGAATTGCAAATCATTTGTTGCAGTTGATTGTCTCGTAGAGATTTGACAGTTGACAAAACGTGCAATTTTGACGTTTTCGTGGTTGAAAACGGGGTCGCTAGACTGTAGTACTGTATTGACCATCACACTGAATCATTTTTTGCCACACTGAATCATTTTTGCCCTTTTTTCAAATCTTTTTTAATATGTTAACCCTTTTTTTTTTGGCTAGAATTTTAACCTACAGTGCAGATTTAAGAGGTAATTTTAAATTTGAAATTAAAGTAAAGTTTTTTAAAAATTAATTATAATTTTTGTTAACAAAAAAACGAAAATAAACTTAAAACCTTAGATTTACCCTTTCCTTCCAAACAACTTATTAATATGTTAACTTGAGGGACAACAAAGTATTTTTGTCTTTTTATTATTTTCTTTTAGCTTGCCAACCTTTATTTATTATTATTTTGAAAAGGCATTGGTACTTCCAAAAAAAAAAAGGGGGGCGGTGCTAAGTACATTCAGCCAGTCCAATTTACGCCACACTGAAACATTTTTGCCCTTTTTTTTTTTTTTTTTTTTTCTGTTTTTAAATTTTTAATATGTTAACTTGAGGCGGACAACAAAATATTTATGCTGTTTTTTTTTTTTTTTTTCTTTTAATTCGCCAACGTATATTTATTATTATTTTGAAAAGGCAGTGTTACTTATGATTCAGCCAGTCTGATTCTCTGGATTTGTGCGCATCCACGTGAACCTTCGCATGAACGTATAATAACAAGCCCACATGGCAAATACCTATTTTCTATGTTCTCCTTTGCATTTTGTTTGGTAGGATAGAAAAGTAAAAGGAACTGAAGGAGGAAAAATTAGATAGCAAAACAATAGAGTAAATTATTTGATGTAAAAGAGAAAAGGGGAAAAAAATAAAATAAATGAGGATAAAGATGTAATTAGATCTATTAACTTTTAGACAAATTATATTTTCTGCTTTTGAACTTAAGGTCTCCTTACAAAATACTAATGAATTTCAATTTATAATATTTTTTTCCCTTAAATTTTAAAAAAAGTTTGATAATTTCTTCCCTTAATTGAATTTTTACGAAAAAAATATACATAACACTCATTGAAAAGCATGAATTGCAAATATTGAGCATTTTGCAGTTTGATCTAGCAAATCAAAGTCATTTTCTTTCATTTTCCATTCATCATAGTAAAGACATATAGAATAGTAAAAAGAAAAATGCATCCAATCTGTTCCCAACAAAATAAATAAATACATAAATACCACCAACAAAATGGTTAAAGAAAATTGCATAAAGATAAGAAGTCAACAATACAAATTGGCACGCCACTTCAAATGATTGAACCATGAAGTTGAACATCTGGCCTATAATATCCAGACATCTAAAAAATTCACCTCATGACTCGGTCAGTTAATGAAAAGTCAAATTGTCTTCAGAATTAAAAAAATAATAATAATAATTCTTTGTTATCTATAAACTACATCCATAATATATATAATCTGTAACATATATAGAAGTGAGAATACGGTTTTGTACTTCAACTAGTTATTGAATGAATCTTATGAGTCTTATGGCTTTTTTTTTCTTCGTCTTTCCATTTAAACGGTTTGACGGTACGTCTGGTTTTAAAATTCAAACATAAATTTTTTATCTTAATTTTTATTTTTTTTAAGTTAATAAAAATTATAACTAGTTTTTTTAAAAGTTAATCAACTTTAATCTAAAAATTTCATTCCAAAACATAAGTTAAATTTACATAACAAATTTTAGGAATTAATCAAAAAAATGATTTTTTAATTTCAGCAAAAATATAATATAGGATGACATCCTAAAAAAATTACAAATTTTTAGGGATCTTACTAATAACAAAAGTGAGCACCAATTATATTTTCATATATTTTAATAAATAATTTTATTTGAATCTAAATGTACTTAAAAAGAAAAGACAGAACAAATGCACGTCCAAAGAACGTGCGTCAAACCTAGTATTGTAAAGATGTCTTGTATTTTTTTTTTTTTTTATGTTACGTTCGAATATAATTTTTCATATTTTTGAGTTTGAGTTTTTCAAAAGAAAATGACATCCTTTTTATATTTTTTTTTTCCCATTTTTGAGACTCTAATTTAAAGTTATTGTACTATTTTAGTAATTATAAAGATTAATACTAATATATTCATATTAATTATAAATAAAAACATGTAAATTACCACAACAACCCCTGTTGTTCTCTCTCTTCTCTTTTGTTTTGTTTTGTTTTGTTTTGTTTTTTTTTTTTTACTTCGTTCATTCTTTTGCTGAGTCGCGCATGATTTCCGATTGGCCAAAGAGGAAGGTGGCTGACTTCCGAGTATCGACGAGGCGGTCTGGCTCCCAGCCTCCCACGTGCTCTATCTACCACCAAAGGCACCAAACCTACACCTTTCACGTGACTATTCTTTAAAGAAATATTTATGCATATTTTTATATTTCCTTGAAAGCTAACTTTTTTTTTAATTAAAACCCCCAAAATTGGGCAATTCTACAGTCGAACCTCGTTACTTTTCCCAATAAATGAAGTAAAATTTTTTTTACCCGAGGATTGCAATCTGGAGGTTAAAAGGGTTGAAAGACCACCAAAGTAAAATAAAACCTCCTACACCTTATGAAACTTCCCTATCAGAATTTATTATTTAAAAAAAAAAAAAAAAAAAAAAAAAAAAGGAACTCAGCGCTGTTTACTGAGAAACCAGCGAGAGGGGATCGGAAAAAACACCGGCGGGGAGGGGTCGACGGCCCTCGTGGCGGTTGGCTGCCAGCTCGATTGCTTAAGGCCGAGAGGGCTCGACGGACCACACAATCATACTTGAAAAATCAGGAGAGAGAGAGAGAGAGAGAGAGAGAGAAATCGCAGAGTCATCGGAGGTGTTTGAGGAGGGAGCGCCGGTGCCAGGGTTTGCGAGCGGCGCCGAGTAGCACAGATCTGAAGGTTGACGTCACCGGCTGGCTGCTGGGGGCTCGCCTGCTGGCGGCGGAGGGCAACGGCGGCATGGCCGGAGACGATGTGGAGGGCCGGCGTGACGGTGTGGTTAGGTG
Organism: Ficus microcarpa; assembly: GCA_025413485.1. Taxonomy (NCBI): domain Eukaryota; kingdom Viridiplantae; phylum Streptophyta; class Magnoliopsida; order Rosales; family Moraceae; genus Ficus; species Ficus microcarpa. Next base: position 19,404,408 of record CM046377.1, on the reverse strand, counting down.
GCCTGAGATGCAGCCATCGGCTCGACAGCGTAAGAGAGCTTCCCCTTCTCCGCCGACTGCTCTGCCTCCTTCGCCGGCCGGTGAGCTGGAAGAATATCGGAAGAGATAGTTTTTTTTTTTTTTTTTTTCGGAAGAGTTTTGCAATAATTCCATATGGTTTCGCGCACGCAAAAGCACAATAAGTTTTGTGTGCACAAATCATCTAAACCATTAACGCTCCGTTTACTCTATAGATAAAAATTTTAAGTTTTAATAATAATTTTTATTAATTTTTTATAAAAAATAAAAAAATTTTTAGAAAAAATTAAAAATTGAGATAAAAATTTTAAATTCGAGTTTGCAAATTAAACGAACATTAAAATTGATTCGAGCACTAAAATTGATTCTTGGAGTCAAAGATTTTTATCCCATTGATGAGTAAAAATCCTTACATCATTGTAAAATTCCCAAAAAAATTTATTGTTAATTATTATTTTTTTCTGGTGGAAAATCTATGTTCTTCACGTGGCTTTCGTCTTACACTTCTGAAGAGAACAAGTCTATGCTTGATTATCCTATGTTTTAATTATTTATTTATTTGTCGTTGTTCTAAATTGCTTTAAACCTTACCATTTTCGCTTTTTTCGTCGTCCCATGACTCAAAACTAAAATAAGGGGAAATTGCAAGCCAGGGTGGACCGTGGAACCAAGTTGTATTTCTTAGAAATAAAAAATAAAAAATAAATAGGACATGATTGGTTAAAAAACAGATCTAAAAGGGGGAAAATTAGATGAGTGACGGTTTATTGGCCACTTAAAAAAAAAATAGTTAAAAACATAAAGAATAGCAAATAAAAAAGGCCTTTTTCTTTGAATAAAACAATATCTTATTTATTTCTAACAAAATAACCACAATTTCATTTATAATAAAAAAATTGGTAATTTTATTATTTATCCCAAATAGAGTAAGTCTATAATTAAATTTAATTGAGTGTTTAAAGCTTGACAGTTTGAGAATTTTATTGTTTATTTTAGATATATAAATTCCTTTCAAAAATTTATGTACAAGTTTGAATTATTAACAAATTAGATTCATGTTTTCAAATGAATTGGTATTGAAATTAAATAGCAATTACCAATAATACCCTTTTTGGATTATTATGTGCAAGTCACATTCAAAAAGCCGTCTAAATTTGAACAGGATAAGATTAAAAATGACTAATGGTGTCAAATATTTCAAGTTCCAGTTGTTGCTTGTCAAGAAAAAATTAGTTTAAAGATATATCTGCCAAATTCAAAATGTTCACGAGATATTTGTACAAAAAATAAAAAGAAATAAATAAAGAAAGGAGTTGGTTCGTGGAAGTAAATGGGAGCTTTCAAAAAAAAAATTTTTTGGTGCTAGTGATTTTTCCGTATATATATTTATATTTTAAAGAAGAATATATGGCTCGTTTGGCATTCAAGTTCAAACTGTATATTTTCATATCAGTTTTTGTCTTTTTCTAAAAATTTTTTTTGTCTTTTCTAAAAAGTCAACAAAAATTACTATTGAAACTTAAAATTTCCAACTCAAACTCATGCACGAAACTGACCCATATATTTTTTTCCAATGTTTTATATGGTAGGAAGTAACAAAAAAGTAATAGTACGTATGAAGGGTTTTTTTTTTTTTTTTAATGTATAAAATTCACGGCCTCGACTCATTTAATTACGTGGTGCTAATACAGTAATGTCAACGTAATTAATTTGTTATATAACGTTGATTAGAACACAAGTTTATAATAATCGTGATATGAGTTTATGTCAAATATTTGTTTGTGCTTGACCCGATTTAATGAAAATAAAAGACAAAAGTTGTTTAATACGAGAACTGTTAAGAAAGACACATGAGCATTTAATTTTTTATGTAATATTGATAACAATATGAGATTACAGTATTCTAATAGCTTTATACCCACCCTTTCTTAACAGTTAGTGAGACGAATACGTTTCTTGTTTTGTTTGGTGTCTGGTTTTTTTGGTCTTTGGAAGCAAATCCCCACGGGATGGGATTCTGGTTATAGGCATTTAATTTAGCTAGTTTGGTAGCTGCAAATACGCACATGATAGAAAAGCGTATTGGAAAGACATTACTTGGTGGACTACCTGGTCTTTTGCCTAGATTATTATATATATATATATATATGTATATATATATATATATATATATTTTTTTTTTGTTTGTTTGTCTGTCTATTTTCTCGAACGATAATTGCAGTTCCTTTTTATGCGTGTATATGTTTGTATTTATTTACTTTTATATATTAAAAATAGAAAATTTGAACTCTAGTATCAATGTGTAATAAACTTAAAAATTTATGTCCCTAAAAAAAAAATTAAAAATTTATGGACCAAAGAGGGTTATCAATCCAAAATGTGTAATTACCGTTACTTAAAAATTCATAACCAATAAAAATATTTCAGCGAAAAAAAGGTAAAAAAAAAAAAGAAAGGAAAGAAGGAAAGACAAGGTAAAAAAGACATTGTCACTTTTTGTGGGTTGCGACTTGTGACTCTCATGTGGTTGCAATCACGATCCACCAAAGTAGAAACTCCCATAGGGGGGAAAAAAAGTTCCATACAAGATATTGGACAAATATAAAGCTAAATGAAAGGCAAATAAATTAATACAAAAATCGGCTTAAGGTATCAAAATTATTATTAAAAAAAACGTGGAGATATCATTTTAATATCATCACCGAGAATATCACTGTAACAATTACGGAAAATGCATAGTGTTACATTGATTTTTTTTTTCTCTAGTAATTAAATTCAATTTAAATTATATCACTATCGTATTTATAAAGTAAAGTTTGGCTTGTTGTGTAAAGTAGACCCTTATTCCACAATCATTCCCATATGTTTACTCAAATTACTTCTTTTATTTTCTTTTATTTATTTTTCTTTTCTATTTTTTAGGGTTTAAGTTTAAACTCTACACTCGTAAAATTACTAACATAACATGTCTACAACTATATATTTAAAGCCATATATTTAAAGACTAACTTAAAAAAATTAGCTTATGTGACTTGCTTCACACTATGGATATCCCTCAACCGTTACGAACCGTTCAAATCATATATCGTCACGAACCAATTTGGCATCTTCATAAGTGTCATTTTTAAGATAAATTATTTCTAAAACTTAGACCTACAGAATATTAAATGTACTTTAGAAGTGGTGGAATTGGTCTTTTTTATTTTTTATTTGGAGCTGCGCTTTTAATGTTGAACTAATAGAGACTATGATTAAAAAGTCTATATTACAAAATTATGACATTTCTTGCTATATTATAAAAACACGAAAGACACTTTTTATAGTGTCTTTCATCCTCCTTCACAGGTCATTACATGACAGGTTCAAAATTCATCGCATAATAATTTTTAAAAAATATATTTATTTTACTTTATTTGTCTATTGCATGTGATGTCTAACTAATTTTCTTAAAAATCAATCATTTTAAATCAATTAATGATGCACTTACTCCACTGATTAAGATATCGAAAAAAAAAAAAAAAAAAAAAAGGGTTATTGGACAACATGGACACAAAAAATCAAGTCACTTTGTGAGTGGCTTTGGAGGTCGGTGAGCAATCATGAACTTGTAAAAATATTTCTATCACAATACAACCCGAAAATAAAAAAAACGTTGCATAATTTTTGTCTCCTACAAGTCACGAGCTCTATTATTCTCTTAAAACTAGGGCCCAGAGAATATTAACCTTTTCCGTTGGACAACTAAAGACAATGATTAAAACCGCTACATGATCGCGAATTAGGCACATGAACTCAATATGCAAAAGATGTCAAATTAAAGTTTCGATTGAGAAAATCTAAATAGAGGCAATGCCCTTGAGTAGTTGAAATATTTTGAACATAAAATAGAACTAAAGCAATTGAATCCTTTTTAAAAAAAAAAAAAAAACCTTTTAAAAAGAGAAAAATTAGATAAGAACTTTAGTTTTATCTTTTGACAGAGGTTTGGATCTTTAAACAAAAAGCATTTTTGTTTTGTATGGCTCATTATTTTAATTTTAATGTCCACCCATAAATCAACGGCTAAAATATATTTGTACCATCGAATAGACCTATGTACAATTCTTATAATATTTTATTTTTAAAATATATAAATATATCTTATATAACATTGATAAATAAAATAAAAGAATAAAGGTGGTTGTATGTAAAATCTAATAATAATTTTAATATTATAATTTTATTATAAGGTGTAGAGTTTAAATTTTTTATTAATTAAAAAAAAGTAAAATAAAAATTGAAAGGAAAAAGATATCCAGTTAAGAATGCATTTGAAACTCAAGTTCCAATTTAAAATTTTTATATAAATTTTTATCTCTTATAAAAAATTAATAAAAATTATAATTAATTTGTAAAAAGTTAATAAATTTTAATTAAAAATTTTCATAGGCTAACTAAACGGAAGTGACTTAAGAGGACCAATTCCAGTTCTCACCTACTCCCGACTTCAGACGCTCACCTACTACCGTTGAAACGGATGTTGGGACAATATAGGCACGCCAAAATTATTATACTACCAATAAAATAAAATAAAATAAAATAAATAAAACAAAAAATAAAAAAACAGCACCTAACTCTTTACAACTACACCACCCCAACATTAAACTAAAAACTCCAGAATTTTCAACTCACCAAATTTGTCCGCGTTTGCAACCATGTCACTTGCATATTTTGATAGCGTCAGCAACTTGTGCTCGGACATTAACACTCCGTTTGATTAGAAGGGGAAAAAAAATAAAGAGAGGGAGCTATGGAAATAAAACTTAAAAAAAAAAAAAAATTATAATCGAGAGGATTTTAGCTTTTATATATATATATATATTGTTTGGTAGAAAGAAAATAAAGAAAATAAAAAAATTATATAAATATTATTTCATCCACTTATTTATGATATTTGGTTTAAAGATAAGGACAATATAATTTTGGGTATCAATTGGTGGATTTATGTTCTCCACCCTATATTGGAGGGAAGTTGATATGTTTGTGGTTGTAGGTATATCCTAGCGAGAATACAACATCTTGTTTAGGGGTGTTTGGTGAATGAGTTTAGTTTAAAATTTTTAACTTTCAATAGTAATTTTTAGAAAAGATAAAAAAAATTTTCAGAAAAAAACAAAAACCATGATAAAAAAGTACAATTTAGTATAAGATGAAATTGAAACCAAACTTACTAATCTAAAGATACATAGTTTGAATTCTCGACATCAAGTTAAAGAGAGAGAGAGAGAAAGATGGAATGCACCCTATTTTTTTACCTTATATTTCTTTTCCTCCTTTCTTCTTTTTTATCAAACAAATCACATGACCATTTTCTATCTAACTTTCCCTCCACCCATTTCTTTCCTTCATCTTTTCTATGATACCAAATATAACATAAATGCTGTCATTTCAGTCAAAATTTTTTGTGTTAGGACTTTTCTCAATAAATTTTATTTTCTTCTCATTCTGTTACGGGTTTTGAGAAAATTGTTGGTACTGTTTCGAAGGCAGTATACTAGAAAATGAGTAGGAAGGATTTTTTTTTTTTTTTTTTGTAGGATAAGAGGATTCTAACTTCACATTTTACAAGAAAATCAGACATCGCAAGATTTTGACTCTAAAATTAAATAGGAAGTTTTTAGCTTCCAATTACTATTGCGAAAGAAAAAAGAAAGGAAAAAAAAAGGGTGGGATACTAGTTTAAGCAAAGAAAAGGAGGTAGCTAGATCTGGAATTTAACTACTATTTTCTACTCATCTGAAGACTCGACCAAATCTAGTGTATTTTTATGTATACACGACCATTCTTTTTTCAGTACTAAAATATGAGCTACCAGTTTCATGGAAATTTTTACTACTTTTTAAATATAAGTATACATAATGCTCTCCAATGACAAACTTGCCAAAAAAATTGTCAATCGCTCGAAAATTGGGGAGTACATGTTTGACTAAATGTTTGTACGTCTCTTAGGTCATCTCAAATATATATATATATGTTAATATATCAATATTTATTATATTTATTATCAATCAGACACACGTTAGTGTGAAAAATTCAAATTAAAATGATGATCTAAACAAGACCTAAAGATATATAAAATTTCATCGAGGATAATAATAATAAAAAGGAAAAAGGATTCGTTTTGACTGGATCTGAATAGTGTTAAAATTTTACGTTTGATTCATAAAAAAAATTATCCAACTTTTCCAACTTGATCATGAAAGTGGGACAATTAAAAATTCCAAAATAAAAAAAATCGATATATACATACATACATACATATATATATATATATGCGCGCGCACGCGCCTGTGTGTAAAATATGCTAAGAAGGGTACAATCATTTCAAGCGGAGGGGTAAAAAAAAAGGTTTATCACGGAGTCATAGAGTACAACTTGTTCCATCAAAAACTAACTAGTTGACAACTTCGTGGAAAACAAAATAAAATAAAAACTCTTACAAGTTGGCATGCTCACTATATTTAGCAGTTTATAAGCTGTACGCATGTTATGATATGATATGTCATGTGTATACGGAGTGATCAAGTTTAATATTTATAAGTATTCAAGTATTATGATATATAGAAAACTGATTTTAGATTGGAAAAAAAAGCGCAAAAACAAGAGAGCACGTACTACGACTTTCAGTATTAGTTTATATATATAGTTTTACAACGAGGGAAGGAATAAATTGTAAGTTGATAAGGAATGATCTAATTGAGCGCTATTGAGCGTTTAAAGAGATTAACATGCTCCAAACAAACAAAAGTCAAGTTTAATGTATACACTTGAATTGGAGTTTTGAAAATATCTTGATTGAAAAAAAAAAAAATTTGAAAAATGAATGGTTTGTAGTTAAAAAGTGTAAAAACTTAAATGTATTAGAAAAAAATAAAAAACAAATTGGATCTTATTTCATTATTCTCGTCATTCTATGCAATTTGAAAAATTATCTCATTTCGACTTGAAATAAGAAAATTATGGATTTTTAAAATTTGAGTTTTTAAAAGTTATCTGAATATACGAATAGTGAAAATTATTTACTTTTGGAGAAAAAGACTAAAAATTTTTGAAAATTTTTGATTGGAGTAGAATCTTCAAATACAGGCTAAAATCTTTTTTGTTTATGACTATTTCTTTTCCATTGTCACGAACAATGATGCTGCCAGTGATGGCGGTTAACCCTTCTCCCCACGGTGTTGATGGAGAGCCAATCCCGGTCACCACCCGTGGTTTGGCTCTCCATCAACACCGTCGGAGAGACGGTGTTGATGGCGGTTAACCCTTCTCCCCACAGTGGCACGAACCCACCGTCTCTCCGACGGCTGCGCAAACACGATAGGTCTCCCCATGCATCCCCACGGGGGCACATAACCAGACCACCCTCCCCACGGCGCCATGAACTACTACAAGAAAGGGAAGGCACGAAGTTATCTTTTTCTTTTATTCTTAAGAAAGTGTAATCATATGCTATGCAACCTAAAACATATTTTGTGCATGTATTCGTTCTAAGGTCTTGTTTGGAATTTGAGTTCAAACTCAAAATTTTCATACCAGTTTTTGTCTTTTTCTGAAAAAGTTTTTTGTTATTTTTGAAAAGTCAACAAAAATTACTATTGAAACTTAAAATTTCCAAATCAAACTCATTCAACAAACGGACCCTAAGCTATTCAAAAGCAATCATCGTGCTAAAAGTCAATAAATACTTTTTTATTTTTTATTATTTATCACAAATATTTTTAGGCGTATTATTTACTTTAAGTATTTACTATGTTTTAGCCAGGCGCATAATGGACTTAGGCCATGTGTGTTGAATCTTGGCCCATCAAAATATTTTTGGGCCGGGCTCGTATTAGCACAAAATTAAAACCTCGCATCCGGGGTGATTCATTGATCTAATTATATCTCGTGCTCAATGTTTTTGTCATGTTTGACACAACAAGAGTTGGGCTGGTCCATGTGCATCAAGCCTTTTAAATTTTGTGTGTGTGTGTTTTGTTTTGTTTTTGTTTTTGTTTGTTTTTTTTTTTGGTGAATTAATTAAATGAATGTTTTTTAATAATTTTTCAAGTAAAAATAACAGTAAAAAATTAAAAAAAAAATTTTGCTCCTGGAGAAGCGGTATAATAGATTGTTTTGTCAAAGAATGGTAGTTTTTTGATATTCAACGTTATAATAATAAAAACAAAAAGAGTCGTCGTGGCTTTATTGTTGATAATGTCAAAAATATTTAATGTTTGGCAACCGATATTTTTTATAATTCATCATGTAATAATAATTAGAAAAAGGTCGTCGAGGCTTTATTGTTGAGAATGTCAAAAATATTTAATGTTTAGCAACCGATATTTTTATAATTCATTATGTAATAATAATAATAATAATAATAATAATAAAAAGAGTCGTCGAGGCTTCATTATTGAGAATGTCAAAAACATTTAATGTTTAGCAACCGATATTTTTATAAGTTCATAACGTTTGAATTTGTATTGGTTGTTGAGACTCTCAAAATAAAAGAAATAAATGAAATTTTTGTAAAAAATAATTACAGTAAATAACAAGTTTTAAAAATGTTTGAAGTAAATAACAAATTTACTAGATAAATAATAAATTTAGTATATAAATGAGCAATTTACAAGATGTAAATTGTACATGATGAATTAATCATTTACTTTGAACATTTCAAAAACCTACTATATTTTCAATTATTACACACTTTGAACATTTCAAAAATCTACTATATTTTCAATTATTACCTGTGTAAAAATATTATTAATGATGATTTCTTAAAAATATTTATATAAGGGGGAAAAAACAAAATAACTTTTTTAGAAAGAGTAATGGTAAATTATAGTATAAAATTGTAAACATAATAATAAATAGCATAATTATATTTATGACCAAACAAAATTAAAAAAAAACACTCTGTTATCCTCTCTCTCACTTCTCCTCTCTCTTTTTGTCTTTAACATAAAACTATCAACATAAATTTATTATTAACAATTAACTGTAAAGTATGTTATTTTCTAGAAAAGTCAAGGAAATCTGTGGATTTACCATAAAATACGTTATAATTTATCATCTTTTAAAAAATTTGTAATAAACTTTAAAAATACATATAAAATATATTATTTGTTTTAATTTAAAAAAAAATGAAAAAAAATTCAAAATAAATGAAAACGACACGAAACACCACCAGCATTTTCGGCCCCATACGACATTCACAAAGAACGGAGCCCAAAAACATAGAGAGAACCAGCCCAAAGTGAGTTCCCAAGTTGTTAGGAGATCCTCATCAAGCGATCATCATTATTCATCTACTTTCCTCATCCATAAGCTCGAAAACCTCTTTGTCCTTATTCCCCTCTCTTGTTCACTCTCTAACTTCTGAAACAACCCAACAACAACAACAACAACCAACGACGCTCCATTCTTCTACTCTATTGTCTATCCTCGTACTTCAACTTCCTCTTCTCTCTCCTCTCCCAAAACGATGTCGTATGTTCCTCCTCACCTGAGAACCTCCTCTTCCTCCTCCTCCTTCTCCTCCACCACCACAAGCTCACCCTCTGACTTCACCAAGCTCTCCTACACCTCCGTCCCCAACAAGAATAACTCCTCCATTAATGGCTTCCGCCGCTTTGTTCCCCCTCTCCCCAACTCCCTCGCCGATCCCATTTTCCCTCTCTGGAAGCCCTCCGACCGTGTTCTTGCCATGAACTCCGACCAGGTTCGACGCCCTCGTTTTCCTCCTCCTGTTACCTCCTTACTCATTGCGATTTCGGTTTCTTCGCTTCTTTTGTGGAATTTTGCTCGGATTTTCGCCCCGTTCTCTGGACTGAGCTTTGCATTTTGACGCCTCGGTTTGAGTTTGCAGTTTCTTAGGGTTTTTTTTTTCTCGACCTAGTCTCTCTACCATGCATCTCTCTTTCAGAATGAGCTTTTCATCATGAACTGACGATCCTTCCTGTTTCGCATTTAGACATACTTTTCGAGAAGAACTGTTGCTTTGCATTTTTTGGAGATTCTTTTTCTTTGTTCCTTTGATATCTGAAAAATTCTTGCATCTTTTTTGGCTTGTTGCAAGGATTTTTTTTTTTTTGAATTATTCAGAACTTGAATTATTGTTTGCTTGTTTGATGATCATCTTTGATTGTTATGCATTTTCGTATAGATAGAAGAGGTTCGCTTGCGGCTCAATGTTGATGTAACTTCCCCTCCAGAGTCCGAGCCCGCGCCTGCGCCGATTGAGTCCTTCACAGATATGGTCAATTTTCGTGTTTTAGCCATTATTGTATTTGTTTTGTGTTCATTTTTATGTTGCTTTGATTGTTGAATTTACTGGAATTGTCGGCTTTTTGACGCTTCCAGTGTTTGCACCCTAGCATCATGAAGGATATAGCGCTTCATGAATATACCAGGCCAACTTCTATTCAGGCTCAAGCAATGCCGGTTGCTCTCAGCGGTCTGGATTTATTGGGTTGTGCTGAAACTGGTAGCGGTAAAACTGCCGCATTTGCCATTCCTATGATTCAGGTGTGTGGTTATGACATTCGGTGTAATTTTAACTATTTTGCAAATGCTTTTAGCATGGTAAAGATTTTGTATGAAGCCTCCCAACTGGTGTTTTTGTATTATTTTAATTTTGCAGCATTGCTTGGCTCAATCTCCCGTTTGCCGTGGTGATGGGCCTCTGGCATTGGTATTAGCTCCAACTAGGGAGCTCGCTCAACAAATAGAGAAAGAGGTACCGAATAGCTGCTTTTCAGATGAGGCAAATCTTGTAAATGTTTGGTCATTATACATCATTTCGTAGTTCATGGTATCTATAAAATAATGTTGCCATAAAAAGGCTTTAATGGTTTCCGATAATTCTTGCTGCAACTGTTAAGTCATTGGCCATTGCTATAGGTTTAGTTTGAGGTTGTTGTGCATTTGACAGAATTTTTACTTTTACTTCTAGCGAAAGGAAAAGTAGAAGCTAAAAGCAAAAGTTACAAATTCTAGCTTCTCCAGATAACTATTAAAATACATTGGTGTTTGTGCAAATGACTTTTGAGCACTTTTACCGAACACAATATTTGCAATTTTGCATCATAGTTTGTGGAAAGGACTTTTGGGGTCTCCAAAAGCATTGCCAAACTAGCCCATAATCTTTTCACGCAATCCAAAAGCTGACTTGCCTGGACTTGTTTAGAGTCATATTATCTATAAAAAAACCTGGATATGTGTTCCATGTTGCATCTTATTTGAGTAGAACTTCCTAGGTTAATTCACTGTGTAGTTTCTATTCTCGCAGATGTGTTGTTTTACCGTTTGCAGCTTCTCTCAGTTTCTCAGTCTTTATAGCACTTTTATCTGGCCTTTTGACCTGTTGGCTTTCTGAACAAGAATATACTATGATGGTAGAAATTTTTTAGCTGTTCGTTTGTTCCCTATGTCATCATTATGAGTTTCTGTTTTCTGTTTTGCAGGTTAAGGCTTTTAGCAAATCTCTTGAGTCATTTAAAACTGCAATTGTTGTTGGTGGAACAAACATAGCTGAGCAGGTGACTGATACGGCAGACTGATATGACGTCATAATTTTGTTATTGAATGGTTGTAAGTTCTACGAGTGTAGACAAAGGGAAGACCCTTGGTGTTTATGTTGAGTTAATATAGTTGTTTACATTATCTATGTTTGGTTTAGGATAATAAGATGCACTTCTCGATTCTCGTATGTTGTGGTTATTTCCCTAGAATGTTTCCTTTGATTTTTGGTAAGATCTGAATCCTTGATTTCAGTTCCTTGTTACCCAAATGCTTCTTTCTCTTTGTCTGCATGGGATATATTCTAGGATTCTTTTTTAAAAATTAAAATTTCCACTCTAATACTTGTTGAGTTGGCTTTGCTGCCCGATGCCATAACAGAGGTCTGACCTACGAGCAGGAGTCGATATAGTTGTTGCCACTCCAGGAAGATTTATTGATCATTTGCAGCAAGGGAATACTTCCCTGTCAAGAGTTTCCTTTGTTGTTCTGGATGAAGCCGACAGAATGCTTGACATGGGGTTTGAACCCCAAATAAGAGAGGTAGATGGTGGCTTCTGTGACCTTAAATAGTTATCTGTTTCCTTTTTTCCGGTTATTTTTTAATTTTTATTTATAGCCAGTCCAGTTCATGTGTGTGTGTGTGTGTGTGTGTGTTTTATTTCATTGTATATGTGTATACATATTTGTTTTAAGGCATGTCTGCTTCTTTTGTAAATTTACGAGTGTATGTTAAAGGTTTAGCTCTCTTGTGGACAAAAATCTAAAGTTTATGATACTGTATCAGGTCATGCAGAATCTTCCTGAAAAGCATCAAACTTTGCTGTTCAGTGCAACTATGCCTGTGGAGATCGAAGCATTAGCACAGGTTTTTTCTTTGACCCCTTTATTTTTCCTTTCCTTAGCACAGTTTTGGTCTTATGAAACTTGCTTTTCTTTATTCTAGTTAGCTGACAGGTTGATGAAAAAATTCAAATGATCAGTAATTCTGGATCTATTTTATTTATGCAGGTCCAGAAAAATTTTGTTGTATTGAATTTGTAAGGCTCCGTTTTATATAATCGAATTGCTATAACTTGTGCTGACATTAAGAATTTTGTTCCAGGAGTACTTGTCTAAACCTGTGCAAGTGAAAGTTGGAAAAGTTAGTAGCCCAACTGCAAATGTGTGTCAAAGTCTGGAGAAGGTTTGTGAGAGTGACAAGGTATGTGCCTTTGGCAGAAGGATGAGAAGAGTTCTTTATATACGTATAAATAGGGTAGACTGATTTTTATTAGTTCATCCTTCTTCTTTTTGTCGAAGGATTTTCAAGGGTTGGGTTAGCTTTTTTCTCATATTTAATATGCCTAGTCTTACTTTTACAAGTCTTACATCTCTGAATGAATGCAAAGTATCATCTAAATTGTAGAGTTTTTTGCTTAAAAACTTTATATCTGGAGATACAATGCGGAGAACATATTATTACTTTGAGATAATTTGTATGTTCAATTTTATCATGTTCTTTTTGAAATGCAACAAGTTCTCAATCTGTTGTAGATTGATCGGCTTCTAGCTCTTCTAGTGGAGGAAGCATCACAGGCAGAAAGATCTGGTCATCCTTTTCCCTTGACTATTGTCTTTGTGGAGAGAAAGGTATGAAGCAGCTATATCTTATTGATGTTCTATTTCTTAATATCAGTTTTCGTAATTTAGTTTGGTCTTGAGAGAGAATGTGAAAATTTTTACAAGTTTTGTAGCCTTGTGGGCATCATATCTAGTCACACACTTGCTTCCTTTTTGGAAGTGAATGTGTATGAATTTATGCCAGGATACCTTAGTTGCTTGTTTGGAGCAATAATATTTTGTTAACTCTTGCAAATTTGGGCTTTCATGTAGAAAGATGTGATGAAGTTGCTGAAGCTTTGGTAGCACAAGGCTTACATGCGGTTGCTCTTCATGGAGGACGTACGCAGAGTGAGAGAGAGGCTGCTCTTCGTGATTTTAGAAATGGTTCTACTAATATTTTGGTACTGTCATCTGAGAACGGATGCTTCTAGTACCACATATTTCGTACTTCTCCTTGGTGCTTTTTTCTTTCAAAGTTTCAGTTTTAAAATATAGTTTGTAAAATCTTGAAAGATCCTTTGCAATTTAGAATTTGTGTATCCAAGAGAGAACTTTTCAAATTTCTCTTTCATTTTTCAGCCATTTCCCGTGTCTCTTTTCATTTATCTTCTTTGCTCTTGAATTGATAGTAGGGAACATCAAATAAAATATTGGAGCTGCATAAGTTACTCAGATCTTTATTGCAGGTTGCCACTGATGTCGCATCTCGAGGTTTGGATGTCACTGGAGTTGCTAAAGTTATCAATCTAGATCTTCCAAAGGTATATCGAATAAAAGTTTCTTCCTCCTTTCCCCAGGAAGAAAAAAGTGATCTGAATTTGAGTTCTTAACCATTGTAGTGGTTTGCCATTTTTTGAAGTGAAAATTGTCACACGATACAAATCTCACCTTCTGCAATTCTCAATTATAGAGCATGGAAGATTATGTACACCGAATTGGAAGGACTGGTAGGGCAGGATCAATGGGCCAAGCTACTTCGTTTTACACTGACCGCGATACGGTACTTCTCTACTTTCATATGCTACTTCCTTGTGCTCGCTCTTTCAATATCTGACCATCCATCTTTTTCTTGGTGGCGTCATGTTTAGTTCCTTGTTGGACATATTAAGAAAGCAATAGCAGATGTTCAGTCTGGCAATGCCGTGGAATTCGCAACGGGGAAGGTACAAAATGTTTCCTTTTGAAAACCTACTTTCAATCCATCATTTTGTTGAGCTTGATGCTTGCCGCTGTTGAACTATTAGGTTGCAAGAAGGAAAGAAAGAGAAGCTGCAGCTACTCAGAGAGAAGCTCGGATTGCACTGTCCAAGCTCTCATTGAATGGACCCAATCCGATGAACATCGAGGATAAGTACAGGTTCATGATTGCCTCGTTAAACATTAAAGGAGAGGGAGCAGCTGACAGTGCTTGGGATGATTGATGCTGTCCACCTCGGTACCTCATTAAACCAGCGAGCCACACATTGGACTCTTACTTTCAAAGGTTGGTAACGGGATTTGTACATCTTTTTGAGTAAGCCAGGTTTCTGTAACTCCTACCGATCCTTCTGAGAACTGGCCGTAAACATCTCCCTCTCCCTCTCTCTCTCTCTCTCTCTCTCTCTCTCTCATCCATATAGAACTGTGGTGTTTGAGCATTTGTTATTTTTCATCATCTGTAAATTGTGCTGATGGGAAAAAATGCATCTCTAGGCATGCTCTACTGCCTTCTCGGGGCTTGAAGTGCCGACTATACTGGAGACGATCAGTTCCACTTCTTGTAGTTGTCTGTGCAGTTCTGTTTTACATCATTGATGCGAGCTAGTTACTGTAACAGGATAGGTTATGCATTTTTGTACATCTTAGAATGGAGTTTACTTGCCAAATTCTAACATCGAAGTTAAATTTTCTGAAAGATACTTGGTTTTAATAATATCTTGCTCGCTGTTCAATTTCGAACCTCTGTAAAGCTTATTTGTGTAGCTTAAACTATTTTCCATATCTTGGCTTGTTTCCTTTAAAACACGGCAAATTCGCAGTCATGATTCCACCAGAAGGTGCAGGCTCAAGTTTCCTACCTAAATTAAGAAAAGAAAAATCTGATTGCTTGTTCGAAAAGAGAAAAATAGTAAATAAAGGAGCTACAAACTGAATGTTTAGACTCGTTGAGACCAACTTGTGAGGTTGGGAAGATGGAAAGGGTGTCCAAATTTTAGGAACTTTTGTTCAAAGAAGGATCTGCATCTCACGTTTGTTTACCTTTTTACTCCGATGAGTAGATTTCTTTGGCGTCTCTATTAATTAAGTCGGCCGTTCGATCTGGCCAATATATGGAACAAAATTTAGGACTTTACGTTGTAGAAAACCAGAAAACTAATTTGGGAGCAAGAGAAAAGTAGGGTTTTTATTCCAATCAATTAGTTAAAATAATATATCAAAAAAGGTTTATATTGACTAATTAGAAAATATAGAAAAAACTAATCTTTCATTTAACTGTTGAAAAGAAGGAACCTAATAATAATAGAAAACAAGCAATAAGCGATAAGCAATAAAATAAATATAAAATTATATTATCTAACATCTTCTTTCAAACTCATGATGCTGCTGCAAGTAGCATCGAGAGTTTGTCAAATAAGAAACGAAATGCGAAGCGGAAAGCGCCTTGGTAAAATGTTAGCAATCTGTATGGAAGAAGAAACGAAAGAAAATGTGATGGTGCCGAGTTTATAGTGATGTCAAATGATATGATAATCAATTTTAATATGTTTGATCCGCTTATGAAACACTGAATAGCGGGCAATCTGAATAGCACTCTTATTGTCACAATATAAAAGAGTAGGTTGATGAAGAAAAACACCCATATCTGCAAGCAATCAATGCAACTAGACTATCTCACAAGTAGTAAAAGTCATAGCACGATATTCTGCTTCAATGGAGGATCGGGAAATAATATCTTGCTTTTTACTCTCCAAGAAATTAGATAGTCACCCAGAAAGATACAAAAGCTAGTAGTGGACTTGCGATCCGTCGGATTACTAGCCCAATTAGCATCAGTAAGCACGCAGTTTTAAGGACGAAATAGATGGAAGTAAAAGATTCTGAAACTGAGTGCCCCGAAAATATCTTAAAATACGTAGAACAGTTGCCCAATGAAGTGCAGTAGATGCAATGACAAATTGACTAACTATATGAACTGTATGTGCAATATCTGGCTGAGTGATAGTGAGATAAATCAATATCTGGCTTGTTTTGTCCTTTGTCCTCATGTCGAACTTAGTAAATTGTTATATTATGTGTATCTTTCTGGGTTATGGTGCAGTCAAAAAGGATATCGTTGTTTTGATTCAGTTAATCAAAAATTATACATTTCTCGTCATGTTGTGTTTCTTGAACATATCTCATTCTTTTCTATTCCTGCTAGTTCTCATAATCTGACGAAATTTGATCTCATATATATCGATCATTTCACTCTTGACACTAAAATAGTCTCACAATTTGTTTCACAAGCACCTACTCCAGTTTTAAATAATGCTTCTTGCAGAGTTCCCACTGATATCTTAGCAGATTCTAATACTCTATTTCTTGATGCTACCATTACTCCCTCTCCTCTTACGACTGACCAATCACCTCCTAAGATTGTGGCTCCTCCTCCTCCTACCATTCATCACTCTACGCATTTTCGTAAGTCTACCAATCTACCCTTAACTGTTAAAAATAAGGAAATCTAATAATAATATGCAACAAACAATAAACAATAAAATAAATATAAAACTATATTATCTAACATATGCACATTACCATGTAGTAAACAAAATTTAGGAGGGTAATACTTTTACCAGCAATTTGTTACGTTTTCCTATTTACTTAATGGTTAATGTTATAATTCTCAAGTTATTTGTCAAGATTTTGTCAATATGAAAATTATTCACTTGGTAAATAATTGATACAAAATGTTGAAAATATAAGTTGCACCCTATTGTAGGCATTGATGGGCATTGATGGCTGTTAAAAAAGAGCAAAAAGAAAGAGGAGGAGGGGGGATAAAGAGAGCAAAAAAATAAAAATAAAATGAGAATTGGGGTTGAAGTGTAATTACAACAAACTTGGGGGTAAGGTGGAAGTATGATACATTGTGAATCTGGGGTTGAGTCCGTGGCGTTAATTCTGTGACAAGAGGGAATTGGGAGTGGAGAAGGGTTTGCGTATAAGAAAATGGCAGGTGGGGTAGCTTCGGGATCGAGACTTTTCTCGAAGGTTCTCAGGCCTCAATCTTCTGACGTTCAGGCCGCCGCCATGTGGGGCGTCGCCGCCGCCACCGGTGCTCTTTGGCTCGTTCAGGTTTCCCCTCTCTCTCTCATCTTCTTTTCCCACCTTTACGAATTTCTATTTTCTCGCCTACCAGACAATACTCGTTAAAACTTTTCTCTCCCCTTGTATTGCTTAGTAACTCCAATTTCTCTCCGTTTCTGAAACTTTTGGTACCAAAAATCTTCTGAGAAAATTCCCTAATTATAAGTAGTTTAAAAAAAATGTTTATTTTAGGTTTTCCTTTGAAGATGGTAGTTTGCTTGTAGCAAATTGGATTACAAAACTTAATTAGGCCTTGGCTTGTTATTTTTGGAAGCTCTAGTTGTGATTTTTTTGGGATAGAAATCACAATTTTTTTTTTTTTTTTTTGGTCTTTGCAAAAACTGTATGTAACCAGATATATACATGTATTTATCAACTGTACATTTCTCTTTTGCTAAAATTTTCAATTTCATGTCATTTTTTTCCCTTTCCTTGTCTTTTCGATTTAGTTATGTCTTATGTTGGGCTTTACCTTTCTTTCTTAATTTGCTTACTGTTCTGTTCTGGATGTGTTAACAGCCGTTTGATTGGTTGAAGAAGACATTTTTGGAGAAACCTCAGGCCGAAGGACAGTAACTTGTGATGCAGGATCGAAGCTTTTGTGATCATAGCAACGAGCTTCAATTGAGAAGATAAGAGAGATTCTTGTTTGTTTCAAATTCTATGCTTGTTTTGTTCTACCTCCATGCCGGAGGCTTTTCGAATAAAAATAACCTGTCCATTTGAAACAATTACTTGACACATTGCTTTGTTATCCAACGTTTATCCCTTTTGTTAGTGTAATTTTGAGATTATTGTTTTTGCTCTTTTAATGTGGTTTATGAGCTCATGAAAATTGCTGTCCCAATTGTCTTAGAAAAAGAAATGGAGCTGCTTGTAGAAATATAGAATTCGGTCACAGACTCGCGACATGGTGGGAACTAAAATATGGATGGTTTCACCAACCCTTGTGATTGACAATGTGTATGATCCTCTTTTTCTTTGGTGATAATCTACAATGTGCGTGGTTTGAGCTTTCGTAAGGAGCTTCATAACTCCCATGTTTTCGAAATAGACTAGTGGATGAAGATTCCGTCTAGTTATTCATCATCTAGGCATAGCAATCCGTTGACCGGTGTAATAGAAATGTGAAATTAGCATCTGATGTTAAGCTAGTCGGAGAGTTTGGTTCATCCAAAGGAGAATAACAAGATATGTTCTTTTTTATTTTTTTGGTGGTTGTCTTTGGGCTATAAACGAGCACTGTCAATGTTCGCTCGTATCCTTTTAGAGGCAAAGGTAAAAGTACATAATAAGAGTAACAAGAACAACAATACTAGAAGCTTTTTTCTCATACACAAACCACGCAGTGCCTGTAGCTCAGTGGATAGAGCGTCTGTTTCCTAAGCAGAAAGTCGTAGGTCCGACCCCTACCTGGCGCGCATTTACAATTTTCCTTTTCCTTTTTTCGCTTTACTACACCAATATAATCTCACTTGTGATTATCCCCTTTTTTTTTTCCCCCAAATTTGGGATTGGGGATTTTGAACTCATGAAATCAAGCGTGAAACTATCGTTATATACTTTAGAATCCTAAAGCATATTTTGTTTCATCAAAACAAAAGAAGAAAAGGTCAAGGCACAACACCACAACGCAATGATAAGAAAAAACAAAAAATGTGTTGAAACAAATTATAAATATATAATATATATGCACAGAAGATTTTCAAACATGCCCATTCCTGTCACTATAATCCAAAAGTCATAAAACGAGCAAACTACAAATAAAAATTACACAATCTTTTCTATCATATTTTATCCAGGTATTTGCTTTCAGGGCAATCAAGACACTGAAAATGGCCCTCCCAAGTTGGGGGACGATTTTAGTAAACAAACCCAAAAATTTACATATGGCTCAAACCAAAATACAAATACAGGCAATCTAAAAATCCATCTGATACAAGCTCCAGTAACTCTTCTTATGTTGCCAAAACTGGGACTCGCTTGTTGTGCCCCACAACAACCTGCCGAAGCCTGTGGTATCCGTTCCTGTAATGTTCGATAGACAAACACAGCTGCCTTATAGCCTCTCGTTTCTCTTCCGCGCCTTCCGAGATTGTAACTCTTAGCCTCTTGACCTCTTCCTCTAATTCCCTAGTTCTTGATTTTGTCTCCTCTACCAGTTTGTGTATTCCTTCAGCCTCGGCGATCAGTGCTATGCGCTCCTTCTGCAACTCTTTCAATTGCTTATCCAACTGATCAATCCGGTCATCTCTACTAGACACATCTGCTGTGAGCGTAGAAACTCTTGCATTCAAGCCATCCCTTTCAGTTTTTATAGAATCGAGGCTCTTGTTTAAAGTTTCAATGTACTCGCCTTTCGTAAGTGCTTCTGCCTTTAAATGCTCAATTTCACCTGTAAGTCTCCCCTCCATTTCTGATTTTTCGGCTTTGATCTTTCTGATCTCCTCCTCCAAACAGCGTCCCTGATTTTCTAGCTCTTTAAGCTGCTCTTCGAAACAGATCCGTTGCTCAAGCAATTTGGATATTTCGGCCTTGACTTGTGCTTTTTCAGGAAATATCTTCTGCTCAGCATCGGATACTGCTATTTTTAAATCCATGATCTCTTTATCCCGGTCGGATAAACTTGTCTTCAACCTTGTAATTCTTTCCTGCAACTTAGAGACCTCCCTTTTCTCTGCATTGAGCTTGGCTTTCCAAGTAGCGACATCCTTCTGAGCCAATTCAAGTTGATTCTCCAGTTGCTGAATTTTTTCGGAGTTTTTGTTTCTCTCAAGTTCATATCTCAAACTAGTTATTTCATTCTCTGAAGCCTGAAGCTTACTTTTTGTGATTCTCAGCTCTTCAACCAGTGCCTGAATTTTCCCATCTGCCTCTTCCACTCCACCAGAACTTTCACGAGATTCTGATTCCTGGTTGACCTCAAACTCCACATCAACCCCGTCTATATTGACCTCTTTCAGTTCTGATGATTCAGAAGCAGCCTTCAACGATAAATTGTGTTCCAATGACTTGGACTTTTGTAGCTCAGTCTTCAATCTAGAAATCTCTTGGTCTGAATTCTGTAATTTGTCATTTGCAGTCCTTAGCTCTTGCTCATACCTTGCAATTTTAGCAGAAAAGTCTTCAGAGTGATCACTTTTGCGCCCCCTTGACGAGCCATTCACACTGTCTTCCTGTTGGATCCGGGTCTTCTCTTTTACTTCGCGGAGCTCAATTTCCAATTCGAAAATCTTTCTTTGCAACACTTGTTCAACGCTATTTCCAGAAACAATAGAGTAGTTGTTGACCGAGGAATCATCAGATTCTGCCTCAGAATCTGTCAATGTAGATGATTCATCGACTTCTCTGTGGTAATGATCAGAGCCGTTGCCACTAGAGCCAAGGAAGAAATCAAAACCAGCAGCCCGATTTCCAGATTTCCGACGAACTAGCTTTGATCAGGAGAGGGCCACGCAGACGGCAGATCAGAACCGCTGTCCGAAACCGTGGAGCCCTGGGATTGGAGATCTGAGGGGAGATTCTTCCGCAGTTCACCTGTCACGTGATCGTAGCGCTCGGCCAGAGACCTGTACATGCGGTAAAACTCCTCCACGTGAGAGACTAATTCAGGCCTCTTTTGATAATACATCTCTGCCTTCTTTGCAAATGAATCCCCATCCTCTTCAATCAGCTTCAACATCCGTTTCACACTCTTGTCCATCTCTGCAGTCAAGAATCGTCTCGTCATTTTCACGTTCATGCGTTGGTGAAAAATGAATTACAGCATTGAAATCATTATGCAAAAATAAACTGCATAATTTGGAAATATATTTGCATCCAACAATTGGGCAGTGGAGAATTGAAGGAGCCTAAACATTAGATAAGGAATAGCAAAGGCTAAAATTATCCAGCCATCATCAAGTTTACATGTTTTAACATTTGCCTTTTTTTTTGGAAATGGAAAACAAAGATATCTTTAAGCTGTTATATCAAAGTCTAGATTGTAGGAAATAAGCAACAGTTGTCGTTATCGAATTTATTCTTTTCCCAAAAAGAACTCTTCTACTTACAATTGTGTGCACAAGGAACCAAAAGGGAAACAAAACTGAAACAGGATAAGGCAACAAAAAATAGTATGTGATTTAAATGTGGAATGATTTTCAATGGTAAATAGAATACGAATAGAGATGTTGGCGACTCACCTTCAAGATTCTCCGAGAGCCATCTAGAGTTTTTCGGACTAATGTGACTATCCCACCACCATGAGTGAGACCTTTTTGAGTCTGTCCTCTTCAGAAGCCTGGATTGAACCTGAGATCAGAACCAAGCAATATTGTCATATGTTAGCTGTAAAATCAAATCATGAAGGGGCTTCTTGAGGACCTAACTACGAATTCAACTGCGTATCGGTGGAATTCAAACTCGATGTGGGTTTTTTTTTCATGGTAGCATGAACAATTCACAAAATGAAATGGACAAGACATGTACGAGGTCAATACAGAGCCAAATCAATGATGCAGAATCGAATATTTTAGTTTCTCATCACCATCTTACATCACACAGGCAATTCGGCTACTCTACACCCCCTCTGTGCATTTGACCAAACTCACTTTCTTTCTTTTTTATTTTTCCTTGTAATTTATTTATTCCATAAACCAAACAAGCAATTTACCCTCAAAAGAAAATAAAAGGGGCAAAAAAAAAAAAAAAAAAAAAACTTTGCTTTGAACCGAGAAGCCAAAATTGACTTGCTTCTAAATCTCAAAATAGTTGAACTGGATTTAACTATAAGGAGGAATTCGGCAGTTCTATATATGAATTCTAACTACCCCTCTCTAAAACTAGAAAAGGAATTAGAAAATGCTATATATATATATATATATAATATCTTACCAAGGAGGTAGCCATTTTTTACTTTGGTTGAAATTGAAGCCTGGTTCCAAATGCTTCAGCCAAGTTTATCTCTGCAAAATACACAGCAACTCAATTACACTACAATACAAAACTCATCCAAAAAGTTAAAGACTTTAAATCAATTTTCACATTACAAGACAAAACCATAGCATAAAATATATATATATATATATCGTCATACTGACATGCATGAACTGGTTATGACAACCAGAAACAAATTCGAGGAAAAGACTAAAAACTCCCTGGGGCCCAAATACTACTCAATTAAAAAACTTGTGGCGCGTGCATTGCACGCACAAAGCGCGCGTGGATTGCACAGCAGTGGAGTAGGAAAAAAAATAAATTTAACGTAAAAAAAAAAAAAAAGCCTTAAAAAAAGGCAAAATTTTATCTATGAATCCGCGGGAAATTGACTAATTGAAACTCGTACAGACTGTCTGAGCAACAGGTCCAGCTAATGCACACCACCCAATTCTCTAAAAAAGTTCTATAAAATATCAATGTTCTGTATTCGAGACGAACTGAGAATAAATAAGTATATTATTTAATATTTTTTTGTTTGGATAATTTGAATTTTTGATGAAATTTTTCGACAAATGATCGCCTGATTTAGCTATTTCTGAAATCTGAATCATTTCTGAATCTCTAATTAGGTAATAAACGGATGAATAAAACTGATATTTTTGCCTTTGTTCATAGATTAATCTCCAGAAATCATCGCTTCGATATTCACAAAGAGTATAAATAAAGAATCGAAAATCTCGTAGGCAAGAAAAAAAAAAAGGAGAGAAAAAGAAAAGGAAAGTTCAGAAATTATTTGAATCAAATAACAAATAACAAAAAACAAGAACCAAAATTTGTTAGAAAGATTGTATTTTGTTTCTGAAGACGGAAATGATCGGACGAGATAGCTAAAAAAGGAGCAGAAACAACAGGAAAACAGGAATACACACACACACACACACACATATATATACAGAACAAAAAAAAAAAAAAAACTAATTACACCCAAAATGAAAATTCAAAGAAAAAAGAAGAAGGAAAAGACTCGTTCATGAGAAGAGGAAAAGTAAAGGGAGCTTACAAAAGAAAAGGAGTTGACAGATCCGAGCGAGAGAGAGAGAGAGAGAGAGAGAGAGAGAGAAGTTTTTGAATATTAATGGAAGAGTGAAAGAGTCTGGAACTTTGTGGCCAAAAACTTTGGAATTCTTAAGGCTTCGCTGCGCTCCAGAATAGTTCAAAGAAAATTAATAATAAAGTTGAATAAAGAAAAAGGAAAGACACTGAGAGGCTTTTTTACAATTTTTTTCGTTGCTCAAATTGAATGCAATAATTAAACAAAGTCAAACACTCATTTTCCAACTATTCCAGAAAAGATGTACCCTGTACTGTAATACACTACATTATTAGATTTTTTTCTCCGGCACATTTCTTTTTCTTTTTTTCAATTATGTGTATATATATATATATATATTTTTGGAAAAAGGTCTTGTTGGAAAGCAACTACGAGTCCACATCGGGCTTTATAGTATATAATATACTGTGATACATTACTTGAGAGAAATGTGTCACATGCCGGTCGATTTTAATTATATTAAAAACTCTATTTACTCTATTACCCTCGTTTTTGTTTCATCTATTCCTCTTCTTTTTACATGATTGTAAACATATCCTAATAAAAATAATAGTATATCATATCTAATTTCACATAAAAATACATATTTTAAAGTGTACAATTCAAAACTCTCGTATCTAAATTAGAAAAAACAAACAAACAAAATTAAGAATTATTAAAAAAAAAGTGAATTAATAACTTATTATGATCAATTATTAAAATTTTATTTGGATCACATATTTAACTTTAATACAATACAATACTCGTTTATTCCTTTATGTATTGTATTTTCCTCTATATATTGTATTTGAATACCTCCAATCAAACAACACACCCACTATTTTATTTTTCATTCATTTTTTTTAAAATATTTTTTTATTCATCATATCAAATATTTTTTTTCACCAATACACGCTACAATGACCGTTCGAATATAAACAATTCAAATACACATTTCATTGTAATACAAAAGTTAAAGGGTACATCAATAATAAAAAACAAACCATAAAAAAAAATGTAATCTAAACACAATAGATTACATTCATTACATTGAAATACAATATATAATCTAAACGAACTATTATTAACTGTATGCGTCAATCAATATTTAAGCGTTCGTTTGGTGAATGAGTTTGAGTTGGAAATTTTAAATTTCAATAGTAATTTTTATTGACTTTTCAGAAAAAACAAAAAAAATTTTCAGAAAAAACAAAAAACTTTTTCAGAAAAAAAAAAACTGAGATGAAAAAGTACATTTTAGTTTGAAATGAGATAGTGAACCAAACGTCACCTTAATATCATTGATAATGTTTAAATAAAAGAATTTGAATTTTTTTTTTCAAATAACTGTTCTATTTATTTATTGTTTTCATTGAAAAAGTATCTAAGTTTCTAATTTTCTTAAGAAAATTCTCTGAGAGACTTTAGTTTAAATTTTTAACCAGATCTAAAATAGACAGAAAATTAAAAGGGTATGGTTGTCCAAACATCTTCGTTACTTTCGAAAAATGCACGTATGGGATACACCCCACATATATGTTACATAAATACATATATATATATATTAAGGAGTATGGGCTTCTAATATCGTCACATTATGAGTTCTATAATATTTTTATTATATTAATAAAATACATGTAATATCTTTCATAAAAATACACGTATTATATTCCAATAGAGGAAAAAAACTACATGTATATGTATACATACGGTGTGGGCCCACCAACAATTAACTTCACGCGGTGGGAAGTAGCGTAGGAGTATGGGTTGGTGATTACTTCAGATGGGTCCCACCATCAACAGTCCTAAAAAACATGGCACGATTACGAACATTTAAATCTGTGCACGTGGCGCGACCGCGTCGCTTGCGTTTTCAGAACAGGTGTACCGTCTAAAATCAATATAACTGTTTTTTTTCTTTTCTTACCTTAATTATTTACTTTTATTTTTCATTATTTTTTCTTTTTCCCTTTTTTTTTTTTGCGGAAAAATCACGATAATGTTTTTTTTTTTTTTTTTAATGAAATTCTACTCTAAGATCATGATAAAGTTTTTTAAAGCATTTTTTGACGACTCCCTTTTTTTTTTTTTGAAAGTGACAACTCCCTTTCACACTTGCCTATTTTGATTTCTTTTTTAAGAGAAGAAAATAAGCTAACTTATATGACACAAAACCATGTAAATAGTAATTAAATCCATCACAACTCACAATGGAGCTTTTCGCGCAGCTTGCAAGCTATCCTAAAACCTTCTACGGTCAAAGGAAATGAAAATAGCCCATTACCAGTATATATTTAATTTCACCTTCTGAATATATATCTGTAATTAAATAATTATCGATCCATATAACTAGCAAGCGTTAGGTTGGATTTTTATTTTAAAGTATTCTTATACATTATTTCAAAGCCAATGCACGTTTACTACATGTTCTTAAACCAGGGATGGTTCTTCCCTGATTTGAGTAATGTTAAAGAAATTCAACTGTAATTCTATTTTTAAATACAAACATATGTGAGATGGTAAATTATTACCTTTTTATTGATATATATAATTAATTGATATGATAATCTTTGATCAATTATCAATAACAAATCTATTCAAAAAAATTATTAATAACAAATGACAATTTACATGTCATATAAATTGATATTTAAAAATTGATATTAGAATTTATGTTCTTAATATTATCCATATTATACTGATAGGACTTTTATATCATGTTAATGTATATCATGTTAATGTAATATTAAGCTTTTACCATCAAGTGTGATGGTTTAGCGATGAAGATTATATTGGTTGATCAATTTGTGATCTAACATCCGAGTCATGAGTAGGTTATTTATCAATGTTAATATAAAAGCTTGTTTTCTATTAACGTCCTTGTCGCTAGTATACATTTGATTTAACAAAAATATTAGTTGAGAGAGTATTCGATAAGTTTTTTTTTTTTTTTAAATCAAATACTATTTTTTATTGGAAGATTGTGCTGTGGAGACTCGAATTTGTATTGGTGTTTCTGAAAAAATATTTACATATATATTGTCCAACATAACAGATTCAAATTCATTTATTCCAGCACTGTAACTAGCTGTAATATTATGAGCAGCGTTTGTAAAATCCTCTCTCCTAATAATCATACTTTACAAATACACCCACGCAAGGACATATATATATATATATATATATATGCACATAAATTTACTTTTTTAAAAGGCAAAGGTTCCACTAGTATTTTGAACAATACGTTGGTTTGCCTGCAATCTCTCTGTTTCTTTTTCTTGTATTTCAGAGACAGAAAGAGCTACTTTTATTCATAATAATTCGTAAAAATGTAGGTCCATATTAGTCACATATAATCAAAGTGCAACATCGCCAAAACATGCATGTTTCCATCATTTTTTTCCAGTACATAACTTTTTTAGTAGGTTCCACATGCAACTTGTTGCATATGCAATGTTTCATCTTCGAAAGCACGTAATATCATGGTCGACCTGCTTGAAAATTATATGTATTCTATTTTTAAGTAATCATAAAACTAAAAATATGTAATCACGTAAAACTCGATTATGATGTGTTTCTGAATAGATTTTTTTTTTTTTTTATAACATCCTATTAGCACTTGCCGTTATTAAAGTACTCTGTGATTCATTTATTCTTAGCTTATTCTAATATTTTTGATACATATATATTTTTTTTAATAACAATGAGAATATTAATGTCGTTTTTCTCTTATTTCAATCCTGCATAGAAGAAATCTTGAAGCCTATTAATCAAACAGAAATGGTCATACACAATTCCTTCCTTTTTTTTTTTTTTTTTTTTTGGGAAAATGTTCACAATTCTATTTTAATGATAGGCCATTTGTTGTTTTATCTATGTACGTATATGATCTAATGGAAGAGGGCTCAACAGGTGTAAGGCGAATTATTTTAAAGCCACAATATGTATGAATAATTGGAGGTTTATATATAATCTCAATTTTCTCAGAAATTAAGTCGGTATATATCACGTAAGGATATAGCCTATAATTATACGAATTATATGGAAAAATGCCATGAATTTGATATCTCTTTATATTTATGTCTATCATAACATTGAAAGTTGATAATTTTACTATTTCATAATACTAAAATTATCAACTTTCAATATTAAAGTGAGCAAAATTATAAAAACGATACTCACAAACATGGACTCTTCACCTAATTTTCTCTAATTTATATGTTCATTTTTATGGCTAAAGGGGTAAGTCTGATAGTAGCCACGTTGGCCAAGGTGTAATGAATGTAACATTTGTGTACACCCCTATGGAGCCTCAAATCTTAAAATGTAATATATCACCGTCATTTTAAAAAGTTTGAAATGCTTTACAATTGATTTTTTAATACCTTAAGATCATATTATTATTTTTTAATGATATGTGCCAAAATATAATTCGATTATAAAATACTATTTCAGATACTAAAATTAGACATATGAGATGTCAATTCCGCCTCTAGGGTCGGACTTGTGTTTAGACGCTCTATCGTTGTTAAAGCTGCATCTGGTCGGAAGGAAAATTTGGGCCAACCGGCCCAGAATGAAAAAAGGGTTGCCCATTCCAAAATTGAATCTTAAAATAAATAAATAAATAAAAATGTAACGTGGTGGGTTACGTCATCAATTTCTCAATTAATGAACTCTGTCCGTTATTTTTAGTAATTCTCACAGAATATTGACATTTATTTTCAAAAAATAATTAATAAAACATAGGTGATCTATCCAGATCTCTCTCAAATTAATAGAACTATGCTGTGCATTGTTCAGTTGCAATTTGTATTTTAGATAACTTCTCATTAACAAGCAGCTCACTTAGAGATATAACAAGCCTCTCACTTGAAAAAAGATTGGATAAAATGTCTTGTTAACATGAAACACAACAATGTTCCACTATTGCACGCATTGTTGAAAACATATGCATGTATAACATATGATAGAGATACCAATTGTATTTTAATTTTTGAATATCATTTATAGAAAATAAGTTGTAATTTCTTATTGTTAAATGTAGTTTTTTTAAATTTAGTTGCTTTATGCCATAATATTTAAAGATATACGAATTAAAAATGATAATATTTTACATAAGTTGACATTCAAAAATTAGAATTAAAATTGATCTTTTTAATGTTTTATATAATCACACATATATATCTATATGTGTAAACTGATAATACAATGTGCTTGATCGGATAACAAAATGAAGGTTGGGGAGCTCTCAGCACAACATATGTACTGTGTTTTCAATGTTCCAACAAAAGTAAAAATCTGTGTCAATAGGACCCGCGTTATGCGCGTCCTCATATCGTGCCTAAGGGCCATGACATTGAATTATGGAAAGAGCAATGTAGGGGTATCTTCAACTCTATCCTAACTTTAACTTAATAATAATAATGATCATAATAATAAAACCAATCCAACTTCTTTTTTGTTTTTTTATTTTATACCAACTCAGACTTGTTATCTTTTGTTGATATACATATATTAATATTATTACATGTGATAATTTTTTACACATCAATAAAAAAATTGAAAATTCAAACACTAACTCTATAGGTAGTAAAATGTTTAGATATAAATGTGATTGCGTGTAGTAATACCATATCTCACTCTATTTAAAGATGTGAAGTTCGAATCCCTTACCTCAAAGTTCAAAAAGAAATAAAAAAATTTTAACTGAATTTTTTTTTGGGGGTATTTGACAGGACTTTTAAACACATTAAATTTTGTTATGACAAATTTACTATTTATTCGAATAAATAATCTGTTACTACATTAAAATGGGTGAGGTGGTTAGTCTAAACACTCCAATTCTCTAGGTGATTAGACGAACAACACTCTCAAAAATTTTGAATTTCACCTGTATCGTTAGTAGAAAATTTAAGCCTAATTTTTATATCAAAGTGACGTAAATGAATATTTAATTTTAAAAGTGGTCTCCAAATTTATTTAAAAAAAAATCGAGAGAAAATTATGTGGAGAGTTATGTTTTGAATATTTTTTTTATAGTTTTGGTCACTTTAATATTAAAGTTAACAATTTTAATATTTATAAAATGATAAAATTATCAATTTTAATATTATAATGAATATAAATACAAGATGATGTAAAATTCATGGAATTCATGCATATATCTCCTAAAATCAATTTTAAAACTAATCAAGAGAAATCGGATGGTACAAAAATGAAGAGTTATGCCTTCCCCTTTTAATTATATATTTTTTGTTGTTTATTTTTAATAGGGGTGTTTCTTGCCCTAATTTATATGAACGTTAGAGATAATAAAATATGTGTTTTATTTGAGTTGTAAGATAATATATTGTCTTTTTAGTGTTTGGTGCTAGATATCAGTGATACTCCTAACACAGTTCTTCCCAATTCAACTTCGTAGTTGAATGGGGTCTTTATTTGCATGGAAGGAGAGAACGAGAAGAGAGGATTAATAATCACCAGCATTGAATGAAATTGCAGGAAAAATAAAGTGTCCCTATTTTTTGAAAATTTTCAATTTTTAGTAGCTACAATTTTTTTATGACACTTTTAGTCACAAGGTCATGATTAATACGTATTTATTCACAAATTCTTGTTATGACTAAATCTTTTAACTACAAGATTTTTAATCATAGCTTGACTTCATGACTAAAAATCTAGTAGTTAAAAGTTTAATTACCGCAAAAATTTGTGACTAATTACATATTAGTCATAAAGTTGTGACTAAAAGTGAAGAAAATGATAATTCTAAATGGTAGTTTTTTTTTTTTTTTTTTTTTAGTGTTTGTGTATGCTTTATAAAAATTGAAGATTAAGAATGATATAAATTTAAAGAGCATTAATATGAATTAATATGATAGAAAATTAGACTATACTGGTTAAAAATAAATAATTTATCTCATATTAATCAACAGATGAAAAAATGTGATTATTTCAATAATTTTCTCACGCAAAAAGTTTCAGTATTACAGCTAATAGTACCAACAACACAAGAAGTGTTTTTTTTTTTAAGAAAAATATCAACAACTTCCTTGTGAATAATATTTATAAGCTACACGAGAAGCTTTAAAGATAGTACTATTTATAGCGTCAAAGAAAGAAGGAAAAAAGGGTATAGAATAGTGCGTGCGGAGATGATGACCGATATGAGTCAAAGTGCTGCTTCATCAAAGCAACTGCACTTTGTGCTAGTCCATGGCGCGAGCCATGGAGCTTGGTGCTGGTACCGGATTCGGACTCTGATCGAAACCTCGGGACACAAGGTCACGTGCCTCGATCTCAAAGGCTCGGGCATCGATCCATCGGATCCCAATACCATCTTCACTTTGGCCGACTACAATCAACCTCTCTTCACTTTCTTGTCTTCCCTCCCTCCCAACCAAAAGGTACATAACAACATTGCTACTTACACATACATAGAAATAGTTTCCTAATATATTTGTTCGACAAGCATAACTTTTTTTTTTTTTTTTAAATTTATTTCGATACACGTTTAATTGATTTACATATAACTTATTTATAATATATTAATATATGCTCTTTAAAATTGTTAGTGCAAAAAACATGTATCAACGGAAATGTAACACATTAATAATTATCGTATTACACTAACTGTTTTGTGGCGCAGGTGATACTGGTGGGGCACAGCGCAGGGGGGCTTAGCCTCACCGATGTGATACACAGCAGGTTTGCTGAGAAAATACATGTGGCCGTGTACGTTGCAGCCAACATGTTGAAGTATGGTTTCTGTACGGATCAGGATTTCAAAGACGTAAGTTTTCTTATCTCTATTCTCTTTGATTTTTTCGATAACTCATCCTTTTCCATAATTCTTTTTTCTTTTTCTTTTTGAAAATATCCTTTTCCATATAATTCTGCCCATAGCTTTTTGTTTTTTTCCCTTTTTTTTCCTTCTTCTTCTTTCCATGATATGTCGCTCTGTTTTGGTCTATACCGAATAGGAAAGGAAGACTATCCCTTAATTAGGTTCCTGACAAAAGGATTGGGTTTCTGTCCTTTCATCAGTGCTATAAAACAACAATATTGATAACAGCTAGCATCAAGTTACAGTTATGGCCGGGATATATACATATATATATATATAAATGAATATATATCTTGTATTTTGAGTTTGTTTACTTGTGTGATACCATCAATATTTTGACTTCGTAATTAAATACATAAAAGAGATATTACGGATCCGTATGGGATCACGTTTGAAGACAGTATTTTGGAGATTTAAGATGTTTTGAGTTTTGAAAATATTTATTTGGTGAAAATGAATTGTTTGAAGTGAAAAAATGCAAAACTTGAAAAGTGTTTGGAAAAAAAATAGCAATATTCTGTTTTATTCATCTCGAAATTTTATACAATTTGAAAAAAAATCATCTCATTTTGACTTAAAATTACAAAGTTATAGACTTTTAAAATTTGAATTTTTTAAAAACGTTTAAAAAAGTGAATAGTAAAATTGGACGAAAAAAAAATATTTGGAAACATTGTTTCCAAAGGTAAGTATGAACTAAATTCATATCTGGACTATGAATTGAGGAACACTTAATTTTGACTAATGTCTTGTGGAAAATTTATCATAAAGTTTAGTATATGATAAATTTGACATAAAAAATAACACTTGAATGGAGAGTACTTTTTTTTTTCCTATTCAAATGTCAAAATTAGCATAATAATTTAGCATTACATTGGAGATGTGCTAATTAGCATCGATCTTTGAAGGGGATAGGTGTTTCTTGTGATTTTGTTTTGCTAGTATTTTTAGTTTTTCCAATTAAGGATATTTTGATCTTTTCAAAAGATTGAACATTAATTAAATCATTCAGTTTATGAATTTGATAGACTCTTCAGATGCTCCGTTGTACATATTTGGTGAGATTCAAAATGAGTGATATAGTTTCTGATTGAATTCAAAATACATGAATGGTATATTCATATTATTTGTATTGGGATATGCATGAGTAGTGTACAGTTAAAAAATCAATTACAGATCTAAATCACAATTAGGAACACGAGAGCTAGCTATATTATATTCTAAAATTGTTCCACACACACACACACACAATATATATATATATATATATATATATAAGTACACTTTCGTTGATCAACGTGTTGCGTTTGGATCACCTAACTCAGATGTATAAATTGGACCACAATTGCAAATCAAATAAGTTTTCTTGATTTATATATATGTAGCTAGGTCTTAGTTTCATGTTTACAGATTCATGGGTGACCAGTTTCCCGAGACTTCGAAAATGAAAATGTTTTGTTATCGATCGCAATGCAAGCTGGCTAGATCCTATCTAATTCCAAGTCATTTGATTAGATATATTTTTTACGTTATCATCTATATTTTGTTTTGTTTGATCATTAGGAAGTGGGAATCGTCAGTTTTTAAAGCGAAACGTTATAATATTCTTCTTAGTAAAAAAAAAAAAAATGTTACGTTTTGAAAGTGTTCTTATCTTCTGCCGTTTCGTTGATGATCCGTAATATTGTTATATATATGGCAACATATATAGAATGTTTATGCTTCAGCTCTTAACTTAATTACATCTTGATTAACAAATTAGACTGAATTGGCATTCCAATGAGATAACTCCCGAACCCTAATTTCCATGTAGATAGTAATTGATTATTACTTAAGGTGGTAAACAAAATATAAAATTATAATGACACATAAACTCCTAATTAATCGACGTATTCCGATGTACGTTGAACTTGAATATTCAAACCAACCGGATTTTGACTTTTTTTTTTTTTTTTTTGGTGGGTGATATTGAGATTCACGTTTATGAAGCTACTACATTGAGCACTGTGATCGTTATATATATTATAATCAGTAACATATATATTATCTGTTGAAATTCAATTTTGCCTCCAACTGCATGCACATATATAATGAATAAGTACAAGCTTGTTTTCAGTACCAGATCATACTAGCATATATATATATATGTACACATATATATATCAGTGTACATATTTACAGAAGTAATAATTCGTAACATTGGATATAATTTTCTTTTCGACTATAAATATATATATATATATATATGCTGATGTGGAGCAGGCTGCACCTGATTTGTCCGAATACGGAGATGTAAACAAATACATATACGGGTTAGGACCAGACCAGCCTCCAACAAGCGTTATATTGAAGCCTGAATTTCAGCGCAAAATATTCTATAATATGAGTCCAATTGAGGTACATATACAATTAGCACCTACTAATATTTAAGCATTATATATATACATGTCTTATGCACGTACATATAGATATAGACGTGTATATCTATTTTACTTAGGAGCTATATATAATATGAACATAAAAGCAGGGATTTTTCTGTTCCTATACACAATTTATTAGTAGCACTAATTGATTTTTTTTAAATACTAATATTAGTACCAAATGATTAGAAGTATATGTACTCCTAAAAATATTATGTCACTTTAATCGAATTTAAGCCTTTGTATAAAGATGACCGTAACTAAATTATCTTAGTTCGTGTTTGGTTTATTGATTAGAGTTAAAATTTTTGAGTTGGAATTATTTGATTTTTTAAAAACTAGTTAAAATTTTTATTGATTTTTCATTAAAAAAAACAAAAATAAGTTAGGAAATTTAATTTTAATTATTATCTGCAGGACTCGACGTTGGCAATTCGATGCTGCTGAGGCCAGCACCAGTTATGGCCTTTCAAGGGGCTAAATTCGTGGAAGGACCGGGCACTGATAGCGTACCGAGGGTCTACATCAAGACGATGTACGACCGTGTACTAAAGCAAGAGCAACAAGATGCTATGATAAGTCGATGGCCACCATCCCAAGTTTTGTGCTCGGAGAGTGATCATAGCCCCTTTTTCTCCAACCCTGATGTGCTCTTCAGCTTTTTGATCAAAGCAGCCCATTTTTAGTTCTATTATACAATTAATATTTTTTGCTCTTTCAATCGTATTCAAACCATTTATTACTCTTGAAGGGTATCTATCATGTTATTATTATTATTATTATTATTTAAATTTTATTGTGTTTTTTTTTTCAAACATTATAAGATCGGAAATTTCTTCTTTGCTTGTCAAATTTGCAGGAGTTGTGAGATATTAAGGGCCTTCTTGAGATTACGTTTGGAAATGGTATTTTGGAGTTTGGAGATTGGAGATGATTTGAGTTTTGGAAATATGTGTTCGGTGAAAATAAACTGTTTAACGTGAAAAGGTGTAAAAACATGAAAAGTGTTCAGGGAAAAAAAAAAGGCAATATCATGTTTCATTCCTCTCAAAAATCTATGTAATTTAAAAAAAATCATCTCATTTTGATTTCAAATGATAAAATTATGGACTTGTAAAATTTAAATTTTTTAAAAATGTTTGGAAAAGTGAATAATAAAATTGGAGGAAAAAGAAAAAAAAAATGTTTGGAAATATTGTTTCCCAAGGTGACCCCAAACACTCCTTTAAGTATGTACTAAATTCATATTTGGACTATGAATTGATGAACACTTAATTTTGACTAATGTGTTGAGGAAAATTTGCCTTAAAGTTTAGTATATGATAAATTTAGCATAAGAAATAACACTTTATTAGAGAGTACTTTTTTTTTTTCATCTAAATGTCAAATTTATATCATTGGTACAACAATTTAGTATTACATCAGCATCGATCATTTGTTAGCATTTTTAGTTTTTCCTCCCTTTAAGGATATTTCGATCTTTATCGAACAATAAATCATTCAATTTATGAATTTGATAGACTCTTCACACGCTCCGTTGTATATATTTGGTAAGATTCAAAATGAGTGATATACTTTCTGATTGAATTCAAAATCCATGAATGGTATATTTATATAATATCGGGAAATGCATGAGTAGTGTATAGCTAAAAAAGCAATTAAACCAAATATTTACACACACGAAGTTTCAGACCTTTTAAATTTGACTTTAACCAATGGACTTGACATTTTTCTAATAATTGATGAAAAGCCGAGTTACTCAAAATTCGAGAGTTTAGATATTCGAAACCCCACACTTCTTTTCCAATGTTGACCTAGGTAGTTTTAAATAATTTACTCCTTATTTAAAGTTACCAAGTTACAGATCTAAATCACAATTTAGAACACGAGAGCTAGCTATATTATGTTCTAAATTGTTCATATTAATATATATACACACACACACACACACACTTTCTTTGGTCAACGTGTCGTGTTTTAATCATCTAACTCAGATGCATAAACTGGACCACAGTAGCAAATCAAATAAATATTTTCTTGATTTATATATATATATATATATGTAGCTATAGGTTCAAGTTTTCAGATTCATGAGTCAGTTTCCCGAGACTTCGAAAATGAAATTGAAATGTTATGGTATCGATTGCAGTGCAAGTTGGCTAGATCCAATCCAATTCCAAGTCATTTGATTAGATATTTTTTACATTATCATTTATATGCTGTTTTGTTTGATTACGAAGTGGGAATCGTCAGTTTTTAGAGCGAAACGTAATAATTATACTTCTCAGGAAAAAAAAAATTACGTTTTGAAAATGTTCTCATAACTTCTGCCGTTTTCGTTGATAATCTGTGATATTATATATATGTGGCAATACAGATAGAATGTTTATACTCGGCTCTTAACTTGATTACATCTTGATTAAAAACTCAGACTGAAAATTGGCATTCCAACGAGACAATTCTTCCCAAACCCTAATTTCCATGTAGATAGTATAATTGATTGATTAATTAAGGTGATACACAAAATGTAAATTTATATATAAATAATGACACATAAAGTAATTACTAATTAATCGATGTATTCCGATGTACGTTGAACTCGAATATTTAAGCCAACCAGTTTTGACCCTCTCTCTCTCTCTCCCTCTAGATCTCTCTCTCTCTCTCTCTCTCTTTTGGTGTGTGATATTGAGATTCACGTTTATGAATTCATAATTATTCAGAAGCTACTTCAATGAGCACTTAGATCGTTCTATATATTATAAACAGTAACAGATGATCTGTTGAAATTAAATTTTGCCTCCAACTTGTGAGCATATATAATGAATGAGTATAAGCTTGTTTTCAGTACCATATCATCCTTGCATACATATTTAATTACACACATATATATATATATCAGTGTACATATTTACAGAAGTAATAATTCGTGATATTGGATATAATTTTCTTTTCGACTATAAATATACATGTTATATATGTGCTGATCATGTGGAGCAGGCAGCACCGTGAGTTGTCCGAATACGGAGAGACCAACCTCAAACAAGCCGTTATATTGAAGTTTGAATTTCAGCGCAGAATATTCTATAGTCCAATTGAGGTATAATAATTAGTACTGCTCATATTTTAGCATTATATATACAATGTTTTATGCACATACATATAGATATAGACGTGTATATGATCTATTTTACTTAGGAGCTATATATATATATATATGAACATAAAAGCAGGGATTTTTCTGTTCGTATACACAATTTATTAGTAGCACATTGCTGCTTCTTTAATTTATTTTTTATTTTTTATTTTTATTTTTTAAATACTAAGTAGTACTACCAAATGATTAGAAGTATATGTACTCCTAAAAATATTATGTCGCTATGATGGAATTTAAGCCTTCGGATAAAGATGAGCGTACCAAATTATCTTAATTTGTGTTTGATTCAATGATTGAAATTAAAATTTTTGAGTTGAAATTGTTTGACTTTTTTAAAAACTAATTACAATTTTATAGAGTTTTCAGAAAAAAATGAAAATGAGTTAGGAAAGTTTAGTTTAATTAGTATCTGCGTGACTCGACATTGGCGTCGATGCTGTTGGGTCCAGCACCAGTTAGAGCCTTTTGAGGGGCTAAATTCGTGAAAGGACCTGGGTGCCGATAG
This sequence comes from Ficus microcarpa, assembly GCA_025413485.1. Taxonomy (NCBI): domain Eukaryota; kingdom Viridiplantae; phylum Streptophyta; class Magnoliopsida; order Rosales; family Moraceae; genus Ficus; species Ficus microcarpa. Next base: position 19,366,971 of record CM046377.1, on the reverse strand, counting down.
CATTCCGAGGGTCTAACATCAAGACGACCGCGTGATAAAGCAAAAGCAACAACATGCTATGATAACTCGATGGCCACCATACCAAGTGTTGTGTCCGGAGAGTGATCATAGCCCCTTTTTCTCCAACCCTGATGTGCTCTTCAGCTTTTTGATCAAATCAGCCAGTTTTTAGTTCATTTAATTATTATTTTTTCGCTCTTTCAATCGCATTCAAATCATTTAGAAAAAATTTCATAAATTCCCCTTAAACAATGTTACTAGTGTCAATATGTCCCTTGAACTATGATAAGTATTTATTATATCCCATAAACTTTAACATGTGTTAAGTTATATCCTCTGCTAGTTTCTATTAATTTTTCCGTCATTTTTAATGTCAAAATATCCCATGATCTTTGCTTTTGTGTCAAAATACCCGTAATCTTTGTATTTGTTTCAAAATGTCATATGATCTTTAATAACTATACCATCTGATCTTTAATAATTATATCAACATATCCTATCTATCTTATTTTATTTATCTAACATTCTATAATTACTTAATAATGATCAACCTTTTTAGAATAGGTAAAATTTTATTTTTTTTTTCTAATAAAAGAAAACATATTTTTTTAACACACTTTTTTTTTAATTTTACTTATTTTAATTCAAGTTTATTTTGTTTATGAGTTTATTTTATGCATAACTATAGTTGGTAGGATTCAGATGGAGTATTTAGATTTCGATATGCTTTTTACTTGGCTTACATAATTGAAAATCATAGTTATAATGAATTTCGTTCATGCATTTACTTTAATCCATAATGAGAACAAGCTATTGTAAATTTACTCTTATACTCATTCTTAGTTATATTTTTAATTTACAAATGATTGATTTGCATTTTTTGCTACAGTATTATCAATCTTAATTGAACTAAACTTTGTAATATTAGGACAACAAAATAATAAACATAAGCTGTGTTATTATTTTGTTTAAGAAAATCAAAATGAATGTAAAATTAGATTAGAAGAAGTAAAATTAATGTAAACTTGGATTAGAAATCAAAATGATTTTGTTTAAGAAAATCAAAATGAATGTAAACTCAGATTAGAAGAAGTAAAATTTAAAAATAGTGGGCAAAAATAAGTATTTTCTTTTATCAGAGTAAAAAATATTTTTTTACCTATTCTAAAAAAGTTAATTATTATTGAGTAATTATACAATGTTAGATAATTAAAATATGATAGATTAGGTAATTTGACACAAATATTAAAGAAATGGAAGTTTGACACAATTATTAGAGATTAGGGACATTTTGACGCAAATGCAAAAATCATGGGGCATGTATTTTGACACAAATGCAAAATTCATGGGGGCATTTTGACATTAAAAAGGACGGAAAAATTAATGAAGGGGGCAATTTGACACGCATGTTAAAGTTTAGGCGGAACAATAGGTAAATTTCATAGTTCATGAGATATTTTGATACTAGTGACATAGTTTATACGGGAATTTAATTATGACATTTTCCATCCGTTTACTACTCTTGAAGGTTATCTAAAAGGTTATTATATATTTAAATTTTATTGCGTTTTTTTTTTTTTTTTCAAACGTTATAAGTTCGGAAATTTCTTCTTTGCTTTCCAGATCTGATGGAGTTGTGAGACTAATTGATGATGTTTTGGCCAATATCCACCTCATATATATATATATATATATTGCATGTTTTTCTCATGTGGATGCATACGGCCTTATATCTAGTTCATACGTTCTGGTTGTTTCACACATCCTTTTTTTTTTTTTGTTTTTTGTTTTTTAATTAGGTAAAACTTATTACAGACATGTTTTTGTCATGCAACATGGTCATATCCACTAATCCACATGCATATATATATGCGGTGGTCGTTCAAGCTCTTAATTAGCCGGAAAGAGACGTACGGGCCAGTAGCGGCAAGTGACGGAAAATAAGACAAATAACACTGGCGTGTTCACAAGGACCACAACGACATTAAAATTTGTGTTACTACACATTCATCCACATATACATATGCATATACAAATACATGTAGATACATAAGGTTGTTGTCTATATAAGAGCGTTGGATCAGAGAAGAGGAGGAAGAATTAGATGGCCGAAGACATTCCTTCATACCAGAAATATCACTTTGTGCTAGTCCACGGGGCCTGCCATGGAGCCTGGTGCTGGTACAAGCTCCGGACTCTCCTCGAGGCTTCGGGACACCAGGTCACCTGCATCGACCTCAAGTCCGCCGGCGCTGATCCGACTGATTTCCTTGCCGTCGAGACCTTTGAACAGTTCAATGAGCCTCTAACCACTTTCATGTCCAACCTGCCTGAAGATCAAAAGGTAATATTATATATCACATACACACACATAAGCGGGCCAGTTTAGTAGATGAGATGGGAAGGATACGGCAAAAAATTATTAGATTCGAAATTTGAGAGTGTTTTGATTGTTTTTCTTTGATAAATTGGAGTTACAGACTTCATAACATAAATATATGTATATCATAAATTTTTTTTAATGGGATTCTAATTATTTGTTGGGGTTCTGTTATAACTATTTTAATATATGACGTGGTAAGATTGAAATTTAATAAGCTCTTCGGGGACAAATTTCAAAATTTCAAAATTTAAGATAGGACACGTGTACCTCAATTTAATTAGATGTTGCTTTATCATTATCAATAGATGCCGATCTATCTATGATGTTTATTATTTATTAATCCACTCTATACTTGCTGATCTCTCTCATCAATATTTTACAATTAATATATATGTGCATATATATATATATGTATATCTGTATATATATAGACACACACACGCACACTCATGAAGTCTTGATTGGAGTTAATTAAAATATTCACACGCAAATTAATTGGGGGATGTTTTATGTAGGTTGTACTAGTGGGACACAGCGTGGGGGGAATTAACATAACGCATGTGCTGTACAAGTTTCCTCAGAAAATCCAGTTGATTGTCTATATCGCAGCCAACATGATTAGGAGTGGCTATAACTTCACTCTTCTCTTTGAGCTCTTTGAACATCTCTTTGGTAGCGGAATTGTAAGATTTTTTATTTTTATTTTTATTTTTATTTTTATTTTGATCTTCTTCTTCATTTTTCTCCCCCCCCCCCCCTCCCCAAATTTTTCATAAATACAGTTACAAGTCAATCATGTTCTGTATCAATTATATACTTTCTCATTATATATATATATATATCGTGATTGTAGATATGTTTTTTATGATTTTATTAGGCTAATTTTTTTTTGGCTCATGTTAAATATAGAAAAATATATTTCATGAGTTGTCTAATCAGAAAATAAAATTTGCTTATATATGGAGCAGGCAAATATTCTTCTTCCGAAATGGGAGTTCATAAATAGACCTGGTACCGACGAGGCTGCGGGCATGATAGTAAAGCCCGAATTCCAGCGTATGGTTTTCTATCATATGAGCCCTGTTGAGGTTAGTTAAAAATCTAACTAAAAGATACATTTACGAAACAATTGAAATAAATAATATTTATTAGATAAATAAATTATTTATTCTTAATAAAATCGTATTTGTTATCATATATACTATTCATTTTAACAATGTCGTAAATATATGCTTTTTATTTTTCTTTAAAGTTCCATAAATATGCTATTTACCTTGTTCACCCTTATTAAATTTAGGCCTTTCGTTTGTAGAAAATTTCCCTTCTCAGCTAACTTGTATAAATATATATTTTAGAACAAAATGAATAAAATATAAGCAAAGGCAAAAGTACTTATGTCTTACACCTTGATTAGTATTAATCATGTTTTAACCTCAGGACTCGACATTGGCTTCAATGCTGCTGAGGCCAACACCAATTAAGCCGCTTCTAAAAGTCGAATTCGACGATGGAGCTGTCGATGCCGTGGAGAGCGTGCCGCGGGTGTATGTGAGGACATTGAACGACCAGCTGATGAAGCAAGGGCTTCAAGATCTAATGATAAAGTTGTGGCCACCCTCCAAAGTCTATGCGACGGGGAGTGACCACTCCGCGTTTTTGTCCACCCCTCACGAGCTCTGCCGTTATCTTCTTGAAGCTGCCACTCTCTTCAACAACTCTTAATCCGATCCATCTTTCTTTGGACAAATAAAATAAATAAAATAAAAACAGAAGAAATAAGGTTATGTGAAATAAGTACTTTTAAACTCGGAGTTGATGAGTCATGTTTATTTCTATGATATTTACTTATTTATTTTTGTTGAAATATTTCTATGTTATTTGTATTTAGTTCTTTAGAACAATATTTTAGTATATTTGGAATGCTTTAATTGGCATACGTGAAGAACTTACTTTTTGTAATTCCTAAAGAAACCGTCCAATTATGTATACCAGTCTTTGATTAGTTACTCGTATATGAGAACTTTAATACGCATCTACATATATATATATATATATATATGTACAAAGAAACCTAGTTAAGCTATTTTCTTCAATAATTACTTGAAAAATAGTAATAATTTCATTTGGGGGTTTTTTTCTTAGGAAAACTTATTTCATTTGCATATTTTAATTAATACAATTTACCTACTATGACTTGAGGGGACAAGGAACGCTAAAGATGATTGTGCAAGGAAAGAAGTACCCAAGATCAGGAGAAATAAATTGTGGTCCACAGATTGTGCGTTTGTAGAGGAAGTAAATGGAGATTTCATACTATACATAAATATATATATATATATATATATATAAGTAATCTCACTGGAGTTAATTCAACAGATGGGAGGGGAATGGTTGGAATAAAAGCTTGTTCTAAAACTATTTTCATTTCTCTTTAATAAATGAGAACCATAATCCTCATACCTCAAATTAAAATATAAATATACACAAATATGCATACCGTTGTGATTGTTTTAGGTCGTTTTAAATTAGGGTCGGTTAAATATACACAAATATAGTTTTTTTTTTTTTTTAAACGTAGAGAGAGAACTAAAGTATCATGAGGAATTGCAAGTACTACCCGTACTTTCCAATTAGATTGACAACCATTAGCAAGACTCTCCTATTTTATCCCTCAGCCCAATTTATTAACAATCAAAATGAAAAAGAAGAAACCACCCGTTTAGTTTGTATAGTTTGTTATTTAATCAAATAACTTTTTTTTTTTTTTTTACTTGAATCTTTTAAATTTGAAAATGCTATATGAATAACTTTTCATTATTAGATGGTACGTGATCTAATAACAAAAGAAAATGTTTAACCTTAGGAAGGTTGAATATCTTTCTCAATCTTTTCGTTCTGTTTTTATTTATTTATTTATTTTTATTTTTTTAAACAAGAATTGGTTGCCTTGAAAGTCTCTTACATGTAGTTGTATATAAAGATGTGTGAAACAAGTGATGAAGTGTCATTTTTTATATCAAATTTATCTTATGCTAAATTTCATAATAAGTTTCTCACTAAATGAAACCAAATGTTAAATTTGATGATAATTGGTATCTCAACTTCTTCATCTAATCACTATAAATTTCAAAATTTAATGACGATTGACGAAAATATTTGTACAGAAATAACAATATCCATTGGAGTACAAATCTCGGACATGTTATTTTTGACATATGCATATTGAAGATGGTCTCAGTTCACCAACTATTGAGTACTAGAACTATTTATTACGCAAAATGCTTGGTGGTTGCAACATTTCGCGTACAAAGGAAAGCATACTAATGTTATTCTTGGTCAGGACTACGTGCTGGCCTCAATGCTGCCGAGGCCAGCACCAGCGAGGGCCCTTATCGACGTTTGGTTTGATGGCGGAGCAGCGGAGAGCGTGCCGCGAGTCTCTGTGAGGAGACTGCACGACCAACTTATGGTGAAAGAGAAGCAAGATTTTATGATAAAGTCATGGCCACCCTCCCAAGTCTTTGCCACGCAGAGTGATCACGGCCCATTTTTTCTCCACACCCGACGAACCTTCCGCATTTTAATCCAAGCAACGGCTCTCATAAAATGCGATTAAATTTATAGAGAAAAAAAAAAAAAAAAAAGATGTTCATTGCTGGTTGTGATGATCACCAAAACTAGTAGGTTGGAACCGTTAGGGAACCAATTCTTGGCAATTTCATTTGACTGTATATGTTTGAGTTTCTATACGGTTGTATGTTGGTGCAACCTTTTAGTTGGTTACGCATGATTTATTTTAATCAGAAATGGCCAAAAGTACTCCATTCTCAATGCTGATTAGTTTAATTATTATTATTATTATTTAATTTTCAGCTAAAAACATCTTTGTTTAGCACGTCATGGTAAATTATTATAATGCTGTAAATGTTTAATCGCTTCGCTTTCTTTTTGAAAACTATTGTGCATTTGTATTTTTATGCTAAGATAGACTTTATTTTAGTCTGGAAAGTTTGGTGTTAATTATTGCGACAAATTATACACAGAGTCTGAAACCAAAGTCTGTAAGTAAATATCTTTAAAAGTATCAGCAACATACAGAGAGTAAAGTCAAAAAATAAAAGTGAAGACATTAAAAAACCAAAAAGGAAATATATATATATATAACATATATTTATATGTAGGCCTATTTTTTTATAATAACACTTCTAAAAACTTCAATTTCAAATCTAATACCATTTTTTAATACTTTCTTTTCTAGCATTTTCACATCATATTTTGTAGGTCCCACACATGTAAATTACGAAACATACCCTCAATCAAAACCTTAAGCCAAATTCACTTATTTTTCATTTCAATAGGAAAACTTCTGAAAATTTTTATTTCATATCAAGCTCCACTTTTCAACATTTTCTTTTGTAGCACTATCCCATGATATTATAAATAGATCTGGTTATAAATAAACACAATAAAAATTAAAAGACAAAAGAAATAAACATAGGTAACAAAATTATTCCTATTTAACAAGAAACACATTGTAATTCATCAGTAGCGCCATTATTAAAATTAAATAGAGGGGAATTTTGTATATGGTTTCTGCTAATGGTATATTTGGTAATGTACATATACGTAGGACTCATGGAATCTGATATGTCAATGATAGAAATAAAAATGGTGAAAAGTAATGTTAGATTTGAAATATAAATTTTTTTTAAAAGTGTTGCTATTGAAATTAACATGACTAAACACGTACAATTCTCTTCTTCTAAATGTTTAAGCGTAGGTGGGTGTATAACGATTATTTTAAAGACTACCCAAGTCTAAACACATAAGACTTTTTATTCGGTAAAACAAAAAACAAAAACAAAAACAAAAACACATAAGACTTTCCTCGTTAGGAAATTTCCAACTTTATGGCACGTGACGGTACACGGTAAACAGTTCAAGAGAACACCCAAAAAATATTATTTAAAAAAAAAGGATGACCACAAAGACAATATATAGGATAATACTTACGAAAGATAAGAAGTCCCGGCAATAAATTAAAGTGATATATATACGTGTGGTGTGAGAAAAGCCAACAAACGAGCGCGTGTCATCAGCCATCAAGAGGCGAATTAGATGGCCGAAAGTAGTCCATCAAAGCAATATCACTTTGTGCTAGTCCACGGGGCCGGCCATGGAGGCTGGTGCTGGTACAAGATCCGGACTCTTCTTGAAGCTTCGGGACACAAGGTCACGTGCCTTGACCTCAAGTGCTCCGGTATTGATCCGACTGATTTCAACACAGTCTTCACTTTCGCCGAGTACAATGAGCCTCTCACCAATTTCATGTCCTCTCTTCCCTCTCCTCAAAAGGTTCGATATATAACAAAAATAAATGATTGATTCGATTTGATGTTAGTTGTTTCTTCTCGTCATTTATTTATTTTACTTTTTTTTTTAAATTTACATGTGCGATTGATGGTTTTTTTAAGTACTTTTTAGATTGCTATTTCCGATGATTATTGTTGTATTCTTGAAACATTTTGATAGGTAATAGTGGTGGGACACAGCGCTGGGGGTGTGAACATAACGGATGTAATACACAAGTTTGGTGAGAAAATCCATCTGGCCGTCTATGTTGCAGCTGTTATGTTGAAGCGTGGTTATAGCATCTCCAAGGATGAAGACATCAAGGAGGATGTAAGAAATAAGTTTTTCACCCCCTTTCCTTTTTTTTTCTTTTTCTTTCTTTTTTTTTTTTTTTCCTACCGAGACAAAAGGCTCTTTTATCTTTGCTTTTAGTCAGCACAATAAGAAAAGCAAAAGCTGTAATTTTTCTTTTTAAGTATTTTGAACTAAAAAACTTGTAGGGTTAAATGATTTTTTAGTTTTCTAATAAGCTATAAAAATCTTAAAATGAAATGGATAAATTACACTTTTCCCCTGAACTTGAGACTTTGTCATAAAATGCCCATGAACTTTAATTTGTAACATCTGTTTCTCTTGAACTTCTAAAAATTTGCGAATTTCCCCTTTCTGTTAAATTTTTTATAGAAAATGATGTGTGTCACTTATTTACAATTTTGAGTTTGCAATGACAAAATGTCCTAAATAAGCTAAAAAGACAAGAATTTCCACAATAACAAATCTTAAAATAAAATTTATAATATTATCTAGGCTCAAAACTCTGACATAAGTTTTAAAATCTATTCAATAGAGTTTTTATCGAAAGCCACATTTGTCTGAGTTTAACATAGAGTCTTTCTGGGAGTTAGAAGATTTTCTGACAAATTATGCAAACATTTTTTAGAAGTAATATTTGGACCTTAGAAGTTAAAAACAGTTTTTGAAAAACGTTGTTAAAAAATATAGTGTGAAAATAGGTGAATCCAGCAATTTAAGGTTAGTTTACAGTTCGCTACTAAAAGTTGGATCGATTAACTTGCCACTTGATTAAACTATGGCCTATATTTGGTTAAGGTTTCTTTCCCAACCGCCACCAAACCCACCCCCCCCCCCCCCCCCCTCCAATTTTTGGAATCCATGCTTTGAAGGAGGTCCCATTTTTAGCTCCCAACGCTCAACATGTAACATTTTGAACACCCCTGCTTAGATATTAATATTTTGACGGCTAGGTCACCTGACATTTTAGAAGGGAAAGATAATATAGTTATGAGAGAAACGAGTAATGATAATGGGATGGGCTGGCAGAACGAGAGTGGAGATGCTTTTTTCACCTTTATATCTTACTTTATTTTCATCCTCATACCAGTCCTCATACTCGTCTAATTTTGGGCAGAGCAAGAGTGAATATGCTTCTCTCACCTCTATATCTTAATCTATATTTTAAACCCATATCAGCCCCCATACCTTTTTAATTTGGGGTGGAGCGAGAGCGGGTAATATTCATTGAGAATGTTATACTTATACCTTACACATTTATCTATTAAGAGTCCCTGGAAAAAAAAATTTAAAGCAAATTCCATAAGGTTTTTATATAAATTTTAACAACATAATCACTAATATAATTAAAAATTAAATTGAACTCTTGAAATCAAATCCAAACTTCAATTTATTTTGTTTCTCTTTGATCTTTGTGAAGGTGTTCCTTTCTTTACATTAAACATTAAATATATGCATGCATATAATTAGAAGAGTGTATAATGTATACAATGGGAGTGGAAGCGAGGTTGAAGGAGCTTCCCTCAGCCCACACCGCACCCATCTTGGGAATACTCACATATATATATATAGCTACTTCCATCTTCATATATTATCCGTTTTCTTAAGACCGGGTAAAAATGTCTTCCCTAGTAAAAGTGATTTCTGGCCAAGTGTCAGTCAAGTCATTTCTTTCCATCCAAAATTTTATGGAAACCTATATTTGTGATATTAACCGATATTTTCATGTTTCTATATATAACTTTATCAACAATTTCCTTATAATATGTTAATTCTTTGTCCGTGTATATGTATAGCTAACATTTGTATTGGAAGGTCTTGAATTTTTGGTCTAACTCAACGGGTGGGAGCAAAAGATTTGAGTATGAGGTTTTAAATTCGAAATCTAAATGTTTTTGTTTTTGTTTTTGTTTTTTTTTTTTTCCCTCTTTCTGAATAAGTTTAGAGCATAAATCTCATAGGACAAAAAAGAAAAGAAAAGAAAAGAAAAATAGAAAAAGGAAAAGGGAAAAAGGAAAAAGAAAGGAAGAAAAAAAAAAGGAGGGGGAGAGTCTTGGATTGTCTTTTTCGTCAGTCTAAGGGTCAATGGCCAGGACATAATTAATAAGTGGCTTACCATGAAATTTACTTGGACGTAATTTTCTTGTGAAAAATTATATAATTATTTACATCAAAAGAATATATATATATATATATATATATTTCCATAAATTCAACTATAAAAAATATTCATCCACCTTTTCAAATGTCCGAATTAAATTTGGGCAAATTCTTATATTGAAGATATTCAAAAAATATCAATCAGCCTGATTTGTACATTATCCTAATTAATATGTTCTTCATTATCCTATTATGTTGTTTTGAATGTGCTTAAACTAAGCCAATGCCATGCTGCATGTCGTGCTGGTCATGGATGCCATGCCGATGCCGTTGGACCAAAAGATCATAAGACCAAGCATGAACAACAATTACATGGTGAGTAAATTAGCGTGTTATTATATATACTTTTGTATTTGTTTGATAATACTCAATAATTTATATTAAAATTACATAAAATTATTATTAAATTATATCTACAATTACATTATTATTATATATGCTATACGAAAACAGGAAAATATATTATGCCTAAAACGTTATCAAAGAAGAAAACATGATTTACCATAAAATTTATGCAATGAATTACATTGTATAGAATACTAATTCTTCCGTTCATACTTTCCTAACAGTAAATATAAATGCATATATATCATTTTAATGAAGTTATCTTTTCATTTTAATAGAAGACAGAGCCACCCAGACTGAGTGGGGGCTTCTACCTACATTAAACTTCTCTCTTTTTTTATATTTATAATTTTACTTTTAAGAGCTTTATATATATAAATGTATATATATTTTTTTTCATTTTCCCCCAAATGCTTATCTCTATATAAATCCCCATAAAAACTTTATCTTTTAGTGTGTAAGTCCCCACTGAGACAACGACAGACTAGCTAGCTCCCCCACTGATTTCAACTAATGTGGATCAGGGAAAGGATGATTACGAGTACATCTATGGTCTCGGGAAGACCAGCCTCCAACCGGAGTCATTGTCAAGCCTGAACGTCGGCGTACAATTTTGTATAATAGGAGCCCAATTCAGGTAAGAGCATGTCCAAGAAAGTGCTAAACTGATATGTCAATATTAGATTTTAGCATTTTGGTTAAAAATTTTTTTTTGAAGTAATATCTTAGATGTCAATTATTTACTTTGTGCTAAATTTGGTGGCAAATTTCTCACCAAATATAACCAAATGTTAAATTTTGTTTTCATTTCTCTTGTTTGGTATCTCGATTTTTTTAATCTAATCAATCACGACAAATTTCAAAGCTTAACGATGATAACAAAATATTAGATATAACATTAGAAATAAAATTATATATTAGAATATAAATCTTGAACATGCTGCTTTTCATACTTTCTTTTGTAACAAAAATAATGGCGTTACAGATTAGAGATGGTGTAAGCTCACCAACTAATTAGCAGTACTATATTTTAGAGCCTTCCGTTAATAAAACCCATGACTAAAAGTTCTTCCCTACTCTCTAGATGTGGAGTTTTTAGCCACAATTATGTAAATGTAAGAGCCACTAAATAAAACAACTCATATTGCTTGAAAGTTGGAACATTTCATGTAACAGGGAGACTATTTAAATTTTACTCTTGGTCAGGACTGCGTGTTGGCTTCAATGCTGCTGAGGCCAGCACCGGTGAGGGCCCTACACGACGTTTGGTTCGACGGAGGAGCAGCCGTGGAGAGCATACCGCGAGTCTTTGTGAGGACACTCCACGACCAACTCATGGCGAAAGAGAAGCAAGATTTTATGATAAAATCATGGCCACCCTCCCAAGTCTTTGCCACGCAGAGTGATCACAGCCCATTTTTCTCCACCCCCGACGAACTCTTCCACATCTTAATCGAAGCAACGGCTCTCATCAAATGCGATTAAATTTAGAGACCAAAAAAAAATATTTATGTATTTGCTGGTTGTGATGATCACCAAAACTCATAGGTTGGAGTGGTTAGGAGCCAATTCTTAGCAATTTCATTTGCTTCTATATTTATGAGTTTCTATACGGTTTTATGTTGGTAACATTTTAGTTGGTCATCATGCATGATGCAATTTCCAATTCATCACATAGTAGTTGAGCTTTGAAATTAAAGAGAGTATGTTAGATTGCTTGTGCTCACAAAATCGTTGTGCTCGATTATAATTGCATACATAATTTAACAGTAATTTTTATATTTTAGTTCATTATAAAACATAAATCCGAATCTGCTAACATGATTAGCTAGGTTCTTTGTCACAAAAGATCAAAAGAAACCCTAACCAAGACAAGAAACAAAATAATTTAGATGGTGAAAGACTAATTATTTGTAACATGTGTTGAGTTGTTGATGCTTGCAGGCTCAGCACCACTGCAATACCCATGACCTATCGAAGTTCATTCGGGCACCAATAGGTCCCGACTCAGAGTTCATGTCAGATTTGGGATTCTCTCTCTCTCTCTGTCTACATATTTGATTTGTCTCTTAGGTCTCTGAGAAAGACGGTCATATGTGATGCACGTGATATGCTTCGTTTGAAATTTAATAGACTTTTAATTTAGGAATAGATTGTTTTATAATTATAATATTTTGGTGCAATTAATATATTCTGGTGCATGAAGCATTATCTCTACTAATTGAGCACAAACGTCCAGTGAAAAGATGATTTAGAAGGGAATATATATATATATATATATATATATCTGATAAACCTTAGGCGATTGAAGAGGCATAATATATTCCATTGAAGTATATTTGTCGGATTAATACGAACAAAAACACCTAGACGATAACGTCACAATCCCTTGACAGTATGGCTGCTTACAACAAAGTCATCCGGATGGGAAATATCAAGGAAATTTACAAAAATTATAAAATCCAATTTGTTTTTTAGGAAGAACCGGTATGATTATTCATATATATTACTTGTGTATGTTACTTGTCCTACGTCTCTGACATAATGTTCCAAAATTAGTGCATAAGTTTTCCCGCAAAACTTCGTTACCTTGACGAATATACTATTGGTTCTATCAGATGCAAGTGTGTGTGCGTGCGCGCGAGTGTATCCATATGTATATATCGATATATATATATATATATATGTTTGCATATGCGTGGAATATACTCAAGTTAAATTATTGTTATGTCAGTCCTTAACTGTTTGAATAAACTATTTGTTTTAATTTATTCAAATAAACTAGGTCGTCGTTGAGATTATAAATGGCTCAACGCAGACATTTCCTCTTTGCTAACTAAGATTGAAGTGTTGAGAAGTAGAAGCAGCTTTAGCAATGGAAAAAAACTCCATGTTTAGAGGAAGAGTTGGAGCTTTTTGCATCTTTTTTGGGATCTCTCTTCTACTTCATTTTGCCCATGCTAATGATGAAAGTACGTATTTATTTTTCTTCACTTTCATTTCAAGCCAAAAAAAAAAAAAAAACTTATATCATATACTTTCAGAAGAATAATACATATCATGGAAAATTTTACAAGGAACACCATGATACACATGTGTCAAATTTTGTAAAATGTGACTTTTTGGTGTTTTTCTCACCAAATTATATACTTATAGATTCTTGATTTGTTATTAAACTTTTTTTTTTTTTACTATTTGCATTTTTTTCCATACAACTAATAAGAGAGGCCTTGCAAATATATATATATATATATATATATTTATGGTGAGAGGTTGCAGACATAATCTAGCAATAGTTCCATATTATTTGATTTCAACATAAAATTTAGTGTTTAAATCCTCCCATCCCAAATTTAAAAAAAAAAAAAAAGAATATAGAAATATGCAACGGCAACAAAAAAAAAAAAAAGGATTGCAAATTATAGTAAATATCAATTTTAGAAAACTAGATTAAATAAATAGCATGATTTCAAAGTATGCTTGCTTATTTATCTAGTAAATTCCTTTTTTTTTTTTTTTTAACTATTTGCATCTTTTTTTTTTTTGGCATACAACTAATAGGAGAGGCTTTGCAAAAAAAAATATAGAGGTTGTAGACATAATCTAGCAATAGTTTCATATTATTTGATTTCAACATAAAATTTAGTGTTTAAATCCTCCCATCCCAAATTTAAAATAAATAAATAAATAAAAGAATATAGAAATATGCAACGGCAACAAAAAAAAAAGGATTGCAAATTATAGTAAATAACAACTTTAAAAAACTAGATTAAATAAATAGCATGATTTCAAAGTATATTTGCTTATTTATCTAGTAAATTCATTTTTTTTATTATTTATCTCGAAAATTTTTAAAACATGCTATTTACTTCAATTATGTAAGGTAAAAATGCTCTTCACTTATTTCTTCCAAGTTGTTTATGGTATATCACGATCATTTGGTTTTCCCCTCAGATGAAAATGAGCCAACAGCAAATGTAAATCTTGGCCCAATCATGAAGTGGAGAAGCGCCTACTTCTGCTTGAAACACAAGGTAAAGGCAAAAATACAGTTCTACATATTCTTGGTTCATCAGTGTTCATTTTCAAAAGAGTTCTATGACAAAAACATCAAACACTTGATAATTTAATTGAAATGGGGTTGGGATTTTTGCATCGAGCGGTGCATTAGGCCGTCGAAGGAGGATGCGCCGGCTGGGGCGCAAGCATGGGCATACTGACACCCAAAGGCAATCTCAGCGTTAGCCAACAAAATTTGGTGCACTACTGCGCCCCCGGAAATTGCTCAGATCAAATAAGGTTTGCTGTGCTCAATTGCATCCTTTCGGTCCATGACAAGTTTGTGTTCGCCAACATGCCACCATACAATATGTCAACGACACCATTACCACGAGATGCGCTAAACAAGATCAAGGTAACTCTAATTGTTCGGTTCGTTATAAGAAAATATCAGAGTTGTGAAGGACAGTCGCGATTATAATTAGTTAGCATATATCATGTGGGACTTATTTATTAGAAAATAATCGGTTGCCTCATTTTCTGATGGAATTTACTTGGTGATTGGAAAATGCAGATTTGATTATAGCATCGGGTCCACCAAAGAACAAAGGGATTAAGGTTAACCAGAAGACGTATGTTTCAGTTGTATCTGCATTGTTGGTGTTTCTAGCCATCTTCAACATGTAACAAACAAGAAGTTTTCCACTTGCAATCTGAAATTAATTATTCTTAGTCAGTGGTGATGAAGAAATAATGCATAAAATAAGGAGACGATATTATTATTAAGTTGGGGCTTCTTACCCAATGTAATTAAAGAAATCATCTCTCTGTTCTAAAGAGACGCCCTTTTTTGATGCTTTTTTTTTTTTTTTTTCATTTTTCGTCTTTTCGAGTTATGTACCGTGTGAGCCGGCCGACGAATAACAATAGCCAAAAGAAAACCGGATTGTATTATGGTATTAGCCTTCACTTCAAGTAGCACCGAAATAAGCACGGTTAAGAAATGTTAATATTTAATGTTTACAGTTTTTTTTTTTTTCTAAGATTGGACGAGTGCGATTGCTTCGTACTAACAACATAGATCATCCTTCTCCTTCTAGATTGATAAAATGAAATATAAGAAATATAACATGATATTTATTTAATATAAGACTAGATATTAAATAAATCCAAAATAACTAAAATTCTCCACATTATTCCCTGCCAAACGTTGGAGTGTATAATAAGCCTAAAATAATAAAACTTCTTGGTGTTGCGCTCTTTTTAACATTATCCTCCTAGGACAATAGAAAAAGTCAAAAACATAATAATACTATGTATCATTATTTGATGATGACAGAATAGACCCTCAAATGACCGATTGAGAAAAACTAGTATAAAAATCTATCTCTGCCATACTTAGGAAAAATGTTTCTATCTGCATAACTGAAAACCAATGGATACAAATTTTTGACTGCTACTTAATATCGGCAATAGGTCTGAAAAAGTATCTAAAAATATCAAATTTAGATAATTGTATTCTGTCGAAGTAAGGAACCATGACACATATGTTTGGAATATATTCCATTTTGAGAGAGTTGAAAAAACACTATCTCATTGAAAGGTTCTATACATATGCCCTTTCTCAAGGTATTTCTTTAGACAATGACCCCGTTTTTTCCTCTTTTCGGATCCTTTTACTCACAAAAAAAAAAAAAAGAATAATAATGTTAATAATCATGCTATGTACCATCAATGATAATTCTTTGTTCATTGGACTTTGGCAAAAAGGCAAAATGGCAAATCCATTTTGTTTCAATATTCATGGTGCGGTGGGGACCACTAAATTCAGCTCGGCAAATACAAATAATAAAATTGTCATTTTCAATTGTGGCAAAGAGATGAATCATGAAGGGCCAATCTCAAAGGTTGTTATCCCTAAACAAGGTTTTCAAATCACCATCGCCAGAAATTAAAGAAATAAGATAAACAAATATTTTGAGGTACGACAAATATCATTTTTTAAGCAGCAAAAACGACATTCAAATGAGGACGAAACTGACAGTCACCATTTCCAAACTTTAAAAACACCAAAATTAACAGTATTTCAACTTTTCAAGCCAAAACAAAGAAACAAAAACAAAACTGCTTTACCTATGTATTTTCAAGTACTAGCAGAGGAAACAAAGTGCCGGAGTTGACAAGTGTTTTTTTTTTTAATGGATAGACCAGTCCTAAGTTTGATAGTAAAGAAAAGACTACGAAATTCTTCAACAGACGCGCATGAACTGCATCATGTCCCAGCATTCCGACGACCAACCCGAGCAACAAAACCAGCTTTGATCGGAGCAACAGATCGTCCAGAACCACACTGCATCGATATAAACATCAAATAGTTTGTGTTAGTCAAAGGTAGTAATTCAGATGAAATCAAAAAAGCAATCCAACCAACTAGTTTTGGAAAAAAAAAAAATAAATGCAAACAAATCAGAAGAAATTCCACTGCTTTATTCGGTTTGATTAGAAAAAGCTAATACCCGACACACGGGCAAAGCTTTTTTACAGAGGCCTCAGAATCCAGGTTACTCTTTATCATGATTTTAGACAAATCTGACAATGTAGGCAATGTTAAATTCATCACTGGCCTCGTCACTACAACATTTCCATTTGTCGATGGTACATGACTTATTTTTCGGTTCCTATTATCATACAGCAAGGATATTACTAATTGTATTAACAGTAAACTCAAGTAAGTCTGGTCTAATGTAGGCAGGGCCAGCCGTTGGGATGCACATCTAAAAAAGGAAAGCAAAGATGTTACCTTCTCGCATCTAAGGAAGAAGAGACGATTCTCCTTTGACAGAATTGTGTCCGGACTTTTGCATCCAAGGCAAATGACATACTCATCTGAAAGAGAAGCAGCCATTAGCAAAATTTGAAGAGTGCCGAGAAAAGGAAAAAAATACATATATATAATAATATAGCAATTCAGATACAAAATTTTTCTCTTTCTCACTCAGAAGATACATTTCAAATTTTCTGTTTTACCTCGACAAGGAACTTAGGTCTGCCTTAAGCATAGAATTCATAAAATCAGTAGACAAGGTACTTACTAATATATCGCCGTAAGATTCCTTCAAAATTCTTGGGTGCAAATCTTCCCTTTACGACTAGTCGTTGCTGTCCATCAAGTGATCCGCTTGTCCCCAGTTCAGCCAGCAAGAAAGCCATGACATGATCTGGCTGCCGATGCATCCTAATATTTTGATCAAGGTAAGAGCGTTGGGACTGAATAAGCAAATTATTTTCACATAAAATCGGAACTTATCTTAAAAAAATAAAAAATAAAAGAGATAACTTGTTTGTCACTAGTCTAAGTCCAAAGCAAAGATAACTTGTTTGTCACTAGTCTAGGTCCAAAGCAACACAAAAGCAATTATAGAGGACAAAAGCTGAAATAGACAAGCGACCACATACCAAAACGATGAATAAAGAGAAGATCTATCAGCTAGCAAAAAGATATTTCAGACAAAATTAATCCAAGTTTAACGACAGAAAAACAGCTTTACAAATGTAATTATGTCAGATCAACATTCACATTCCTGATACACGAGAATTAGGGTTTTAAAATGAGTACAGTTATGATGCAAAAGTGAAATTTAATTTCATAGATAAGGCAAAGGAATTGGAACATACGTCTTGCAGAGATCCATAAAATTCACAAAAACAGTTTTCTTTGTCCCCTCACGAAGAACTTGAGGAGGCCGCATAACTGTCCTACGCCTGTCCCCAGCGAGCTCTGGATTATTCTCTCGGAGAATGTTAAACACCCTACCAAGAAGCTGCATTCATTGCATAGGAAGAAGTCATTACTTTACAAAACTATCAAAGAATACTAATCAAGCAGTGTGTTTAATCTAGGAAGCAGGAACTACTCATAAAAAGTCAAACATAACATAACAACATATTTGCAAGCCTTTCTTTCAAACGAAATTTTACAAGCTGGGTTTCTGCAAAATTTTGCTATATGACCCGCTACAAGTCGAGCATCAAAATCAGTAAAATAAAACAGAATCCAAATCACTCTCACGGAAGACAATGGAAAGTACCTATAGATTTTAGTGTGACACACTGATACGACAAATGTCACCTCAGAAAGCTGGACATATGGTATCTAATATTCACAACCTAGTAACATAAGCCAAAACAGCACCTCAAACAATGGAATAATGTAAACACAGTTAAGCGCACCCTTTAGGTAGCATTCAACATTGCAAAATGAAATAACCCAGCTGTTAACTAAAGAGACCCATTAGCACTTGCGTAAGGTAATGATTATACCTCCTCATACAAATAATCACGGTCGCTCCCTTCCCAAGGATAACGGGTATGCAGCACAATTCCTTCACCTTCATCATCCTCTCCCGCATGATCTATGAGGTCAAAAAACAAAATTAAGTCTTAGATTCCCTATGGAAGATGGTCAATGAAAAGCCGACGCCAACCTTAAGTCCAGCCTCTATTGGCAGACACTTGGCAAATAAATATTTTACCTTCCAACTCTTCCCCTGCATCGCCACCCTCGTCATTCAAAGTACTACTTTCGACCTACAATCACACCAAGCACAAAAATTGATTTTATTGATGAGCGCCAAAAAAAAAAAAAAAAAAAAAAGTAAACAGACATCAAACATCCCAACTCATAATAGTATGCCAACTCACTGGCTTCTTCTTCTTCTTCTTCAACCCAGCAAATGTACTTTCAAGCCCATCAGAAACTGCAAGGCAATGATGATAAGTCTTGTCTAAATAAAAAGAACACGCATGACTAATAATTACTGCAAGATTACGAAGAAAGCATCGTGGAGTATTGATGATTTTTCAAGAATGAATACCTGAAAGGTTTTCAGTTTTCTCGGCCAAATTTTCCACGGCATCATCCGCGGCATCCTGAAAAACCACCTTCTTCTTCTTCTTCTTCTTGGTAGGATCAAATGTGGCAATCTACGAATACAAACATTCATCAGATATAAGAGATAAAAAACTCTACTTAAGTCAGTAACCCCAATTCAGTAACCCCAGTTCGACTATTGACCATTTTACTTTGTCATAAACTCCCAATCCCTTGACCCAGATGGAAAAAAAGAAAAAAGAGAAAAAGAGAAAAAAAAAAAAAAAACACACACACACACACACACACACACACAAACACACAACTTTAAGAAACTGATGTACCTCTAAAAAATCAAACAAAATTAAAAATGTTTTCAAACATTATTCGCCACAGACATAGAATTAAAGAATCAAAGAAAGCACTGTATTTATAAACAAAATTTGAAAAGAGACGTCAATGGTGAACTTACTTCTGCCACTTCGTCCTTCACCTCATTCTCGTCTGCCATGATTGCTGTAAAACGCGTACAAAAATATAAAAATTTGGTACAATATGATGTGTGTGCATATATGTATATATAGTTCGAAAAACGTAGAACAAAATTAAACCAAAAAAAAAAAAAAACACGAAAACGCTATATGCGTATATATATACATATTTTTCCTAATTTTGAATTTCGTAAGAGGTTAAGAAACCCTAGAAACAGATACGATTCAAAGAATGATTCGGCCGATAAAATTCACAAAAAAATAATAAATAAAAAAAATCAAATCAAATCTTTTTTTTTTTTTTAAAAAAAAAATCCAACATTCGGAAGGGAAACTAAGCACTCACATGATCTGAGTTCGAATTCGCAGTGATTGCCTTGAGTTGCGAGAGAGATTATCCTTCCTGTGCTTAACCGCTACGCCGAGCTCCTGAGTTTTTCTTTTTTCTTTTCAGACAGATTCTAAAAACCCCTACTGTACTGGATTTATATTTATAACGATTTATTTTGATTTTTTAATTTTTAATATTTAATTTTCCTGCCCATATTTTTTTCTTGGGAGAGGGTTTGTCGTGGTTGTCCGCACCTCACGCATGACGAACCCGACAACTTTTCGGCCCATCCAATAGGTGGGTTAACTCGCCGATTGAGCCCAATTAAGGCCGCAATCCTGGACTTCCAATAATCTGGGCTTTCCCTAAGATTGGGCCCTCTAGTCTCACAAAAATATTTGAATCACGCACGAGCTCCACAAAACTGGTTAAGAGGAAATCACGTGGCGTTATTCCTTTTCGGTAGGGCGCACAAAAATAACCACAAGCTGCTTAAAACACACTTTCAAATGGACAGGGTGGTGAAGTTTGAACCCGTTGTAATACGTGGACAGTTATGATTTGCCAAATCAAACCGAGGTTTCAAACCACCCCACCCGCTTAGTATTTTAATTATTATTTGTGCTATTATGATGGATTCTGGAGTTTAGTTTTGAATGTGTGTATTGTGATGGACCCAAAAATCTATTGACTAGTTTAACCTACAAATTCATTTATTCAATTTACTTAGTTACAACCCTAAAATCTATTGACTGGTTTAACATACAAATTCATTTATTCAATTTACTTAGTTATGATTTTCTTATTGCGTTGTTGAACTCTTATTAACATATTAGTATATCATCCTTATTTTTTTTCATAATGCATAATAACCATCGTTTTGAATTAAAAATAAGAAAATTATGCAGTTTTGAAATTTGAATTTTATAAGAATTCAATAAAGGAAGTGAAATGTAAATTTACGAGTTTTAAAGTTGGATGGACAAAATTCTGATTGAGAGTGGTATTCCAAACGAAGACATGAAATATCAATGATTTTCAAGATATTAAAAAGTTGTGATCATGATAAAGGGTTACTGATTTTTTTAGAATCGTTTATTTAAAAAAAAAAAAGAAAAAGAAAAAGAAAAAAGAAATGTTATGTTATATTAATATCATGTGATTCTTAACTGGACAAGGACATACAGGTGTTCTCTGGAGCAAAGCTTGAAACACAAACCTCATTTCTAAAATATGCTCCCCGAGAATAGTCGTTTAGACCAATTAGCTGGGAAACGACAAGAACTTAGGTTCGACTACCCTCCTTTCAGAATCTCAACTTCCAACTCAACCCATTGAGTGGGAAACAATAAAGGAACATTAATTAAAATGTCATCGTAGAATACTAGGTTCAGTTCAAACATCTTTTTCTGTTAAACCGTGACGTTTCCAAACCTTAAAACGTCTTTTGACCAAAATATTTTATTTCCTTAACGTTAGAAATCTGAAAAATTTATAACCAAAACGACAAGAAAAGAGAGGGGCTTGAATATTTGGTTCTAGGAAACGTACTCATTTTTGGTGTGAAAAGGTTGGGAGGGTTCTTGGAACCTTGGTTATTGAACTTTAATTGTGTACTGCTCGAGACATTAAAAAATAAATAAATATTAAAATTAAAAAATAAAAAAAAATAAATAAAAAAGAAGCTTTGTCTTCATCTACTTTTCCTCACTCCACTCGACACCACCGCTTGTTTGGGCTTCACTTTGCCACTTGGAAATTTCTCCCAAACTTGTGTTTTTGCTTTTTGCTAATACTTTAATTGAAGCTAAAATAGCTACGAAAGGTCAAATCGTACTATAAATTATATTGGTATGCACTCTTCTATATCATTCCAAGAAGCTTCCTTTTTTGAAAAAAGAAGGCAAAAAGAAAAAAAAGGAAAGAAGAAAAAGAAACTTGCACGTGGTTAGGTATTAGTGGTCATTTTCTTTCATTTTTTTTTCCTGCCAATTCTGAGCCAATGAGGACATTTCAACCACTAAAATTACACTATCTTTGGAGGTTCTAAAATTCCTTGGAATTTTTTAGGTCATTGAAGCATAATTTTTAGTCTATGTTTTTCATGTGAACTGACAATTTAATTTAAAAAAACAGATATTTTAATTAAAAGAATCAATTTTTACTGAAACTTCTTCAACACTGTGCAAGAAAGATAATGTATTTCTCTTTGGATATTGATGGAGTTAAAAAAAAAAAAAGAAAGGATATTAAAATGAAAATTTCGGTGCCAATTTTCATATTAGAACCACGAGTGTATCTCACTCAGCATGCATTATTCAAAGGCAGGGGCGGACTGGGGGTGCCCGTGGGAGCCGTAGTCCCCACTGAAATTTTTGGTTATTTTATTTTCACTTCAAAAGTTTTATAATTTTTATAATTTATCCCCACTAAAATTATAAAATTCTTATATGATCCTTACTGTTGATAACGAAAATCTTCAACTCAACACCCGATGTGATTGTCTGACATGGTCGACCTTTCACAATCACTAACACCTGGTTACCTACGAAAAGGAAGTACCTTGAAGTGATTTGGACACCGATGGATTGTCTGCCACTGGCACTCCGATGCTTAAGTCAGTAATGGCACTGATAAGCAAGCAGAAAGGCAGAGCTTTGGCCAGGAAAAATTGTCTGTACTTGAGTGGGTTAGCTAACCTTGTATTTATAGACGTTCCCTATGGGCTCGGACGTTCGGGTGACCTTATTGGGTTGGATTCCGAGTGTTCCTAACAGGTAAACATGCTTCAAGTGCACAAGCACCATACATCTAATAGGCTGGCACCAGGTGTCCCTCTGGTCTGGTGACAGGGGACACAGAGGTAGGCTAATACTCATACAGGCGGCAGCACCATGTCAGTCTGACCAAGCGGCGTAGGATGGTGCCGAGTGCTAGGGCTGGAGCAAGGATAGGTCTAGTAGCAGGTAGTGTGTCAGGTGTTAGGCGGCGTGAGGCGACGGGCATGGTGTACCATGCCATGGTACTATTGTTAGCCAGTGCAGGGTGACATAGCACGACAATAAGGGGCCATACGTCCAATAGGCTGGCACCAGGTGTCCCTCTGGTCTGGTGACAGGGGACACAGAGGTAGGCTAATACTCATACAGGCGGCAGCACCATGTCAGTCTGACCAAGCGGCGTAGGATGGTGCCGAGTGCTAGGGCTGGAGCAAGGATAGGTCTAGTGTGCACAGACACCATACGTCCAATAGGCTGGCACCAGGTGTCCCTCTGGTCTGGTGACAGAGGACACAGAGGTAGGCTAATACTCATACAGGCGGCAGCTCCATGTCAGTCTGACCAAGCGGCATAGGATGGTGCCGAGTGCTAGGGTTGGAGCAAGGATAGGTCTAGTGGCAGGTAGTGTGTCAGGTGTTAGGCGGCGTGAGGCAGCGGGCATGGTGTACCATGCCATGGTACTATTGTTAGCCAGTGCAGGGTGACATAGCGCGACAATAAGGGGCCACGAGCACAAGTAGAACACAGTAGTGGTCCAGGAAGCATTACCCGGAGCAGTGTCACGGACCCCAAAAGTGATCAGTTCATGGTCCGCGAAGGGGAGGAGCAGTACACCGAAGGTGGTGGTCGTTCAATCCAGTTCCCTTAAGGAAGGATTCTAACAGGTTTGATTTGGTCTGGTCGGTTGTACACGGTCATAAGCCCTTTTCCCTCTGGTCTTGAAAATGAGTCTACACGTTCTCCGTTGCCCGATCACCATGAAATGGGATTTCATCGTCGGATGAATTACACCATCAACACTTACTTTGTTCCAACTAAAAATAAAAAATTCTCATATAATTCCCTCTAAAATTAACTTATTTAAAAAAAAAATTTATACTTTTATTACTTTACCCCTACTAAAATAAAAAAATTCTCACAGAAACCCATTAAAATTAAAAATTCTTACATAATCCCTTCTAAAATTTATTTTATCTTAAAAAAATTTTTGATATACACCCTATTAAAATAGATTTATGGCTTCCGCGTCCTATTGAGAGGTGCAGAATTTTTTAGTCTAGCTAGTAAGGAAACTTATTAGATTCCAAGCTAGATTCACTGTATATCAAGACAAGCACAAAACTATTCAACCAGAAATTTAAAAAAAAAAAAAAAATTTTGAGAGACAAGTACAAAGCCGCACAGTTGACCAGACATTTAAGGCACTCGGCATGCACTAATTAGTACAAGAGTACGTCAACGAAGAAGAAGGCTGAGAATGAAGCTGAAAAAAGTGTCCCATAAAAGAATGGCCTCAACCACTACATGTAATCAAGAAAAACGCCATTTTCTGAGGATATGACCAAAAGAGAATCTCTCAAAATGCCAATCTGCTACTTTCACATAAAACTTATACTATATTATAGTATATCATATATATATATATATATATATATAGGGAAATCCTCATCCATTGGCATCAGATTGCTCAAAGCAAGCAAAGACCTATAACATGTTTAATTATGCGAGTTCGAATTCTTCGAAAGTTTTTTTTGCTAACACTTACAAAGAATCACGCTTCTTGTTTTCCCATAGAATCCAAACTCGAATAATTAAACATGTTCTAAGGTCCTGCTCAGTTCCACTTCTTTTCTTCCTAATCAAGAACAAAGAATTTTAGATATGAGTAAACCACATCACCAAAAGATGGCGACCTTTTAAATTAAATTAAAAAAAAAAATGGGGTCAAACAAGGTGTTATCAAGATGCTCTTGACAAAGTCTTGCGACTTAACGAGACATACACCTCTCATCACTTCGTAGGGGGATAAGATTTCCGCACAAAAATTTATATCTGAATTAGTTTAATCGTGGTAGAGGGATAAATTGACAACCCATCATGTAAAAAATTTATACATAGACAAATCATTAGAAGTTTGAATTATCAGAATACTCATTATACTTTATCCTTGTACATTTTTCTTCAGGAATTAATATAACTACATTTTCAAGTGGAAAGTATGCAATAAAATTGTTTCCAAGTCGAGGACTCTTAGGGAGGTCCGGAGATAAATCATGCAAACGAATTTCAAACGAATATATTTGCCACAAAAACAAAAGAAAAAAAAAAAAAAAAAAGGGGTGCACTGAAGAGAGCAAATGCGTAGTACCAAAGCAAATGGGCTGCTAGCTAGCTAGCTAGCACAACCTTGTTCAAATCCAACACGTCTCTAAAATAATTTTTTGACTGTAATGTGACAGTTTGTTTGGTTCCCCGGTTTCAGACAAATTAATAAAATAATAAAAATAATAAAATAATAAAATAAAAAAAAGGCAATGGGAAAACCTCACTTTGCTCAATTTAATAATGCAAGTTTTTTTGTGACCTCTGCACCTGGTTGGATCCTGTCAACAGTCAGCTCGTTATTTATGCAAATATTTGGTTAGAAAAAACACCAACTAATTCAAGTGGGCCTCATTTTCCCATCTCCAACTTCTAATTGGCTCAAATTTTCTCCATTTTAACTGCTTTTGCTTAATATATACAAATATATGTATGACATATTTATGTATATATGACATGGGTCGCTAAATTTGTTGATCTTATCTTTTCCCAGAGTGGGCCTCCAGGGAGATCTACCTCATTTTCTGGGTGAACATATGGCTGCCAAGTGTGACACTGACACTAATCAAAATCTGTGTTAGATATACACATACACATAGATATATAGATATATACTCTCTCTATGCTCAATGGGGTCATTTCCTTGCTTTTGTCAAACTGTTCCCAGCAAGAAAGGCCGAAAAAAAGTCCAATTGTAATGGAGGACTTGATCATAGAAACAAAAAAACTTATGATGTCCCTGATGGCAGCACGATGGCAAAAGAAGGGTTTTTTTTTTTTTTAATCTAATATTTAATAATCGAATCTCATTATTTATTACGAAATTATAATCATATCTCTTTAATTGTATGTTAAGTTGGATTCAATTTTGATGATTTTGGATTTTTTGGATATTAATAAATGAGAAAGCATGTGTAAAAGATTTCTTTCGTTTCACTTATCATACTAATAGATTTGCATAATGATGCTGGTTCGGAGGCAGTGAAAACAAAATTATTCCTTTTTCCAATTAAAAGAAAATAATAGAATATGGTATTTACTATTTGCTTTTGTGCTTGTTGAAGTGATTTTTGGGCCCCTTTCCTTTGTAATCAATAATAGATTATGGATATGAACATATCGGAGTGCTATAAATGTCTGGTTCTTAATCTCTTATGCTCTTTTTGTTTGTTAAGAGCCAAAAAATCTAAATAAAGAATGTAAAGTAAAGGAATTCGGTGTGTTCCACACATAAAAATCCTGTCGTTAAATTAAAAATATCAATCCTCACGCCTCATCCAATTGTCAACTTGAAAAAAAAACAAAAAAAAAAAAAAAAAAAAAAGGAAAAATAGAAATCGATAGAACTATTTCCCACAGATTCACTAAAATCTTCTCTTTTGTTGAAGAAAGAGGTGACACGTCACCTCAAAACTATAAAACTTAGCACACCTTTTTTCAGGAAAATTTTTGCTTGCTTGAAAGATTTCAAGAACGTCTTTTTTTTTTTTTTTCTTTTTCTTTTTTAAGAATAAGAAAATCTAGATTTAAGGAAGTACCACTGCGACATCAAAAGAATAAAATTAAATGACGGATAATGATAGGTAAGAGATTATTTTGCAAAAAATATTTATATATATCATCAAAAATTTTATTATGAATATCATAAAAGATCAAGTGTTTAAATTTTTTAGATTTTACAAAATGAAAAAGACGATTTTCTTCTCATTTTTACTCTTAATAAGTTACTTTGCTTCTTGAACTTGAGGGGTTGAAGGTAAGGAAATTCAAATTCTTATATAAAATTACTATAAAATTATAATTGTAATAATCTGATAAGTTATTTTTATAATTCGAAGAACATCATAAAACTCCTATGTCAATTTCATGATTTAATCATTTTCTTTTTGCAAATAGGAAAAAGAAGAAGGGGCAGACCTATTCTCAAAATAAATAAATAAAAATAAAAAATAAAAAGAGAGAGTTAGGACATAGGAGTGAAACTTAAGCAATGAAATTTGAACCCTTCAAAAATGGTTGACACTTGCTACTGGTACACGTGTATGTACACAAATAAATTATACATTTTAAAACGACATCTGTGCATATATAAATCAAAAATAAATTTTAAAAAAAAAAAAAAAAAAAAAGAAGGTTGAAAATAACCTGAACAAAACAATAGTATGACATGTCAGCTTGTCGAAATAATTAACGAGACATACCAAAAGAGGTTGACTTGGAGTTTCCAGAAACGGGGGATGAGGTGAAACGCTGTAATAGTGGGAGGCGGCTGCATTTAATAGGCGGGTAAATGGGCCACATTTAGAGCTTCTTTTACTTTCGAATCCGTTTGGTCACCAACCGATGGGACCCACCGGATCTCCTCTTCTCCTCCGTCCTTTTTGAACCCTCATCCAATTCCTCCCACTTCTTTTCCCTTTTTTTCATAGGCAAATTACTACTTTTTGAAAAACTTAATTACAAAATATTCTCTTTTGAATCTATAATAATTTTATCTCATAGTTTTTTTTTTTTTAAACACTTATCTCCCCTTTGTTGATAGGCAAATTACTACTTTTTGAAAGACTTAAAGTCGGTTTGATGAATGAATTTGAGTTAGAAATTTTAAGTTTTAATAGTAATTTTTGTTTATTTTTCAGAAAAGATAAAACTTTTTCAGAAAATATAAAAAAAATTTTCACAAAAATATAAAAATTGAGATGAAAAAATACATTTTAGTTTGAAATAAACTAACGAATCAAATGGAGCTTTAATTACAAAATTTTCTCTTAAATTATAATCCTTATAATACTTTACTATTTAAATTTTAAAATGTAGCATTCATTATTTTCTAACTTTGAATCCGTAATAATTTTATCTCTTACCGTTAGTTTTTTTTTTTTTTTTTTTTTTTATGAAAGCATATATGTGACGGGATAAGGAAAAAAAAAAGGTTATTTTAGGAGGAAAAAAAGATATATATATGTTTTTTTTTTTTTGTTTTGTTTTGTTTGGGCACAGGTACAAGAAAGTAAAGTGCTTTCAATTTGGATTTATTTATTTATTTCTTTTTGTTGGGTTCGACTTTTTGGCAGCCGCCGGTAGCCAAAAGACCATATAATGGGGAGCCGCGTAGGCGTGACCCCAGCAAAATGGGTCTCTTATCATATATATATATATATATATATATATTTTTTTTTTTTTTTTTTGAAAAGAGTCTCTTATCGTTAACGTCCACTAAATCTGCATAGTACGCGATATTTTTCGAATTTCGTGTGTGATCCATTTTACTTGGACGGTCCAGATCTCGTCTGAATGTTCTGATCATGATTCCTTAATCGATTAACTGATTCATGAACCTCTCTATCAAGCATTTTTACATTTGGGATAAGATGTCTGTCCCTCTCAGTTTTATGAAAACAAAGTTTAAAAAAAAAAATTTTAAAAGTTTATGTTTGACTAGTCTTCGTAAAGAACATCAGAATTTGGAAGACGTGATTTTTGGATACCGGAAAGAACAGCCAAAAAAAATTAATAAATAAATAATCTCACTGATCTTGACGCCACGTCCCACTTGCTTGACTTGTGAATTTATGTTCTCAAAAAAAAAAAAAAAAAAAAAAAAAGGGTGTCGAGGAGGATAAGTTTTTTACAAATTTGCTTCAAAATTTGTCTGTCCTCCAAATCTAATACATTATGATGGATGAAATTTAAATATATGTTTAAATTCTCACACTTAATGTAATTTAAACAAATAGTATTTTGAATGATTGAGAATTTAAGTGTATATTAAAGATTCATCTATTATAGTGCATTTAACTTAAAAAAATAATTCGCTTTAAAACGAGCATATATGAATTATTTTCACTCTCATATTTATCATATTTATTATTTTTCTCACATCTATTGTCATCTATCTTCAAAACTTAATTTATCCGAGGTTGATGATTCACCGCCAACAGTGACACACCTCACTTATCATCTCTTCAGAATTTGAATCTCTTCATTTAATTTGTATGTTTTTTTTTTCCCTCCAAGAGATGATTGATATATTTCTACGTGTTATATAATTCTAGACAGACAAATAGAACTCGGATCACAATTTGTTTGTGACGTTGGTGATAGAACTCGGATCACAATTTGTTTGTGATGTTGGTGATAGGCAAAGCGGACACGATTTGAATTACTCAGAAAAAAACAATATTGTAATTTTCGTTCCAAAAAAGAAAAAAGAAAAAAATAGCGAAATTTACAAAAATAGACGACGATATTCCAAATGATTTAAATCCTTCTAATCAAATTGTCAATTTACTACAGTAAAACCACTTAATTTAAGTAATAATACAAGCAACTTGTGCTGTATAATTTCAAACACGTTTCTAATTATTGTTGAACTTTTCTAAGCATGCGGCCAGAAAAGCACTACCACCGAAGTCACTATATATATATAGTGATTAGCAAAAAGGAAAGGACACACAAGTCTCTTGTGTTTTTTATTTTTTTTATTTTTTGAATATTTAATAATTCTTCCATTTTTTTTCTCTTAAATACAGATGCAACAAAATATCCCCACTCACTTTCGAACAATAAGATCTCCAAAGAATGGCTGGCCTTCCTAAAGATTAGAACAAAATCCTTCTCCTTCCCTTCCTCTGCCAATCTCATTAACAATAATTAATTACACTTAATTACAATTATACCATTAATCCCAAAACTGATTTAAAATTACAATAATACTTCTCAACAAACACATAACAAAATCGCCGTTGCAATCTCGGAACTCCGGTGGAAGTTTCAGCTTCCCGGTACCGTCCCCGGGTAACAACCAATCACAGCGTGCCACGTCGACGGAAGTCGAACACGTGTCTGTCGTTTTGATTCGTTAACTTGAGAAAACGACGTCCACCAAGTCGAAGTCGCTGAACTCCACTTTCTCAAAAGTCGTCCCCGTCACCGTAATGGCGGGAAGCAGACCCAGCGTTCCGTCGAGGTCAAAGTCAAACTCGCAAAAGTTGTCATCGAGGAACCCGAAGTCGTGAAACGGCGTCGGTTCGTCGAAGCGGAGGACGGAGGTCGGCGACGACACGGCCACGTCGGACAGGTCGGAGCTGACGTCAGTAACGTCGGCGGTCGTCTCCGTCGTGACGGAGTTCGGGAAGTTGGTAACGGCGTTAGCGCCTTTGAGCTTAACGGCGGCTCTGTCGTACACAGTGGCGGCTTCCTCCGCCGTGTCGTATGTCCCCAACCAGACCCGCTTTTTCTGAGTTGGGTCGCGGATTTCTGCGGCCCAGCGGCCCCACGGCCGTCGGCGGACGCCTCGGAACTTCTTCCGGCGAGAGACGTCGGACTCTGGCGACTTCACAGGCCGTTTCGGAGCTTTAGCTTGCTTCGGAGTCCTGGTTGGTCCGGGAGAAGAACGTTCGAAGGTGATCTCTCTGATGTGCCTCTTCACCACTCTCCGTACGAACGGCTCAGATTCGTCGTCGCTGGAGGAGTCGGTGGCGTCGCCGTCAGTGATTATGATCCGGACGCACTTCTGCTCAGCTCCGGCCATGGTTTTCCTCGTCGTGGTTATGTCCTCCGAGTACTTAATCCCGCGATCTGAGAGCCTCTCGTGGCTAATCATCTTATAATTTTAGCAACAAAAGACAAAACCTAAAAACCTTTGGGAACTTATTAGAGAGATCACAGAGCGAATCTATGGCGGGTTCTCGACGGGGGTAAATAAAAAAAAAAAAAACGGAGGAAAACAGTGAATCAGCAGTAGGAGAAGACAGAGGAAAGAACAAACTGGAAAAAGGAGAGTATCTGACAGAAGCATAAGCTGTTTTCTGCCGCTGAGAGAAAAAGGAGGAGAGGATTTTGGTAGACCTGCAAAGGCTACGTGCAAAGCAGCAAAAGCCCTTGCAGGTTTTTAGAGAGAGAGAGAGAGAGAGACTTAGGAGTGAGAAGAATTAGAAGAAATAAGAAGGAGAAGAAGGGGCTTAATAAGATTCTAAAACAAGGAAAGAGAAAAAATGAGGAGAGAGAAAATGTCAGAGAAACGTCAAGGAGGGCTATATATAGTGCACGAGCGAGAAAGCAAGAGGTGAGAAATAGTATTAAACGGGAAAGACCGGTGGTTTTGGTTTTGATTTTGATTTTTTTTTTCTTTTTTGAGGGGGAAAAAAAAAGGTTGTGAGTGTGTTTGTGAATTTGTATGAATTTTCAATTAAGTGTGGGTGTGTAAAAGTCGTGAGTAATATTGTGTCATAAATTGTGGGGGTATGTGAGAACAGAAAGCGGGAAAAAAAACACAAAATGGTGCTTACAGCTGCAATGGTTGACGTGTTAAGGGCGGTGCTACTCACACGTCAATGTTCTCCTCAAAAACAAACCCCACTCCCAACCCCTACGCTTCAACTTCTACATTTTACATAAAAAAGCAGTTTCCAAAAAGTCGTCTTCGTTGATTTTTCAATTCCTTCTTCTTCTTCTTCTTCTTCTGTTTTTGTTTTTTTTGTTCTTAACCTTTTCCCTTGCACAAATAGATTTTTCAATAATTATTCTATTTCAAAGACCTTTTTTTTTCCCTAATTTTTGCTAAAATTATGTTCAAAGACTTGGTAAAAGTAATTAAGACTTTAGACTTTAGTGGCCAGCCTTTACGTTTATTTATTTTTGGGTACAAAAAAAAAATCTCATTAATTGATGTAGGATCTAATATTATCTAACCGGAAAACACTATACTGTTTATATCATATTTATTTCCGTCTCTTATTATAAGATTTTCTTTATTATTTTTGTTTGGACCTCCCTAATTTTGGCGGGAGTTAATTATAAAATGTTGATATTGTCCCAGGTGAGAGGAGCTAAAAAATAAAAATAAAAGAAAATAAAAGAAAACTTGAAATGGCAAAGATGCAGCTGATTTTACACGTTTTTTTGGGACAAGAACAGAAGAACTGGCCACGAGCTTACGTAAAATGCAGAGAATCGGATCTCAGTACAGCGAAAAACGTGATTTTGGTTTTTCATTTTTCTCCGCAAATCTTATCTTTTTCTCTTTTTAGTGTCGTTTTGTCTCTTTGGATTATGCTTGGGGACACACTAATCTCTTTTCACCTGTCCGCGTCGGTCTTGTAACTATAGGAACACCACTCACCACCAGTGTCGACTTCTGATAAATTGAGAGCTTCTTATTTCGACTCACTTGCTAATAACTCTTTTTTAGTGTCTCGATGACATTAATTCATAGACCTAACGTGCCTAGATCTTAACTGTTCATAAAGATCGAAGCAATTACAAAAGCTTATCCTTTTTTGTTTCATTTTATTTTTTAACTTAAAAGATGAACAATTTGAATTCTGCACCTTATAATATAATCAGATATCCTCATTTATTATTATTATTATTATTATTATTATATATGGTGGATGGAGATAAAATACGTAGAACTTACCAAAAAGTTAGGAAAACCTCACAAAAATCCTATGATCTTTTTCATCTAGTACTATTCGATTTAGCGTCTAGCAAACCAATTTCAATGTGGATGGAGCGTAAAAAGACTAGTAAATTACCAAGTGTTGCGCACTTTATTATATATTGCGGCTAAACAAAATACTAGTAAGAAAGGAATGAAAAGATGGATTTCGGTGAGAAACGACAATGATACGTGGGAAAGGGTTAGGAAGTTCCAATAAAGCCACTCAAAAAGGACCCCCAAAAAAAAAAAAAAAAAAATAAAAAAGTAGGCTAGAGTTGGTTAATGCTTGGGCAACAAGCAAAGGGCCTTCCTCGTGAAGGTGATCAATGATGTATCGAAGTGTCATAGAGAGAGAGAGAGGGGCCTTAGGACCGACCAAGTTCGTTGCTTGTCAACCAAGCGATGTTTTTTTTTTTAATTAAAAAAAATAATTTTTTCTTTTAATTTTCTAAATTATCCTCTAATGAGGTTTCTAGCAATATTTAACAAGACATTTTCATTAAATCATGCATTACCTACTTGTATTATTAATTACGACTCTACCTTTCAGCTTCCATATCACAATCTATTACCTTCTCCTTAAAAATTAAAAATAAAAATAAAAAAAAAAATAAAAGTCGTATACTACCAAAAAGGTGTAAAGATATAATCAGACAGATACGTACAACGTTTCAAACCGTATAAGTCTAAGTAGGGCTAGATATTCTATTGGTTACATGTGCAGTCCAAGGTTAAGGTAAAAACAAAAATTGGTATTTAATTGGTCAAATATTCATATTGGAGAACCCTAATCTCATTTGCTTTTGTCCACCTCACCAAGTCACTACGAACCACACATATAGTTTGCAGCCATCACTTCTCACGAAACTAGGTTTCAACATTCATACATAGAACTTTGAAAAAAAAAAGGAAGTAATAAACGAACATAGTTTTTTGGAAAATGAAAGGACTTTTA
Organism: Ficus microcarpa; assembly: GCA_025413485.1. NCBI lineage: Eukaryota > Viridiplantae > Streptophyta > Magnoliopsida > Rosales > Moraceae > Ficus > Ficus microcarpa. The sequence continues at coordinate 19,333,227 of CM046377.1, read as the reverse complement.
ACTAATGAACATTGGCATTTATGCCACAAAGGCATTGTCCAGGACAAGAGAATTGACCCCCAAGGAAAAACTCAAAATTAATCCGTTCAAGAAGTTAGAAAATCCTCTTTTTTTTTCTTTTTTTTTTTTTTTTTTTTTTTATAATTTGGTTTTGTTGGGTTTTCCCGTGTCATTTGACCTATAACAAGGCCAATAATTCACCCAATTTCCACGCCGTGAATTGTATCAAATTCAATGTAACGAGAAGACTGACTCAAACTTTGTCAGCATCAGAAACTTGGAAGCACTCCGCCCACCAAACATCAGTCTTTCAAGAAGCTAATGATGGTGGGTCGAACCAGGAAACCACGTGGGTTTGGATACCGAAGTCCAAGAGATAAATGTTATTTGAGCCCAGCAAATTGGATGCGAGTACCGTCTTTTCTTTTTTTTTTTTTTGGGGACATGTAAAACACGTGTTTACCTACAACATTCGACAACAGTTTTCACCTCTAACAACATTGTACAAAATTTTTTTAGCCATGCTGTCTACCACACCTCGTGGATCCAGCAAATCATGGCAATAATTAAACTGGAATCAACTACAGCGCTTGCACTTGTTAGTGATAAATTTTCATAATTCGAGATTGATATTTTTTCCATGATATATATATACACACACACACACACACACACACACACACACACACATTTATATATATATATATATATATATATTCATAATTCGAGATTGATATTTTTTCCATGATATATAGATAAACACACACACACATTTACATATATATATATATATATATATATATCTGTAGCTAGCTTTCGTGTCTAGGGAATAAGTGGAGTAAAAAGTAATTGTTCCCACCAAGGATTATTTCTTAAAACGTTTAATCTAGTAGCAAATCACAGACCATTTCACTTGATAAGAACTTAGCAAGCATAAATTACCGTTTTTCTTTTGTTCTTTTCCAACTTCAATATCTTGAAATGAATATTCACGATATGAGAACCGAGTTCCTTACCCATTTCAACTTCAAAATAAATAAATAAATAAATAAAAGCATTCCCTTTTTTTTTTTTTTTTTTTTTTTTTTTTGGTTTTTCAGACCTAAATAAGATGAAGAGGAGTCCATGCATCTGTTGTCTTGATAAATTTCATAATTCGAGATTGATATTTTTTCCATGATATATAGATAAACACACACACACACACATTTATATATATATATATATATATATATATATATATCTGTAGCTAGCTTGTCTGTTTAGGGAATAAGTGGACTAAAAAGTAATTGTTCCCACCAAGGATTATTTCTTAAAACGTTTAATGTAGTAGCAAATCACAGACCATTTCACTTGACAAGAACTTAGCAAGCATAAATTACAGTTTTTCTTTTGTTCTTTTCCAACTTCAATATCTTGAAATGAATATTCACGAAATGAGAACCGAGTTTCTTGCCCATTTCAACTTAAAAATAAATAAATAAAAAAAAAAGCATTCCCAAATTTTTTTTTTTTTGGTTTTTCAGACCTAAATAAGAGGAGTCCATGCATTTGTTGTCTTGTACAAAAGCTGAGAGCTTTTTCAAGTTTCACCTTCATCCCATGGCATACTTCTGTGTCCAACTGCGAGCAGTGGCCTCATACTTGGCTCTGTCGGTCTTGTACATGTGAGCAATTTCAGGGACAAGGGATCATCAGGGTTGGGGTCCGTCAACAGAGAGCATATAGATAGCAGCACCTGAAATACAGAAATTTCATATGAACAACCGACCGAAAGTTTGTTTCCGACAAGCTACAACTATTGATTCTAAAGATAGAATGTGGTTCAATATCGGAATCTGGAGCAAATCACAAACTGTTTGTTAAAACATGTTCCTCAGTTCATCAGAAGATCATATAATCACCTCCCAAAACATTAACTAGGAGAGTGATTGCTCGACAGTGTCATATCGAGTAGAATAAACAGCGTCATATAGAGTAGATTTAAAAAAAATTAAGCAAAGAACATGCTAAATCAAGTGAATGTGTAAAGACAATTTTCAATTTTTCCTTTCCTTACACACATGCGGGTGCAATGTTCATAGGGAAGGGAAGGCAATGGACAAACAAACCTTGGAAATCGTTAATGCAGGGCTCCACTGTTCTTTAAGAATATCTAAGCATATACTTCCATTGCTGTTAATGTTGGGATGGAATACCTTTGTCCTAAATGCAACCTGAAAAGATTTACAATCATAAGTCTCTAAAACTGCAACATAGCACCAGAAATCGTATTGAATGCTAGTATATAAAACACACACACACACACACAAACGAAAGATTGAACCTATAATGAACTGCACTACTGAAATCAAGTGAACAGAACAAAATGTCTAATATGTAAAGAAAATAACCTCAAACAAATGCATGCATCACAGGGTTCTGCAAATTCTCTAAGATACAGGATATGAACATTTCAGAACATTACACCATACACTCAATAGTCAATAAAATAACAAATGCATAAGATAAGCAACAAGGTTATAATCGAAATGTATACGCAAGATACAGAGCATCATTGGAACCAAACACCAATTCCTTCCGATGGCAATATGAATGGCGTCTTTCTACTAGATTGCACGAGGCACAAGTCATATGACAACATCAAATAGAAAAGACTAAATTGAAGACAGCAGGTGAACAATCCAGCAAAAAGTTAAAAGCAACTAGGCATAATGATCGTTCAAAAATTATTCAAAATTTAAATTACAAACGAAAGCTAAATTGATGGCGCAGTCACTCCTCAGTCATGCAATCACAAAACCAACACCCTTGCCATGTTTAGCGTTTTCAGGACTTGCACTACAAGACCAGGGCAACAGTGCTTAAAAGACTGAAAAAGCGGAAAAAAGTAAGGGGAAGAAGAAAAACCTTCGGGGGCTTAAAGGGGTAATCCGGAGGAAAGTGAATTGAAACTAGGAATACGCCTCCTGCATAAGGGCTATCAGAAGGACCCATAATTGTTGCTTGCCAGTGGAACATGTCCTCAGCCACAGGACCTACAAATTACAATACGCAAGGCAAAGTTTCACAAAACTTTCTCCCTATTTTACAATAGAAAAAAACAAAATAAAATTCATGTAATCAGCTGATGCACGTATCAATCATCACACTCAGCTCGTGGACTACAATAAAAATCTCAAATTCGCCATGTCTCCTTTCCAATTCATCTCAAAATCACATGTTCAACACCCTCATAACATTTCGTGTAATATGATTATATCATCCGCTAAACAGAGCCAAACAGGACTTGTGGTGTCAAATACAATTATCAGCAGCTATAATCCTATGCTAAAGCTCCGATTTTTGGCGCGCACACCAAAAAAAAAAAACCGAAAATTTGTATAAAATTAGGGAATTAAGCAAGGAAGGAAACAGGTAAAAAGGAGCAAACCTGCACTGCAAGAGGTAGGAGGATCCTTCTGCAAATCCTTGTGCTCCTTCAAGATACGTTTTGACGCCATTTTTACACCAACAAAGCTCTAATCCCCACCAAAAATAAAAATAAAAATAAAACGCACAAATCAGCACCAGATCGTGAATCCACACGCCAAAACAACCATGAAATTCTAGCGCAAAATTTATACAAAAAAAAAAATATATATAAATTAATTTTTTGCGTCGGAAGAAACGGACGAGACCTGTTCGGATCAAGAAGGAAACAAGCGGATCAAAGAGAGAGGATGGGGAAGAAATTTACCTAGGATTTTGAAGAGAAAATAGAATCGGTAACGATGAGATTGGGGTTGAGAAAACACCCCACCCAGGTATGAAGATTAATCGCAGAGAAGACGAAGACGAATAAGACCTCTGATGCAAACAACAGCCTGTATAATTATACGGCCAAATAAAGGTTCTAGAATTTTCTGTCATTATTCCAATTTGGCGTAGGATTCACGTCCCGTTACTTTTCTTTTTTAATTAAATTATTTCTTCTTTTAAATTTTAAAATCCATATTCCATTTTACCATTCTTCCCCCATCTACACCCCCACGGGAAGGACTGGAATAAAAAAATTTCTAAAATTACACCGATATCCTTGAATTTCAATGAAACTATGCCATTACCCCTCTGATTGAAAATATTTTTCTAAACATTCCTAAATTTCTTAGAGGGTGTTTGGTTAAACTGCTTGAGTTAGAGAATTAGAATTATTTTTATTAGAGTTGAGTAGAGTTGAGTTTTGAAATTATATGTTTAGTTGATTAGGTTAAAAAAATATAAAAACTTAAAATATGTTCAGATAAAATATATAGTAATATGGACATTATTTTTTTATCTTGAAATTTTATATAATTAAAAAATAATTATCTCATTTAGATTTGGAATAATAAAGGTATAGACTTTTTAAGTTTGAGCTTTTAAGTTAAAATTAGAGCTACGAACAGTAAAACTGAATTGACTATTAAAGAAAAATACAAAAAAAAAAAAATCAATTGGAGTTGAATGATTGGAGTAATTGTGCCAAACACGTGCTTATTCTAGAAAAAATCTACATGTAAGCATTGGCAAGCCTAAATATTTTGTCATGTTCATGTTCGTCTCCATCTTTTCATCGCCTTTCTTATGCTTTCCTTTTTAATTCCAACTCATATAATGATAAAATGTCATCTTTTTATTGATAGATTTAACTTATCAATGTTTGAATTGTTCTATTAAAAAAAAGATTAATAATAACTCATGTACTATGTCAATTGGCTTTTAAAAAACAGATCCTTATCATTTGACTTTTTGTGTGTCTACGTTTTATCAACAGAGGTAAGACAAGGGGAATACTTGCAACAGTTGTCCGCCACGAGAGGTGTTATTATAATTTGACAAAATTCTAAGGTTGTCAATGCAATTTATCAATTATCTGAGATTCTTGCAGGGTGATCCCTGACTACACCGGTGTTTTTTTTAATAGGTCCAACTACTTTTCCTCATTTCCCTCCCCAGCCTTTGTGGCCGTATCTGGTCTTAGATTCTATTGGTATCTATGTCCCCACACTGTCATCATGATTTTGTCATCGTGGCATTAAAAACTTTCCTCCCTAAATTATTTTATTGCTCCATTATTGAATTGTGCGGTTCTTGTACAATCATTTAACAGTTTTTTTTCCCCCTTTTCTTTCCTCTAGTCATTGTTAATGATTTCTTAGCAAATTTCTATTTCTATTGTCTTGACTCTCATCCCCTCCAATGAATAGGCAAAATTCTTCAATTATTCGTTATAAAAATGCTATTTAGACGAAAAACCCATTTTCTAAGCTGTAGAACCCTCATTTACCCATTTACCCAAAAAAAAAAAAAAAAAAAAAAAAAGCTGTAGAACCCTCACCGACATTTTTTAATTAAAAAGAAAAGAAAAAAAAAATAGACGCGTTTTGTTCAAATTCCAAGCATAGAAGTCATCATATAATGTCGTCTCAAATAACAACTCCATTCAATATGCAGCCCGTCGCAGGCCCCATAAAAGCAAGAATTCAAACTACTAAAGAGCAGGAAAAATATTCTTTTAAGTGCTTGGTTTACTTTTACAAGTGAGTTTCAAAAGCTTAATTCATTTGGCATCATTTTACCACTAAAATTACCACAAACCCGAAAAAAGAACTAAAAAAAGAAACTCAATTGACCCCCCAAAGGAGTCCTATGAACTAAGAGGCTGTGTAGTTTTCTCCTCTTCTGTCACAATAAGCTTGCCTTCTACAAACTCGCAAGCCGGAATTGGTACACCAAGCTGTTTCTGGAGCTTCTTCACAACGAAAACTTCTGGCTCCTCACACATTGTCACGACCGTGCCAGGCCTGCCGAGTCGACCAGTCCGACCAGCTCGGTGTGCGTAGTGAATCGAGTCTGTGGGCAAGTCCAGATTGACCACTAGATCACATTCCGCCACATCCAAACCCCTAGCCGATAGTTCGTTTGTAACAAGAACTCTCACCTCTCCGCTCTTGAATTTCTTCAAAGTTGTTGACCTAGCAAGCTTGCCAAGATCGCCATGTAGCTCCACGGCACTCATTCCACGAGCCTCTAGCTTAAAGACTGCATCCTTTAGTTGCTTTGTGTGATTCATGAAAACTATAACGGATTTGGCGTCAAGTGCGTGAACACATCTTCTCAATGTGTCAACCTTGTGTTGTAACCTTGTGACACAATGATAATGCTTCAGAGAGGGAGGCAGGCTCTCCACTGCTGGCTGACCCTGAAGATTTGAGGATGAACTTGGGCTGGTTGTAGGATTTGACAGACTTACGGGTCCTGTTTGCGGGATGGATTCTAGTGGAATGACTTTCTTGGCTTGGACAAGAAGTGGATCATTCCCCCAACTCCTGGCCGCTCTTATGACTGAAAATGGAACCGTTGCTGACACTAGAACAGTCTGGCGCTCAACCTTCCTCGCAAGGGAACTTTTCGATCCAATTGGGCCGGCGCCTGATCTTCTACCTACATGTTCCAAAATCCTGTGCATGTCCTCCCGGAAGTTAAACGAAAGTAGTTCATCAACTTCGTCTATGACCAAGTAGCGGCAGCCATGAGTGTGGAGCTTCCCAGCTGCACTGATCTCTGCAATCCGACCAGGAGTCCCCACAACAATGACAGGTTTGTTTTTCTTGAGAGCTTCTTCCTGTCGTGATCGATTTGCACCCCCTACAAGCTGCTGAACCACTCTTTTGTTTGCAGGGCCTAATATTTTCTCCACCTCCCTGACAATCTGCATTCCAAGCTCCCTAGAAGGAGCGACTACAACTGCTTCTATATCTGTTTTCTTCCCGGGTTCTCCACCTCCATCAGAAGTTTTCTTCTTCAGTGGGCCTACCTCAGCAAGTATGGGAAGCAGATAAGCCAGTGTTTTCCCTGAACCTGTGTAAGACTGAATCACCACATCATGACCTTTGAGAAGCACAGGAATCACTGCAGACTGAACATCTGTCGGTGTCACAAAGCGTTCACTCTCTAACCTCTCTATCAGGGATTGTGGAAGCCCAAGCTCAGAAAATGAATGGGCTGCAAATGGTGCAGCCTCTATTTTAAGCGTCTTCGGCTTCCCAGCTGACTTGACTGCATTGCTTCTAACTGCCTTCTTCCCTTTGGGGACTTCAGTGCGAGAATTCAGCCGTTTAACCTTATCTGTTTCCCTCGGTTCTGTTGTTCCAAGAGCACTTTTGATTCCAACACTTGCAAGACTGAGAGGCCCAAGATCACGATCAACCTGATGCCTAATCGTTACACCACTATGAAACCAAGTTTTCCTAGAAAACTGTGACAACTTTTGGAAGGGAAGTGACCCTCCAAAAAGGAGTAACCTTGACGAGATTGATGCTGTCATTTTTTGTAGGTCTCACCTGGTAGACAAACCGATCTTCAATAGCTTATCATAGTAGTATTCCCAACGACCGACTCTTCTTTGGTGTCAAATCTTTGAAGCTCAACCTGTAAAGAAAACATCATAAAAACGTCAACCTGTAAAGAAAACATCATAAAAACGGCAATTACGATTGCTTCTAGAATTAAAAAGTGGAAGAACAACCATCGTTAAAACCATTTCCAGTGAATCCCACATGAATGAGAAAAATGTAGTTTAGACATTTAAACAAACCCCATTTCCCTACTCTTTGAGGCATTTTGTCGAACACCATGAGCACTTAACAATTTTAAACTACTTAAAAACTGAACCACAAAAGTTGAATTAGCTTTTTAGAACACAAAAGGCAAAAGATTGTTTTTTCTTCTTCTTATTCCCTCAATCTTGATATAATTTTTGCTATCTTGGGAAATCCGGGACAAAAAACTTGAACTGAATAAAATAACAATCCTCCTCTTTAAAGTCACACATTCAATTGCAACTTTGCTTCCATTTTTAATAATAATAAGAATCCACATAAATGTCAATAAAACCAAAGAAAAACTAAAATTTGGTCAAAGAAACTAGGCAAGTAGATAAACAACCAATTAGAGAAATGAAATATATACTTATATATCTGTGTGTGTGTGTGTGTGTGTGTGTAGAGAAAGAGAGTACCTGAGACTTAAGAGGGAGATAGAGGATTTGGGAAAAAGCTTCGAACATCAGCAGGATATTTTTCTTGGGTTTCTGATTGTCGAGAGACCCGGAAGCAGAACGAGCATAGAACTTTGGGCTTTTGCCATCGAAGAACTTCCAGTTTTATCCATTCTCCGCTATTTTGCAGATAGGTCCTGTACTATTTTTGTATTTGCTTTTACCACATTTTTAATGCTTTTGTTTAAATTAGGTTCTCAGTCTTTTTACTCAATGTCGTTTGGATCATTAGTTGGAATTAGTTGATCATTTTAAAAATTAATTATAATTTTTGTTAATTTTTTAAAAAAAGATAAAAATCTAACAAAAAAATTATAATTTAATTGAAGTTAAACTAATATATCAAATAAAGTCTTACTAACAATGTTAATCCAACGAGGCATAATTCAGAACATTTCTCATTTAAGAAAGATTAAATTACAAATGAATGGGAAAATATATATATGTTTTATTCTTTCCTTTGAAATCCAAGGCCAATTTTTGCCCAAATAGTTGCAATAGTAGAAAGTACGAGTCTTATTATTGTTATTATTTTTTTTTCCAACAATAAATTTTTTGCCAACAATAAACTTTGGCGCTTTACGAACTGATTGACGATAATTTTTAGGGTAGGACTTTATTTTGTATTATTAATAGAAATTGTTATTTAATTGTTAGACTTCTTTTTTTATATATCATTCATAATTTTATTTATTGATCATTTTGTTAAAAAAAAAAAAAAAGTATTCTAAAGTAATATTTATCAATAATGCAAAATTGAATATCCTATTTTAGAAGCTCCTAACTTAAAAAAAAAAAAAAAAAAAAAAATTTTGCATTTTGCGAAATTGAAGGACTATCTTAGAGCTCCTAACCTTAAAAAAAAAAAAATGTTTGCATTTATGATAACTTAAGATTAAGTATGGAAATGAGAGAACTTAATGCCCATTAAAATGTTAAGCATTTCCATTCCTTTTCTTTGTTTGACCTAGTCCATTTGCCAGTGATTAGTAATCTAACTTTTTTTTTTTTTTGAGGGAATATTACTAACCTAACTAGTAACTACGCGTTTCCATTTGTTGTCTGAATCTAACTTGTTAGTTGCCCCCCTAATAGTATAAAACAAATCATAAATTTAAGAATTTGATCATACAAAAATTATCAAATACTAAAGATACTTAAGTAATTAGACGACTTGCCAAATTATAATCGAAAGGACAGTAACAAGCAAATGGATCAACACATTTGAACTCCCCAGCTTCAACCTGAAAATCTTTTAATTATTCCTCCTCATTTAGCTAGTAAGAATGGATGAAAAAATCACCTTACCAAACTTGCCTAAAAGCCTAAAACACAGAAAGTCTCGTCCCATTTATCAAACAATTCATCAAGATGATGATAAATTTCTGCCATTAAAGTGTGCAAAAAGCAAACAATGGAATTTTCTTGACATGATTCATGGTTTTTAAAAGAAACCTTCTCGTTAAAAAACATTTCTTTGTTTTTATACAATTTCAAAAAAAAAAAAAAAAAAAAAACCGTGCACTCAAATCATAATGTAAAACAAATTCTATATCTTTCCTCTTGGGTCCTCAGAAAGGGCAAATCCTAACACTGCAACGAGACTTCTTCCCTTGATCAACCTCACTTTTCCGCGGACTGCACGAAACCAACACCGGAACTCCATCCATGTCAATCCCTCCAATGTGAAACCCCACCTTTCCTCTCAACGTCACGTCGAGGACCGCCTCCGAGTCGTTCAAATCCGACACCAATTCCTCGGCGTCCTCGCCGCTCTTCTCCACCGCGGTGCCACTTTCAGCTCCGTGGTATTCCTCGGCCCCTGCGAAAACGCGCCGATCCTTGTCCTCCCCAAATCGACCCTCTGCGACGACGCCTCCACCGCCAATTGGCCGAACGAGACGGCGAACTTCTCGTTCTGGTTCGAGAACTCGATGAAGAGCTCGATCGAATCGGCTACCTTGGTGGAATTAAGCCGCCGGAGCTCGAGGCCGGCGATGGCGATCTCCGGGAGAGTGGCGTGGAGAAAGGCGGCGAAGAGGATGCCGACGAGGAGGACGAGGAGGACGACGGCGAAGAGCGAGAGGCAGGCCCACGCGCAGAGGGAGAAGCAGAATGGGCGGCAGTTTTTCTCGTCGGGGAGTGGGTGGTTGTGATGTTGGTTGTGCTTGGGAGGCAGGTCGGAGAAGAGGACGTGGCGAGTATGACGGGGAGTCTTCGGCAATGGCGGAGCTTTTCGGGAATCCGCCATTGTCGGAGAAAGGTCCGACCTTGAGGAAGGAGGTGGAGGAGGAGGAGGAGGAGAGGTGTTTGGGAGCTCATATGAGCGGTTGGAGACGAATTGCTTTACCGTGGAATTTGGAGGACCGTTAACTATATATGGTAAACTGTATAGTTGTTATAAAGTTGGCAATTGGCGGGAAAGACTTCTGTTCCTTTTTTTTTTTTTTTTTTTTTTTTTTTTTAGAGGATTACAATGAAAAAAGGGGAGCATCTAAGGGGAAAAAAAAATATTTATCATTTTAGAAAAAATTTTATCTGTTAGTTAAATAGAAATCTACCTGTAATTCTTTGTAAAGTTTTTTTTTTTTTTAATTTAGTATGAGGCACATTTGAAAATATAGTAGTATGATTGCTTTAAAAGAAAGACGTGAGATTTCGCTGTTTTGTATTGGATGTGATAATTATTTTGTAACAATGAATATATCAGTTATTTTAGTGAGTAAATACAAAATATCTAGCCTGTAATTATGAGATTTACAACTTTTTTTTTTTTTTAATTCTTGCCCAAAATCAGCCATTTCACCAAATTGCTCAGAAATTAGAAGGACGAAGTTCTACATTTTAGGCTCGTTTGGTTCGTTAGTTTGAGTTAAAATATTTTAGTTGTAATAGTAAATTTTTTTGAATTTTCAGAAAAGATAAAAAACTTTTTAGGAAAAAGACAAAAACTTTTTGGAAAAAGAAAAAAAGTTTGAGTTGAAACGGAGATGAACTCGTGTACCAAACGGGCACTTTGAGTAGACATAGAGCGGTTATTACGTAGATGCTTTACAAACGCTGTCAGTTTTTGTCATTTGCATGCTAAAATAAAAATAAAAATAAAAATAAAGCGTCAATCTGAGATGCGTAGAACCCCAGACAATGTAACAACAGATTATGTTTGTGCATTGTTTTGCTTCATAACGGTCATATTTCGGTCGAAATCGCATTTTAAAAAATAAGTACACAAAAGTACAAAACTGACAAGATTTGATATAAATCTGCCGGTAACCTTCCGGCCCTAGAATTCTCCAATAAAGAAACAAGGCAGATATGAAATGGCGACTACACTGAGTTCCTGAATGAAAGACCATCAATTAATTCATTTTATGTGCAAATTACATCAAATCATGAAAATAAAATAAAAAAACCTCCACCTAACGAAAGTAAAAATCTAACGGCACTAAACCCCTAAGAAAAATCGAAAACTCTGGACAGATTCACACTCTACCAAGTGATACGAGGATGTGAGGTAAGGTTTAAATGATGCTCGGAAAAAGGATCCGGAGCTGAGTTAAAATACATTTATTTCAATCTTGCTTCCATTAATCAGATGAAAAAGAATTTTCAGCTGAAATTCGTAAACGAGTTACACGAATCATGGAGTCTGTGCAGTAGAATCCTTGGACTTGTTCTCTTCTGAAGACGGTCGGTTCTCTGAGTCAGATTGCCGGATTTCCTCGATCATTCTGACAACTTCCTCCATGCTCGGCCGCATATCTGGAACCTTTGTCACACAGGCCATGCCAATTTGCAACATCTGCACCATTTCTTCTTCGATGTTTTGGTACCTCATCAGCTCGACGTCAAAGACCTCGGCCGTCCATTCCTCCCTTACAACAGAGTGGAACCCACCTAGGGAGATCAACCATGTCATCACGGGTTGGCGACTGAATTGGAGCTTTTCCTGTCAACATCTCCAGGAGGAGGACGCCATAGCTATACACATCAGACTTATGGGTGTGTTTACGGAGATTCAATCACCTCAGGAGCACGATACCCCGCGCTCCTAGAAGGAGTGGCGTGTGCATTCATAAGAGGCGTCAGGCCAAAATCAGATATGCACCCATCAAGATCTTGGTTGAGGAGGACATTTGAGGCCTTGATATTGCCGTGAGTGAACTTTGGACCACCCATAGAGTGAATGTGCGCAATTCCCTTTGCGGTTCCGAGGGCAATCTTTACCCTGGTTTCCCAGTCTAGTGGAGTTCTTCCACCTCCCCTGTTTCCTGTTTATGAAAATGAAACTCGGTATTGTGAACAAGAGTATTTCACCAGAAAAGGCTAGATTCAACACAGATACGAGAGTCTCATTGTCTTTTGATGAGAAACGAGGAATTACAAACTTTGAATAAATTTAGATCATCAAAATCTAACAGTATCAAGAACATTAAAGCCCAAAAAGCAGGGAAAATGAAAGGGGGAAAAAAAAAAAAAAAAGACCACCCGACGCAAGATCGGGATGAGAACAAGATGTCAAAACCAACAATGAAATATTCCCTTTCCCCAACCAAAAAAAGCAAAAAAAAAAAAGATAATCTCAACATCAAGCCAATTACTTCAATCGACTAGGTGCGTAATTAGCCTATACAAAAATTCATTCTGCATGGTACATGCTCTAAACTGATGCGCGAGAGCACATGAAAACTTTTCCAATGTCCTTGATATACACATTGTACTTTTGTTCATGTCACTAAATATGCAGAAGTTTTCATTGTCAGCTAATTTATTGTCAAAAATGCAAAAAAGAACACTAAGAAGATCGGGATATGCATACCGTGCAAGAGGGCAGACAAACTTCCACGTTGGACATAGTCATAGACCAGGAGCTTCTCATCCTTCGAGTAATAATAGGCACGGAGAGGCATAACATTTGGGTGTTGTCCGACCCTTCCAATAATCTCCATTTGCTGTTCAAAGTCCCTCTTTCCAACAACCACTTCCTTCAACCTTTTTACTACAACTGTTGTTGCCTCCTCTAATATAGCCTTGTATGCCGTACCGTAACTGCCCTTTCCCAGCACTTCAGCTGAAGCTCTCAACAAATCTTCGAGATCAAAGTTATAAGAAGAACCTTCGAAGAAAACTAGCTTGTTCTTTTCGGGTTCTTGTACCCCGCTCCCAAACTCTTCTCGGGGCTTCTCACCCCTCCCGACACTAGCAGCCTTTCCTTTCAGAACACCAGCACCCGCACCATCCTTTTTCTTGAAACAACAGAGAATAATTAATAAAGCTAAAATAAACAGCAGCGCAAACCCACCACCAGCAGCAATGGCAATGATAGCCCACGTTGGAAATTTCTTGTTGGGCCTCTTTCTTTCCGAGGAATAGCTGGTAGCGGAGGGAAAGATGGAGGTGGAGGCAGGATGATGGAGCAACTTCTTAAGAGGTGTTCCGCATAGTTGCGAATTCCCAAGAAACGATGAATTCGGGAACCTTTGAAGAGATAACGGGATAGATCCATTAAGGTTATTGTAGCTCAAGTTCAAATGCTTTAGCCCAGTTGCACTGAGATCGGGTATTGGTCCAGAAAGGGTGTTGTTCTGGAGGTTCAGCCCTGTCAGTTGAGTCAAAGTTCTGTATTGTTTGTGGAATTTTTCCAGAGAACGAATTAGACGATAGATCCAATACATTAAGTTTGGGGGATAAAGAGGCGGGAATTTCTGCCAGAGAAGTTGTTGTGTTGGAGATACAGATAGTGGAGTGAAGGGAGGGAAGTAATATCAGAAGGAAGTTTCACCGCTAAGGAGGTTCGATCTAAGGCTGAGAACTCTGAGCATATCTAGCTTACCAAGCGTGTTGGGTGGGATAGTGCCTATAAGCCCAATACCAGGAAGGCGGAGGGAAAACACACGAGTACCGTTTTCAGTGCAGTTAACACCAACCCATGACGTGCAGACGGGTGTTGCCGAGCTCCATTTGAGGTTCCGGAGATGAGGAACAGCAGCAGCAAACTGGAGGAGCGCTTGCTTATCCGAGTTAAGGTCAGCAATAGCCGAAGGAAGAAGAATGACAATGTAAACAATGAAAAAAAACACTACAGCCGAGCGGAGCTTCATGGGGAGCAGAGCACTTCGGCAAAGAATATGAAGTCAAATAAATAACTTGTTATATCCACAGGCCACACTTTTCTCCTGGTTCAGCATAGAAAAAGAAAACAACAGCGTAACATCAGCGCGTTTCACAGAAAGAAAGAGGAACCATACATGAACAATTAATTATTCAGAAAAACGGGACGAGATTTTTGCTCACTATATAGTCCTCTACTCTCTCCATAACATAATTAGTGTCTATAAATCAGTCAAACAATTTCTATTTCAATGTGTCACTTTCAAAGCAATAGCATTCAGCATTTTAAGAAAACCACATCCTCATGAGAGAAAAGGGTCATTATTTCGCTTCGTTTCTCGGCGACATTCTAAGATTTCGTAAGCTCTAAACATCTCTAAAACATTCAACCTTACATATTCTTTGGTTGGTTACTGCCCCAACCTCCAAGGGAAAGCCGTTTCAGCTTAAAATGGTTGTCTGGACAAAGAAAAAGTACCTAAGACAAAACTAGTGAAGATTTCTTGTACACAAAATCGTGCTAACCACGATTTCAGTCGAAACATATCTGGTTAAATCATAGAAGAGAGAAGGAATTCTACAATTTTCCTAAAGTCTTACCTAAACTTTACAAAATAAAAATAATGGACAAAAAAAAAAAAGGCCCAAGAGTGGTTTAACAACCACGTTGGTACTTCAACCAAGCAAAAAAGTAGACAAAATAAAGTTGAAAAATCTTTGTAGAAAAAGCATTAATATTCATTTTCACAAGCACATTCACCAAATTCAACAAACAAAATGGGTTACGAATAATCTCCAACAAAAAAAAAAAAAAAAAAAAAAGAACTGGGTTTTAAGCCAAAAAAAAAAAATCCAAACTTTAAACTAAATTGAAAAACACTCTTTGACAACAACCCAGATCTACAACTTGCTCAATCTAAAGAAAGAGCAAAACGCGAAAATGGGTACCTGGGCTGAGCTCAAGAGCAGCCATTAGAGCTCGGTGGACCTCGCAGAGGCCAGCATTGGTTCCGAAACGACGCAGTTCAGCGAGCATTCAGATCCCGGGCATTGGAGCTCTTTGATAAGCTTTCGAAACATACGAGGAAACCCAATCTGGGTTTTTAAGGATTTTGGTCGGATGATTAAAAGCCGATTAAGCTTTTGTCAATGGTTTTAATGTGAAAATTAATAGCCAGAGTTGGTAGATGATGGAACTGACAAAAAGGGCAAAAGTGCAAAGAAAAAAATAAGAAAGAAGTAATTTTGGAGGTGGGAATTTTTCAGCTTGGGTTCTTAAAAGATCAGAATACAAGAAACGGGTGTGGGTGTCTCTTTTTTTGGTAAAATAAAAGGGAAAGAATTAAAAACAACTAAGCATGAGAGAGAGAGAGATAGAGAGAGAAGAGAGATAATAATAAATTAAAGAGCTCGCACTGGAACTTGACAGTACGACTCTGACTCTGAGAGAGTAGAGAGGAGGAGGACTGGAGGAGAGAGTAGAGAGAGAGAGTAGAGAGAGAACATGCAAAATTGACCATAACATTTCAAAGAACAGACCATATTTTATTATTAATTTATTATTAGTCTCATTTTATTGCGGTTAAGTTGGCTTTTTCCTCAATCAACTGAAGCGGACTCTCTATCTGAACTCAAAGAACTCAAAGAAAGAGTATATTTGACGGTGGGGTACCCTTCGCTGTAAAGACAGCTCGTTGGTCTAATTTACAATGGCTGTCGGAGGAGACATTTGGGGGCGAATTTTTAAGGACACGTTTGGTTTCAAGTTTAATTTAAATTAAATTATATTTTTTTATTATAATTTTAATTATTTTTAAAAATTATTTTTATTTTTTTTTAAATTACTATTGAAACTTAAAAATCTTAAATTAAACTCGTTCATCGAACACTCTTTTAGATTTGGTTGGAAATATATATTTGGAGATGACTTCTAAAAAAATTCAATCATATAAAAAATATATAAAAATTTAAAATGTATTTGAAAAAAATATAAAATATATCTTATTCTATTTGTTTTGTCGTTGTGATTATTTTGACACAAGAGTCATTTTATTTGGATTTGAAATAAAAAAATTATATATTTTTAAAATTTGAGTTTTTTTATAAATGGAAGAGAGGAAAAAGAAGATGCAAAATTAAGAGTTTTTGATTAAATAGTAAAGTTAAACTTCCCCAAACAAAGCCTAAAATTCAATCGTCTAATATAACTTTATGATATTGGATAATGGTAGATAATTTTCTAGGTTACGTAATCATTTTTGCTTTTTATAAACGTCGTCTAATTTGAATTGTGTTAAAAGCCCTCAATAATCCCAATGGATTAGAATTTTTATTTATAAAAAATAAGGAAAAAAAAAGATTTTAATACCATGAAATGTGGGGATAGTGGGGTTGAAATTGGAACGTGGATGGGGTGGATTTACTGGATACAAATCAAGAAGCAACTGGCCCACACTTTCTCTTGTTTTTTCCTTTGTGTTTTTATTTTTTTGTTGGTTCAGCTTTTTTTTTTTTTTCAATTTTCTTTTCAGGGTATTATTAGTACATGTCTATATGATCCCTGTGGGTCTCTCTATGCCTTTCTGCACAACATGCACAAATTATTATTAGTCTAATTTATTTTAAAAAACATTCTTTAACATCTACTGGTTAATATCACCACTAAAAAAAGGAAAAGGAGAAAAGGAAAGTAGACTTTTTTAAATTCTTCTGGTTGGAGAGAGTAATAATCACAAAAAGAAAAACAAATTTTCAGGAAGAAAAAAAAAAAAGGGAAAAAGGAAAATACTTTGACTGTTACTTGTGGTTTGTGCTGCGTTGTTGCATGTGACGCGTAAAGCATTGTCCTCTTCTTTTTTTTTTTTTTTTCCCCCTCTTATCGTTGGTCAAGAGAATGGAGAACTTGGTCTTCAGCAAAATTCTTCAATTTTGTGAAAAATTTGAGCGATAAATGAATTAATGTTTCTAGTTATTAATCATATAAGTGGTTTAAATTTAATGAAAAAGCATTATGAATTTCATCATGTAAGATTTTTTTTAAATTTCATCCGACGACTAAGAAATAAGAAAAATATACATGTACACGTAAAATTGAGAGTGTGTTTGAAATGAGAAAAAAGTGAAAGAAATGAGAAAGATAAAGAGACATTTAATGATTGTTTGATAGAATAGATAAGAAGAAGAAATATTTTAGAAAATGGACTTCAAATTCTTTAAAACATTCTATTTTTTATCTCTTGTAAATTAGAGAGATTATTATAGAGATTACATATAATAATAAAAAAAAAAAAAAAAAAAGATCTCCCTCTTTTTCTCATTTTTCTCACCAATGTGATTTATCACTCACTTATTTCTAATTTGGATCTTTCCTACCAAACATTTCCTTAGTGACTGAGAGTGGACAATAACAAATTCAAAGTCCCCACAATATCATTTCATTTCTACATAATTTTTATGATAAAATATGAAAAATCACTTATTCATAATCAAATCTATACGAAAAACTTTTAATTTTGTTTTTTTTTTATTTTCATATAATTTTAATTAAATTGATAACGAATCCGACCGGGGAGGGATAGAGTTTGGTCAAATAGATGGAATTGTTGGTCAACGGCTCAAATCTAACTGCTCAAAGTGGCTTCAGATCCAACTGCTTTAGCGAGGTGTCTTTATGATATTGCTTTAACCGCATGAATTGGGTTGCGGCAAAAAGAGGGGTTTGGTTGGTTTTCAAACCAAATTATAATTCTCTCAAAATAATTGCAGGGCCTTTTTTCTTCTGCTTCGTGTCCCCTTTGGTACGGAGCAAGTGGAGCTAGTCAAAGAAGTTTCATGAATTCTGATGGAGTTGTTTTGAAATTTTTGAATTGCGGCCATAATTTCATTTTTTGAATACTACAACTGAAATCCTAGCTAGCTCCTCAATATTCTCAAAAGAAAAAAAAAATCGAAAAAAGTCATGGCTTCTTTCTATTATATATATATATATATAGAACCAATGTGTAAATGTCGCCCCCCTTATCATTACTGTATAAGAGTTTTTGTTCAAATTAAAATAACATCTGAATAGACCAAAATAATAATAAATAAATAAATAAATAAATAATATTAGTGAGACAATTAAAACAAAAAAGAATATACCAATTATTTATACAAAGAATAACACAAGGAGAGGCTATGGTAGAGCCTCATTTATATACTCTATCAGTAGAGCTTATTTTTAAATCGTTAAGATGTAACCAAACGACTGAAATGTTATTTGTGTATAATAATTATAATGCATCTTACCTCGTATTAATAATATAAACTAATAAATTATAAAATAATAATTATAAAAGAAATTAAAAAAAAAACTAACATTGTTTACAATTGATGATATCGGAGGGGAGCTCATTACTAACGTCCTAGTGGGGGGGGGGCACAGTGCAGATCTGGTCGAGGGAGGGGTCTTCATCAAACGTTGGAGGGGTGCACAGATCTGACGTTTTTGAGGGTGGCACTAGGTCGACATGGGGAAGAAAGTCCGTCACCAGCGTCCAAGAAGGAGGGGGACAAGTGGGCTCATAGCCAGCATCGAGGAGAGGCCTCTTCATTAGCCTAAGGGGTGGGGGGCATAGATTTCGTCGAGATAAGGGGGTCTGTCGCCGGCGTCGTTGGGGTGGGCTCTTGGCAACGTCGAGGAGAGCGGTGCCTACCACCAACCAAAGTTTTTTTTTTAATTTTTTAATTTATCAGTCTATACTAATACGATGAAAGGTATATGATAATTATTATATACAAACAGTATTTAACCGTTCAATTACATCTTAACGGTTTAAAAATGACTGTACTGATATGATATATAAATGAGGCCATACCACATACTTTCTCACCATGTACATGTAACTCTTTTCATTTTTGTTTTTGTTGAAAGTAATTTATTAAAAATTCTTACATAATTAAAGTAGTAGGTAGTACTCTTGAAGGCTTAGAAAAACCCTTGATCCAACAACTCTTAACCTATTCCCTGTTTTTATTATTTATTACCAACCACTCTCCACCTGTTTGATCTCAAAATACTTTATCTTCAATCGCAAGCGAAAAATGGAATTTCTTTAAAAGATGATATATCCCACTATGGAATATATAATATATATGCAAGATTTATATTCGCAAAATATATATATATATACATATTACTTGGGACTTTAACGAAGAACATTTAATTTATTTCCCATAATTTGCTCTCAATTTTAAGCTAATTTAAGAGGTAATACATTGGTTTTACATATATTCTAATACTCGCATTTATATGTGGGTTGGACAATTGTGTAGGTAAATTACATAATTTAAAGCCAACATGCGACGATAATGGAACATAGTACAATAACAAGCATTTGAATTTAAAGATAAGAGGGATCTATTTTTACACTGTCTTATGATACGAAGTCAGATGTAAAATTATCATCAAGTTATATTTGTAACTCTAAGAACTTCTTATTTTGATATCATTTAAATTTATTATATCTTATAAAAGTTTAAGGATCAATGTAGATTTCCGTATTAAGTTGAAATTTTTGAAGAGAAAACATTAAAAAAAAAAAATTGATTTTTGAATTTTAATTAAACATAGATTCAAATGGATGTTAAATTTTTAAGAGGTGTGCCAAGGTTTATTCTATAGAACATGTAACTAAAGATAAAAAATGCATTTTTATGCAATAATGACAGAATAATTTTATACTAGGTCAAGGTCATAAAAATTAAAGAAAGAAGATCAAAGAAAATATCCCACATCATTTTTAGAATATTCTACTATATATGGAGTATTTTAATAATATGGGTATCGTGTAATAGCTTTTTTTTCTTCCTACTCTTCCAATTATAAGCAAACTCAGGATCATATCCAACTTAAAAATGTTAAGGGGGGAAAATAATTAAAAAAAAAAAAAAAAAAACAAAAAGCAAAAAGCAAAAAGCAAAACAAAACAAAACAAAACAATGAATGGGGAGTTGTAACCCCCTATGATGATGTCTCAACTTTGTTGAAAGGATTCTAAATATCTAGCAAATATAATAAAAATAAAATAAAAATAAAAATAAAACTTGTTTAAAGGGATCGTGATTACTATTGGGCTCGGCCATGTGAGAAATATAATATAATATTACACAAGAAAACTTGCTACGTGAAAAAGGAGGATGTAGCATGACTATGGCATGGCCTCTAATCACATCATCAGCTTGTCCACGTCCATTTATGAATATTATCATATCTATAATGAATAAATTGACTACGTAGAAATAGGACACTTTTGTTTTTCCGCAGGTGTTACTAGAATTGAAATATTTGTTGATCATATATGTAGTATAGTTTGATGATGGGCAACTGCATGTATATCACCGCATATAGATACACGAATGAATAAATAAATAAAAACTCTAATATGATTAAAAAATGGTTGATCTCACTTTTACCATGAAGTGGTAGTTTTAATGTATTTGCCACACTAATTATCAAATTGTATATAGTTTTAATAATATTATACCATTTCATCTAAATTCTTAAATTCAATCACGTAAAACATAAATACTAATAATATTTAAGCAAATTGAAGAGTTTTTAAAATCACATTAGAGGGAAAATCATTGAAACAAGAAAATAGGATAATAGATCTACACTCATTCGAAAATTATAAAGAGTATTTTAGTTTCTCTTTAATAAGTAAGAGTTATAGACCTCATATCGTTAAAAAATAAATAAATAATACATGTAAATTATATAAGCACCCTCTAATAGGTATGAAAAATGTTATTGTCATGATTGTTATTTTTTTTAATCAGTAAGAAATTGATACAGAAACTGTATGATAGTTCAAACAACATAAGCGACATGAATTTAGAGACGTAACACGTTAGTCGATAACGTATATATATTTGATGATAATTGACCGTGATAATTAGCATTTTGTCTTTATTTGAAGAATGGGGTTGATGATTACTATGGATAATAGAGCAATACTTGAGTGTATTTTGTATAGTCTTATGATTTATGAGAAACATGATTGTATAAATGCATGTAAAAGTAGTACATATCATATGGTTTTGCCACAATTATTTTCTCGTGCTTGCTTGTGTTTGCTGATTTCCGTTGAAAGAAGAACTTGGAGACATACGTAAAGGTGTCCTGAGACTAAAATAAAAATATTTAAAAAAAGAAAAAACAGCATGCGAATCTCTCATTAATTGCTTGTAAGAACAATTAATATTGATTTTCATCATCAAATTTTAACGAAGAGAACAGAGCTAACCTGGCAGACGAGTACTACAAATTGTGCTGCAGTCAGAAGTCCTTTTTTTTTTTTTTTTTTTTTTTTTTTTGTTTAAGGCATTCATAAATGACAACGGATTTGCAAGTATAAATTGGAGCAATGTTTGGTATTATCGAAGCTTCCAAATTATAAAATCTGACTTAATTAGATGTAAAATCTTTAATGAAACTCTTATATATATGTATTAAATATTGGAACGTCAACTTCTCCCCAAAAATCAAATTTCGTATTAAAACTGGTCATAAAATTAAAAACTTGTCCTTGGAATATAAAATAAACCACTGTCATTTTGATTGATAAGCCTTTTATCGTGCATAGGATCAAGTGCCAAGCCTTGGCTCAACATTGAGTTATCTTCAAATGAAATCAAAAGCGTTTGACTTAAACAGGATATTCTACATATCTTTATTCTTATTCTTATCTGTCATGGTTTTTTTTTTTTTTTTGGTAGAAATTATCTGTCATGGTTTAAATGAACGAATAAAGGTTCAAGCAAAACAAAAAAACAAAAAAAACAAAAAAACAAAAAAAAGAGGTTTTCTTATAAGAACTTCTACTATATGACATTCTATTTTATACTACTAGTAGAGATTATTTTTTAACTACTGATTTAATTTTTTAACGACCGATGAATGTTAACGTAAAAAATTTACAGCGAGGAACAAATTATAACAAATTATTGCTGAAGTCATGGACCGTTAAAAAATTAATCTACCGGCCAAAATAAAGTTCTTGCCAACAGTACATAATATAGAATCTATAGTAAAAACTATTTTGTGGTCCTTTTTATGTTTTACTAGATTATTAATTTCTTTGAGTCAACAATAATAATCTAAGATTATTTGGTCCTTTTCATGTTTTACGATATTGCCAGTCTTTGATTGTCCACATTAGAAATCAAGACGCGATACAGAAATTCTCCAGTCATAAATCATATCATTTAAAAATTAATATAAAAATAATAATTCCCACCAAGTATGCAAAATAGCAGGTCTTATATATCTTAGAAACTTCATTCTTTCATGGTCCTTTTTAAGCTTTTCCGTCTCATTCATGTCTCTAAATTAAAAAAATTGTTGAAAATTACTACATCTAACTGTCTAAATGAAATCATATTTATGTATTTCTTCTAATTTCAAACGAAACATTATGATATTAGTTATTCTAAAATTTTGTCATAGCTTTTCAACTGTCGGTGTTACTTTGAATACTTTTATATGTCATTAAAAAAACTGTATTTGAGAGGGGCAAAGTACTGTATTTATGCAGAGAGAGAGAGAGAGAAGGAATGCAAATTAGACAATAAAATTAATGCACGAACTTGTTTTCTTTTGCAAAGAATTAAATGCAGAGGGACGATCTGCATGAGATTACAGCACAGAAATGGAGACCCATGACTGATGGCGTACCTACTCTCCCACGAGGCGAATCAATGCGTGGTCCCCAAGTAATTGGTTTGGAATAATTTGCTTTCTTAATTGCCAAAACCAAAGGAAATTAGTCACAAATAATTATACTGTTATATGTAAAATATAACAGCTAATCATCTCTCCTTGTTCATTACGACCTTAATTTGACAAGGATTAAGAAGTCAAAGGCAAATGCAACTTTCACCACATGGTCAAGACTCGGGTTGTGGTTAAAAAGCAGAAGAAAAACAGTTGAAATATGGTTGGGTCTTTGTAAATGGCATCTTTTATTAGACCAAGGTCAAGCATTAGGCATACCTGATCAAACTTAAAGAGCTTAAGCAAAACATAATCATAAAGCAAAATCATATATATATATATATGAAGCTTTTACGGTAATTTATTTATAATCATAAAACTAATGGAAGAAAAGTGACAGTGAGAAGGCATTTATAGAAGAATCTTGAGATCCAAAGTTGTTTAGTCAGGGGAAAAAGAAAAAAAAAAAAAACAGAGAGAGAGAGAGAGGAGGCATTGGATTGGATCAGAGATTTCAATTTGTTTAAGAGAACCTCAACTTTAATCTCCAAAGAAAATAATCCATACCAAACACGATTAAGAAATATATATATTTTTTTTCTTTCTATTTTTGCTCACTGGAATTGTGTCTTTTATTTTCTCTCCCTCCAACTAATACTTAGAACTAATAAAGTCATTATTTCTATAATTATGAAAGAAAGAGTCACGAGTCATGAAAAGAAAACAAAAAACTGTGAGAAATTAATTAATTATTAAATAAAGGGGAAAAGGAGAATGGTTTTAAGAAAGACACAAAGGCAACCGACAAAGATGACGGCTACCACTCAGTGCCATTCAATCATTCTATTCGAATTACGTGTTCTCTATAACAAATCTCTGCTGTTTTTTAGTACCCTTTGGAATCTTCCAATCCCAATTAATTCCCATTTTTCCTTTAACAAAAAAAAAAAAAAAAAAAAAAAAAGGAAATTCCTATTCCCTCTCTGAATGGAAACATGTCTTCTACTTTTTCAATGGAAGTTTGTAAATTTTTGGGTTCGTTAATTGAAGTTGGATGAAAAAAGGAAAACTTCTTTCACAATCAAAGTGAGAATGTACAAGATTCGTTGAACTGACTGAGTGTGGTTCGGCCTTTTCCTTTCTGGAAGTTTCCATCGGGGCAAAGGCAAAATTTGAAATTTCGTTTGTAAAGTATAGACTATAGGCCTCTCGGAGTCAAACAATGTTGGTCCAAACACCATTCCATGACAAGATCTTTAACCTGATTTAGCTACCAAACACCGACTAATAATCACTCCAATACTTTGGCTTCACTTTGCAATTTGCATCTCCATCCCTGTTTCTCTAACCATCCCACCTCCCAAAAACCCATTCAAGATTCCCCTACTCCCCAATCTAAAAGGTTTCGCTAACAATTTAAAATAAAAAAAAATCGAGTATATATTAATATAACGATAATTTTATATATGACTATTTATCAAGAACAAAAATCATATGTGACTCCACCATAAAGATATAGTCCACCAACCCAATAAAAAAAATCAAATCATTTGATGATTAAAAAGTAATCATTTCAATAAAATATATATATATATATATATATCTCCACCATAAGAGGTATGGTATTTTTTTTTTCTAAAGTTGCAGAACTAACGACTCTAAGAAAGTAGAATCTCTAACTTTCATATGAATTTTCAAGTGGATTAGATTGGTCAAGTGGTCTTAGTTGGAGAGGGGATTCCACATGTTTATGAATTGAATGCTAAGAAAATGAGTGAATCTGCCAACGGTATCCACCCATCCCAAGTTAAAAAAAAAAAAAAAAAAAAATCAATCATTTGATGATGAAAAGTAACAATCTCAATAGAATATATGTATGTATAAATATACACAACCGAGAGCGCTCATGTACAACACCATACAAAACGGCAGTGTGTATTTTCAGAATAACTAGTTGATTCTTAACAAATGAAATAACATCATCTATAGATGTCTCCTTTGCGAATATTTTTGGGATATACTTTTCCCTGGCTACAAGGGTTGATTATAGACCACAAATAAAACCCATGGAGAGTAATAGTATCATCATCCTCCAGAGTACAGGCAATCAAAGAAGGTAAAGAAAGTCCCAAGCATCTCAGCCAAACTCATAAAAACAAAGTTGTACTAGAAAAGCTCGAAAAAAAGAGAGGAAAACTGGGACCCATTATAGAAATTCTCTCTCAAATAATGCATCGCAATGACCCAGCAAATCTACATGTTTCCAAGTTAGGACCTCAAATTTGACATGCTTGGAACTTGAAAGGACAGTTTGGGTTAGAGAAACATTCGTCGACATCACAAACTAGTTGAGAGGAAAAAGCTTTCATGAGAATCCTCATAACACGGGACCCATAGGGGCGTGGGGAATGTCAGAATACGAAATCTGAAGAAGATCAGGAGGCGAATCTTTTTTTTTTTTTTTTTTCTTTCTTTCTTTTTTGTTAGAAAAAGATAAGAGAGTCTCAACTTAAATTCATACAACGGCAACAAAGTTTAAAAGTATCCTAACATAAATCAACTCCCACAACTGAACAATTTTGAAGCAATGTCCCCCCGAATCGGATCCAAAAAAGCACTTCTTGCATAGAAGGCCACCGGAAATGTGAGGAAAGTTCGAAAAGTATTGCATGTCTTTCATCGGATGTCTATAATTGCTCAAGAAAGTGTTTCGGTAACCATTTCCCAGACACAGCCAGTACAGAATTAAACTAAAAGAACTTCTTCAGCAGAACGAGCAAAGAAAATGCATCCAGTTCTCCTCACTTGTAGAATTCAAAGTCGGTGTCGGGTTTCTTCACATTGGTTCGGTAACCCTTCTCAAAATCCTTGGGAAGAATGACATACCTGTTCTTGCGAACAGCATGCATTCCTGCTTCTTGACATATAGCAGCAATCTGTACAAACATCCATTCGATTAATGGGAGTTAATACCGTGTTTGGAAAAAAAAAAAAAAAAGGAGTAAACAAAACAAAACACACACGGTTAACCCTTGTGGGAGTGCCACAAAACCAAACAGAATACCAACAATAAGGATAATTGTAGTAATACAAGTAACAATAAAGCCCAACTGCAATTTGTCCCGATAAAAAAAACAAGGAGGCTTTTTTATTTTTCCCTTAAAGACAAATACAGTGAAACCAGTAATAAGAGATGAATGTCGTAGACACTAACCTCAGCAGCACTGATTTTATCTGGTCGAGAAACATAGTCTTCCAAGTCTACCTCATCACCTAAGTTCATTTTAGCAGTGCAGACCTGTTCAAGCAACGATGTATACATTTATTTATTCATGAAAAATTTCAATTGCTATTTTGCTTGCAGCAGCTTGAAGAGAGAAACATTAGAAGAAATAAATGAAAAACCAAAAGTGTAACTTATTCATAATTAGCAGTGCACCACATGCCATGACTTCAAGTTTGACTTAACTCAATACAAAATGAAATATGACAGAAGGGATGTAGAGGAGGGGATAGATTGTTGGTGAGATTACATCAACAACGTAGTGAATGTGAATTTCAAAGCTACTCTCTGAGTCAGAGGATCTGAATTAAACTAAACAACCACAAGAATATGAACCATCAACAGATATATTGACACATCTCGACATCCAAGTTCATGGCTCCAGAGATCATTTCTTCCATTTGTTCTTTGTTCTCATCCTCATGGGATCCTATAATTTTTTAAAATCTTTTCCAGAAGGGGAATTTATGTTCCAGATAGAGGGCCTGTCCTAATATTTTGCACTGCATGGCAAATACCTCATACCAACAATTTTTGTTGAAATAAGCAGATGGGGAGCAAGACGCAGTAATCAAGTAGGTGCAGATTGAAACTAAAAAGGCTCTGCTACAAGGAATTGGAATGCAGAAGTCGAAAGTTCAGGTAGATCAAAAGAAACGAGGATACAATAAATCCAGACAGTGAGAACTAATAGGGGACAACTCATCACCTGGAAAACAAGCCTCTTTTGCCTCCTGTCAGGCAAAGGAAATTCAATCTTCCGGTCAAGCCGTCCAGGACGTAGAAGCGCTGGGTCCAAAGTGTCAGCTCGATTAGTAGCCATTATAACCTTAACATTTACTGTTTGGTCGAATCCATCCATCTGCAAATAATTTAGTCAAGTGGTTGAGAGTTTGAAGGTATAAAATAAAGGTAAGGAAGTAGCTGTTTCAAAACAGAAATATTTCCTCCAACACATGATCGAAGCCTTTCCACATAATAGTACTGAGAAAATTGAAATTTAGTCATCAAACTTACTAATTTCAAGATCCATATATATTCTCTAGTTCTACCTGATTAAGAAGCTCCATGAGGTATACGCTGAACTTCTCTATCAGCTCCAGTTTGAGCATCAAACCTGGCAGTAGCTATAGCATCTACTTCATCGATGAAAATGATTGCTGGAGCATTCTCCTTGGCAAGACGAAAGACATCACGAACCATGCGTGGCCCCTGAATAGACAAAACAAGAAAAGTTAATGTTTACAAGTACTTCCAATTTCAAGTGATCAAATAAACAAAGAAGATGAAGTGAAAAAGAAAACAAATTAGAACAGTATTTGCGATCTCAATTCCGAAATTGGCATCTACTCTCAAATATACAATATGAAGCAAAGACTGCGGTAAAAAAGCCCACAAGAACTATATTTGATAAACACACTCAACTAAATTGTCATAACTCACAAATAGAATACCAAAAGAAATTGTCTTTAAGCGAAAAAAGAAAAAAAAAATGTTTTAAAATATATTACCAAGGTAATAAACTAAGGTAACCTGAAAATAGTTAAGAAACAGTAAGTATGCCCCTTACCTCACCCAAATACTTCTGAACAAACTCTGAACCAACAACTCTGATGAAGGCAGCAGTTGTATGATTAGCAACAGCCTTAGCAAGCATAGTCTTACCAGTGCCAGGCGGACCATAGAGCAAAACACCACGTGGAGGATCTATACCAATTTGTTTGTATAGTTCATGGTGAGTCAGTGGCAGTTCCACTGCTTCACGTATCTCTTGCTTTTGAATGTCGCATCCACCAATATCCTGATTTGTCAGAGAAACGAAAAATCAAAATCGTTTACATAGTGATGAAGGCTGAAACATCTGTAGAGTTTGTAACGGATCATTAAAGAATGGCGGACAAGCCAATGGCATCTAAAATCACAATGCTATCCAAATAGCAGTTAAATATGAGTTAAAAACTCTCTCTCACAGTTATCTTTCATGAACAAGTAGTCAGCTCCTCAGTTATCACAGAGGCTGGCGAAATCAGTAATCATGAACGACTTATTTCTGCACATTCCTTGAGTTCTCTCTCTTTTCCCCCCCTTTTGAATGGAGGAGTGAAAAATCAATCATTCACCCACCGACAATATAATACTTGATGCAAATTCAAAGCATTCCTTACTGAGGAGACATCATAGAAGATGCAGAGTCAAAACAGAATGAGCCCCCTCCTTCCCTGCGATCCTATCCTTTGATTTTTCTTCCTTTTTGATCAATTCCCTCGCTATTTTTCCCCTCAGAGTAATGGAATAATAATTCAACTGCTCAACACCCTTCATAGCACTTGATCAAAGCCAAAGCAATCTCAATGAGCAGACATCAGAGGGGCTGCACAGTCAAAATGGAAGAAACCTTCCCTCTTATGACCTTTGATATAATACTTTTTTTCTTTCTGTCAATTCTCTATCTATTGTTTCCCTTTTCGAATAGTGGAATAAAAACTAAATCAGTCAACCCCACGTCATATAACACTTGATTCCAAGGTAGGAATCGTTCAAAATGTGGAATTTGAGCCCCAAAAAAATAAAAGGAAAGGCCTCGGTGATATTTCTACCCGGCCACCATCATTACCCACTATAATGGAGCTAATTTAGGTCCAACTTTCTCACAAATATTAAATTCACATCCCCGACGAAAACCCTTCAAACTAAGAACAGAAAATTACAACTAGAAAACCCTGGCCAGACTAGTCTTGGGACACATCAAATTATGGTAGTGGAAATCAAACTCTCGTCAAATCTTACGCCCTAAAAAATCTCTCTTCAAGTAAAGTAAGACAAGATAAAGCACAAACGATTAATCTTTCACCAATTTGAATCTCACAATGAACATCTCTAATGAAATCTCAACTCAAACAAGCTAGATTAGATATCTGAAAGTGGTAAAAATCCATATTTTCGCTTCTTCTTTTCCCCACTAGGAAGAGAATGTCGAGACAGTTCAAATATCCCAACGCAAACTTACTAGTATTAGTTACCTAGACCCGACAAATCCCTAATTTCATTTTTTCCGAAACCCTAATCTAACAGTGACAAGAAGAAATTTCAAAAACAAATTCAACAAAAAACGGAATTGAGCATCAAATCGCAACTGAAACAAACTCGTATTAATTGCAGAAACGGAAAAATCCCTAATTTCGTTCCCCCCCCCCCCCCCAAAAAAAAACCCTAATGTAATCCTACAAAAAAGTTGCAAAAAGAAATTCAATAAAACACGGAATTCAGCATACGTTATAGGTGACATCAGGCTTCTCGGACTGGCTGAGAAGCGAGATACTGGAATCGGCCTCGGGCGGGAGAACATCAACAAGCGCGTTCGAGTGGCGGTGGAGGGCGACGGAGGCGGAGGGCTTGAGGAGCTCGCGGTTGATGGTGCTGAGAATCCTGACGTAGTAATTGGAGCCGGTGGTGGAGCCGACGATCCCATTGTTCTGGTCGACCATTTCCATGAACTGGCCGATGACGAGCGGCACCGACTGGATCCTCTTGACCTCCTCCTGTGCGCGAAGGAGCTCGCGCTTGAGGTTCTTCTGCTCGTCCTTGACGTACTCCTCCTGGATGTCGATAAACTCCAGCTGGCGCTGGAGGGATTTGAGGCGGCTGTAGAGATCGTCGTCCTCGGAGGACGACTGGGCCTGGTCGCCCAACCCCTGGAGGTCCGATCTCGTTGAGGGGAACGAAGCCGGTGGCTCCAACGAGGGTTTCGGGTCCATCACTATCGCGGACGCCATTGTTGTTGAGCTTCGAGGAATTTGGTTTCCCTTCGGGGTGTTTCTTGATGGAAAGGAAATCGAATTGAGGAAGAAGAGGAAAGAGTGAGACGCAAGAAAATTTATATGCGAGTGAGTTTCTACTAGTAGTCTCGTATTTACATCCTAGTCCGTCGTCGTTTTAGCACCACCGCTTATTTCGGGTAGTCTTGGAATTGGGCTCTGGGCTTGTCGAGTAAGTGGCCCAAAATGTTTGGGCTAGAATTGTTTGTAAAGTTAGCCCACTAGATGCTGTTGAGTTGGGCTGCAAAACAAGTCTTGGCTGGCCCAGTAGACTTGATCCAGATGATTGTGTGAGCTTTGATAGTCTCCAATACATCTATGTCAATATTATATGTTATTATTTTATCATATAAAAAAAGGTTACTTAGGGGGTGTTTGGTGTATTAATTTGAGTTGAAATATTTTAGTTGTATTAGTAAATTTTTTTGAATTTTCAGAAAAGATAAAAAACTTTTTGGGAAAAAGACAAAAACTTTTTAGGAAAAACACAAAAAAAAGTTTAAAATGAGATGGAGTTGGAATGGGAGCCAAACTCCCCCTTATTCTTTAATATGTAATGTAATTTTAATGTTGTCTACTTCTTATCATTATTATTGTTTTTTTTTTAGTTAATAATTATTATTGAATTTTAAAATTTGTGAAAGTGAATCATTAGTATTTAAATAAATTAAAAAATAAAATATTGTAATAATTACATGACAAAAGTCAAGCTAACAATTAACAAGAATCAAATGTTAAATTTGAAATTGGTCATACTTGTGACAAATTTATCATAAAATTTACTATAGGGAAATTTTGGCATTAAATATAACACTCTATTGGAAATCATTTTTCTCATCAAAATGTCAAAATTTACCATTAGTACAACCTTTTAATATTATCTTGAAGATGCCCTTATTGAATGCTTTTTTAACATAAATACTAAAATTTACCATTGTGCAACAATTTAGCACTGCATTAATAATGCTCTTACAAGCCTATATGTCTAGTGCAGAAAATTGGTATTACATTTTTTGGTAGGAGAATTCTCTATTAGAATAAGGGGGAAAAAACCTCACATTTGAACCCCCACCTTTTTAATTTGCTAACTTAATTGTCATTCTTTTTCTATTGATAAGGTATATCTGAACATAAAATTATGCATCTCATTGGTAGTTCATTTTTTTTAGTACAATTCCAAATATTTTTAATTTGAAATAAGAAATCATTAACCCATCTCCTGAAAAAGCTATCGTAACGTATTATATGATAGGAATTACGATTAGGCAAATGGTGATCCAAACTGGATTACAAGTTACAACTCAATCCTTATGAAATATGCTCATCCTATAAACTTTAAAAAATTATATTAATTCAAGCTGAAATTAGGAGATCCTAAGTAGACAATGCCTCGTTTGACACATTTAGTCACGAACAAGCATGAAACTGCAATAAGCACAACAAGTTCTACACGAAAACCATCTGTATAATAATTTACACAAAATATTTGTTATATCCAATCCTGTCTCAAATTAATTATCCAACATAGTCTAACCAAAACCAATAAATGCCAAACGATCAGAGAAAAATACAATACCAAAAACAAAACACTTTAAAAAAATTTTAAAAAAACCCACATAAACCTTATAAGATCAACCTCTAAAATTCAAAGGAATATTGATCATTTAAGAGATGGAGAACCTCCTCCTTCTAGGCTTGGAGATATCTACAACATCTTCAATGTGAGAAGTGTCCTTTGAACCGTGCTTGAACGGGTTCAACTTGCCAAGAGTCTTGGACACGGATGAGAAGAAGGTGGGTCTTCTAGTGGACCCTGGTCCTCTAGAAGACGTCCCCGTGGCCGCGGCCGTGGCGTGACCGTTCTTTTGGATGTCCGTGATGTAGAGCTTCATCTTCATGAGCTCGGCGCGCAAGGCCTCGTTCTCCCTCACCAGCGAGACGTCGGCCTGCAGCTGGCTCTTCGCCGCCGAGGCTGCTTTGGCGTCGCGGTCGTCGGGTCCCACGCCGCTCCGCAGCTTCAGCTGGTCGTAGTAGAGGGCGTGGAGGACGATCTGCACCGGCAGCCGCTTGTTCTGCGACGCGTGGACCCGCGCCTCGTAGGAGAGCTTCAGCGGGTCCATCACGCTGCATACCTTCTCTCGTTCTATCTCGTCCAGGTTCGGGTGAGCCTGCACATCATAGAAGCCATAGACACTACTAATTAGCACACAGCAAAAGAAGAAGATGAAAGAGAGAAAAAATTTCAGGGTCTTTTATTTTTATGTATTTTGATGATTTCTTGTAATAGTTTCCTGGCTTTTAACAGGTGTTTAACTTGAAGTAACTTGTTTATTTTTTTTATTTGCTTGTATAATTTGAAAGTTTCTTACTTAGAGATTAGTCTTACAGAATCTTGTATATATATATATACGTATTTTTTTTTTTTGCTAATTCAAGTAATCTAACATCTGTATATTTTAGATAATATAGAGAAGAATAGTGTTATAACACTGACTCCAATATCATATTTTGAGTTACATGAGTTGTAATATTTTTATTGATAGACACAATCACTTGATATGATAATTTTTTAAATATTAACAAATAAAAAAATAATAAGTCACATATTACATAAATTGATACTTAAAAATCTTTTAAAGTTGATATCCATATACTTTTCTATAAAGAATTATATTTCTTGATTTCTTATCATGATTCTAAGAAGAAGAAAAAAGGGGAAAAAACAAAAACAAAAGGACAAAAAGATTTGTCATATGGTAATGATGCTATCTTCTATGCAAATATTTTGGATCTACAGACTATTATATGTATTTATGTTTAGCATACATTCGGTGTTAAGGTTTAGATTAAAAAATTTGAATTTGAATTATTTATGCATTTATCGAGACATTTGAATTACTAAAGTTAAAAAGTCCAAAAACTTAAAATATGTTTGGAAAAAAATATTAACATAAAACTTGTTTCGTTCGTCTCGAAATTTTATGTAATTTATAAAAAAAAATTTATCTCATTTGAACTTGTTTATACAAAGTTATTGACTTTTAAAATTTGAGTTATAAAATCATGTGAATAGTAAAATTACGGAAAAAAATAAAAATTGAATTATAATTTTAAGATTTGGTCTGTGCTTCCAAATGCATATATATTTACGCACAAAATTTTATGACACTTTAATTACTGGCACGTATTATGATATATTAATTAACCAAATAATTGTGTAAGAGTTTATAAGCTTCCTAGAACTTACAGTAAATAATACATTACTTTGCAGAGTGATTAGAAAACCAGATGATAACTATCAAAATTAATGGAGAAAATTTGAAATAAATTACCTTCAAGTAGATATCAATGGCTCGGTAGAGGTCATCATCAACTCTGCGCGCGCCTTTGGGCACGAGGTTAGCGATGCCGTTGAACTTGGAAATGGTGAGCTCTCCGTACGCCGCGATCTCACCGAGATAAGCATCAACGGTCTTCCCCACCCGGTTCATCCCCGTCGAACACGTATCCTTGAGATTGCCGGCGTTAAACACGGCCACGCTCTTCTCCTTCTCGACGAATGCCGAGAGGATCTTCCTCACGCTGTCCAGGTCAAATAGCCTCTCGCCGTCGTAGGTGAACGACAGCACCAGCAGGTCGTCGACGGTCACGTGCTCCAGAATCACGGCGATCCGCTTCTCCAGCTCGCTCTTGCAGCTGTTCGAGGCCTTGAGGAAGATCGCCGACCGGAGGAGGCAGCAGAGGAAGTTGATCGGGAAAGCCGCTTTCTCCGACGGCAGTAGCGCCACGATCGACTCCAGCAGCTCCCGCTGCCGGGCTCGGACGTCCGACTCCTCCAGATCCAACGATTTCATGCCGTTGCCGGACTGGTCCCGGACCAGATCCCGCAGCGCCCTCTCCGTGTATGTTATCACCGCGCTCGCGATCGTCAGGACTTTCGCGCCTCGCTGCTTTATCGCCGCCATCACTTTCCCGAATAATTCGATGTCAAGGATCGACAGCTCCTCCGTCCACCAGTTCGTCGGCGATCGGCTTGGAAAGTTCGCTTCATTACAAGCCTAAAATTTCTCCGTCCATTAATTAACATTAGATCACGTCAAAATCAAATAATATAAAACTTTTACAGCAATTAGGCGCATAATAATTAACATAAAAAATGTGCATGGTGTGTAAGTTGAAAAACAAAAATTTTAAATTAAAATTCGATTAACTTGAAAAAATTGAAAAAGCCAAATAGAAATTTTAAGTCCAGATTAATAACCCAATTTATTTTTTTAATTACGTTCACTTACAAGTGTAATAGTATATAGACGATATAATTAACATTAGATGACATTAAAACCAACTCCAACTGATTTATTACAAAATTAATAATATGAGCAGAGTAATTAACATCACATCATATCAAATCAAATCAAATAATGCGCAAATTCTGCTTTCCGGTACCTTGGTACTGGCGACGTCAATGCATCGCTGGACAATTTTGAGGTCTTCGGCCATGGGGAGGAGGTCTTCGCATGATTTGAGGACGACGATTGCGCCGGAGAGGCTGGTCAAGGCGACTTGCGATGAGGAAGTCTTCGGTCCGGCCGGCGAGGTTTCCGGTACGGTACTTCTCGGTCATCTGCAGGTACTCGGCGGCGCAGCGCAGGGCCGCCACGTTGTGGACGGTGATCTCAAAGTTGACGCCGTAGCAGAACTTCGCCGCCTTCTCGAAGATCTCTGGACCGCCCGGGATGTCGGAGAGATTGATCCTCGTCAAGTCCGGTTCGTTCGATTCCACTATCAGCTTCCTTATGTGGTTGCTCTTCGCCACTAGCATGAACTGCCACGTACAAAATTACGAGTATTTTATATGTTTTGTTTTTTTTTCTTCTTTTTGTAAAGAAAAGAGCCGAGAAAATGTTTGATCTGAATATGCAGACCTTGTGGAGAGAGAAATTTGCTTCACCAACAACGACTACTACATCAGTGGGAATTTCCTGGGAAAAAACCCTTTAAACAAAGAAAAGAAACATAGAATTTAGTTAGATAAACAGAAATCAAAGACTGGAAATTGGTTTAAAAGGAGAAAAATTATGTTTGGGTGAATACCATTGGCCGGTTCTCTCCATGGCGAGAGAGAGCCTTCGGTTGTCATTAACTGAAGCAGCCATATTTGGTGAAGGCAGAGAGGAAAAATGAAGAAATAGTGAAAGCTCAGAGAAGAGCGGGAGATGTTTCTGTAATATATATAAACGGATTATGATATTTTACCTTCATAAACTACTTTTTTTTTTTTCTTTTTTTGATTTTCTTATCTCATTGAGAAATCAACCTTTTGCTTTATGAGATAGTTTTTCTACCTTTTTTCCATATTTTGTGCCTTGCGTGGACCATTTTGATTTTTGACCCAACCGATCCGCTTCCCGACAAATGGGAGCTGACGATAAGTTTAATTTGTATGCATGTCGGCTTCATCTGCCTTTCTTAGCTTATGATCGACGACCTTCACCTTCATGGCTAGCTCAACACCGTACCATAAGCATTTTTATAGTTAGACATTATTATTATTATTATTATTATTATTCAAGTGTTAGATTAAATATTGAACAATATAAAAAATTTATAACACGAGACTTTTTTCCTAATCACAAGTCAATTAATTAAAAAGATAATATAACGACTAAAACAATAATAACGGTACAAAATTGGAAGTTGTATTTTTACATACCATCCCATCAAAAACCATTATTTTACTCCAAGGTTTACTCTTTCTACCAGGGAATATGTAACTATCATTTCCTTAGATTAGATTTCAATAATCTTTTTTTACCATTCATATTAATTCACGTGAGATCCATGGGACTTTTTGACTATCATGCATATTCAAGTTGATTAATTAAGTACCACTTGTAGTTGTAGTAAGTAACTATGGAAACTGTCTTTAAGACTTTAACTGCTCAATCTTAATTTCAACTTTTAGTAATAGCTGGTTGGAAATTATTTTGGTCAACATCATCTATATGTGTATGCGTGTATTTAATTTTATAATCTAAAAAATTTCACAATTCTTTCAATAATTAATATTGTTAAGCTAATTTTGAGAGCTAGGGTAAGGAAAATTTTATTAATAAATTAACCATGATCGATTTTCGTTAATTAAGTTTTTGTGGTTTGATATATATGTGGTTAAAAAAAAAAAAAAAAAAAACGCACGCACGGTCAACAGACGTTTCTTATAGCATGCATTAACTTATAAATTAGGAAGTAACTACAATTTGGGATTTACCATACAAGCCCTGTTTTTTATTTGTTGACGGTTAAATCAATTGGAATTATAGGTCCGTTTGGTGAACGAGTATGAGTTAATAGTAATTTTTGTTAACTTTTCAGAAAAAACAAAAAAATTTTTTAGAAAAAGACAAAAACTTAGATGAAAATTTTGAATTTGAACTTTTCAACCAAGCAAGATCTACGAGTACACAAGCGGACAGTTGGAATAGAGTGGTTCGGTTTTAAAAAAGGACAATTTGGAAAAAATTCAAACCAGAACCACCAATAATGCATGATGAGACAAGCGATTTGTTTGTATGATTATAACGTGGTACGGTTTTTGGTAATGCCGGAATTTGAATCATCAAAAGTTAAGTTACTTTTTTGTCCAATGAGTTATGATAAAAAAACTTTCAACAATTCATAACAATTTAACAGCCATGTGGTTGAAAAATGAACTGCAAGTAGATTGCAAATAATGAGCTGTATAATTTTTATTACAGTTTTGTACTGTAAATTTTTACGAACTTCATACTCACAGAGACCAACCATCAACAACCGTAACAGCTTATAACAACTATTTATCACTAGTTTAAAAGCGGCAGACTGGTTGGTAGGCAAGACAAACTTTTGGGACACATGCATTGAATCAATAATAATTGTGAATTTGTCTTCTATTATTAAATTATTTGATTGCTATAGCATTTATGCGTAAAGATTAGATATCCTCTTCTCTTAAATTAACTTTTACGAGAGAAGAGTCTTACTCAAATTCCCTTCAATGGAGCTTTTATCTATGCTTGTATTTGATGTACAGGTTTAGAATATATTTTTTTAGGTTGAAATTGACTGAATTTTCAAAAATTAGTTAAAATTTTTGTTAACTTTTTAGAAAATGATAAAAACTAATATGAAAACTTTAGGTTCAAACTTGAAAGTCAAACGGAAACTAAAATCATTTAGGTTCTATTTGGCTCTCATGTCTGTACCTAAGTTTTTCATTTCAAATTTTTATCTTTTTCTGATAAATTAACAAAAATTATAATTAATTTTTGAAAAGTTAACCAACTTCAATCTTTAGGCTCCTTTTGGATCATGTGTTTATTTTTTAAAAGAAATTTTTTCTTATTTTAAAAGAGAGAGTCTTTTTGTTTTGAGACTAACATAGTGGGTGGACTTTGCAAAAAAAAAAAAAATTTGTGAAAATAAAAAATTATTTCAAATAAGAAAAAATGATATAAGAAATAATGCATTATGAGAAAATTTCAAAAAACTTCATTTTCTTTCTCCAAATTGATATTATGCAAAACAAGTTTAAAAATTAGATATGTATTTTTTTAAAATCAGGAAATGATTAAAAAAAAAAAGAAAAACACTATTTTATTAAAATATTCTAATTTTTATAATCAATCTTCTTATCCAAATAAATGGTAAAAATCTCATTTCAAATTGGTGATCGAAACTTCAAGCTTGGATCGGCTTAAGCTGCAAAGCCAAGACAAGAGAAGAAAAGATCATTAAACAATTAGCCGAAGGAGAAGGGATACAAGTGGGAATTCATATGGACACCTTTTCCCATCAGCTTTTCTAGCTATAGTTGTTAATCACGTTACTGATGGCCGATTGGGGGGTTGGTGATGGGACTTGAACAGAATAATCATTTATTGTCTCCCCGACCCAACAGCGCCTCTCTCAGCCACTCAAACCAAGTGGCCAGGACTCCTCCAGCGCCGGGGACCTTTAAATCTTGGTCACCTTTCCGCCACGTCACCCTTTTTCTCTCCCGTCTTACAAGCCAACACCCGCTGACATGTCGGGAGAGGATAACAGAATGTCGTGGGTCCCACAGGAATCAATCACTATCTCGGTCGCCAATCATGAGTCCACACGTGGCATGGCCTTTCACATCGTCCAATCCTTTAGAAGAAAGAGATGCACATAGGAATCATTTAATTAATATTTAAAGCATGGGGATATGATAATGGGTGTTGTTTGTCGTTACAGTTTTTGTCTCGTCTATGTTAGGAGTAATATTTTAATTATAATAAATAAAGAAAATTCAGAATCAAGAGTTTGGGTTTTGTGGCCAAGGTTGACTGTGACCGTACAATCAAGCTCCTCGATTCATTTCACATAGTTATACATCTCAAAATTAATGGAGATACAATATATGATGGATTTTATTTTTTTTTTCTGAATATATTATCGGATTTAATTATAAGGTACATGCATGATTCCATTAAGTTCCCAAT
This sequence comes from Ficus microcarpa, assembly GCA_025413485.1. Taxonomy (NCBI): domain Eukaryota; kingdom Viridiplantae; phylum Streptophyta; class Magnoliopsida; order Rosales; family Moraceae; genus Ficus; species Ficus microcarpa. Next base: position 19,294,676 of record CM046377.1, on the reverse strand, counting down.
AATGTTCAGGTTCCGTCTTTATTTTTTAAGGAACCTTTTTCTTTTGGAATAGTTCTGTAAGGAGAAACTCATCTTTTTTCTTTTTTTTTTTTTTTTTGAATTTGAAAATAAAAATATTCGAATTCTGCATCTTATGATGTGTCAAATATTGAATTATTATTAGATTATATCTGAAACAGAAAAAACTCAAAATTTAGTACAAGGAACAAATTAATCAGAGACATGCATAACTTTGTTTGCGTGAGCAAATCGAACAATCATTGAATAAACTATTAATGCATGCTCGTAGCATTGAAAATCAACAACAACAGAGTTATGTCTACGTACGAGTGAACCTTTTTTCTTGTTCAATTAGGCAAAAATGAAAAGGATAAAAGGGACTACCACTAATGGAATCATGCAATGATAAGTATACTCTTTTTAGGGATCTCATGCAATGATTACTATACTCTTTTTTTTTTCTCTCTCTCGTCTCCTATGCTAGAATGTTCACGAATTCGATGCTCAAGCAATCTGAATCAAATAAGATCATGCTTGATTAATAGACTATGCAATACTAAAATCATAGTGTTATGATTGAACCTAAATCTATCATTTGAGTAAAATTGAATCAGACCCTTTTTATTTTAATAGTGAGTTCTGAATTTTTTTTTTCTTAAGGAATAGAGTATGAGATGTCATCAATGATTTCTTCTTTTATCTTTTTTACAAGCGATGAAAAAGAAAGGATTTGGGAATTTTAGTTGCCCTTTAGCACAAGCATGCACGGGAAAAAGTGAAATTATAAGGACAAGACAAAAGCCAAGAGTGATGAAAATATAGAGCAAGGGAACAAGGCTATAGACATATTTTCGGCTGGTGTTGTGGGCCTAAACTCGAAAGCTGGAACGCAAGTTGCAGGCTGCAGCCGAGTTCTGTAGGTCCTCTCTTTGATTATGCCTAGTCCTAACCACTAACCAGTATGTGGACCGTAATGAAGCGCACCTTTCTTCGAAAACCGTGGTAGGGTTGGTTTTTTTTTTTTTTTTTTTTTTTTTTTTTGGGGAAAATAGACTCATTCCTTATTAAATGGCTACATAAATAACATGTTTGACCCATTGGGCATTTTAAACATTTCCACGTGACAAACAGGACTTTATCCTTGATTTCATCGTCGGAGTATTATTCCAACTCTCTTCTTCGGAGTACTGTCTCAACCGTCTTTGATATTGAAGTGACAACCAAAAGTGAAACCAAAGAATTTTCAACTTTGAAATTTTCTAGTTTTATGCGTACATAAATTTCGCTCACCGTTATGGAATGAGTTTTGATACTAGAATTTGAATAGTAGTAAAGATATTTATCCTTAATCTTTAAGTTAAAAACTCGAACTTCAAATTTTAACGAAAGTGAGGTATAATATCACGTAGAATGTTATCACAAAAGTTTTTTAATCATTAAATATATTAATTTTTAGATGGTTAAATTAATATGAAGCATTTCTAACAAAATATATATCTCCCTTTTCCTCTCTTTTGCCATGGATATTTTAGGATTGAGATCAAGTTTCTTTTTCGGAGTTGTGCCTATCCAAAGTTGGGATCAAGTTGATACACGTTGTGGGGACCACTCTCCTAGTATTTATACAAATATAGGCAACTACTATTTGCTTCTATTTATTTTTTTTATTTTTTATTTTTAGTTTTGTTTTTTTTTTTTGACAATTGCTTGCCTTAGCATGCTGTTGACAAATTCTTCAGCACCTTCAATGTTTTTTGGGCCCATATCTTCGTAGCCGAGTTGCTTGGTTTACAAAATCAGTCTCAAATGTGATCCAAGTATTTTAAATTGGGCTGATACCTTGTTCGACCTAGACCTCTCACCTATGCAAAATCACTAAAAATTATAACCAAAGTTGGAAAAACGAGGAATATTGTATAATTTGTCGCTTTCCGTAATAAGTTTACAACCAAATTTTGATGGGACCAACATGTTTGACATTTGTGGTGTGCAACATTTACAACATTTATAAACAAGTTCCGGTCAATTTTTCCTGATAGAGACCTTTTTTTTTTTTTTTGGTCGCTTTTTGCCAATGTTGCATTTCATTTCCTTCTCTTTTTGTTTTTCTTGTTTGTAACCTTCTGTTTTTTTATCCATAACCGAATCCTTGGTCTCTATCCTATCATCATCATCATCACGCAGTTTGTTTGATAAGAAGGAAAAGTAAAAAAATGGAAAGTCATCGTCATCACGCAGTTTGTTTGATAAGAAGGAAAAGTAAAAGAAATGAAAAGTCTTAGTAATTTGGTAGGAGAAAAAAATAGATGTTTTATTGGAGAAAAAAATTCAAGTATTTAAGAGAATAACTCTTTTATTATGGAGAAATTAGAGAGGAAAATATAAATAAAATCTAATAAAAGAAACGTTTCCTTTTTTCTTTTTTTCCTTCTTCTTCTTCTTCTTCTTATGGGTCTTTTTCCGATAGTAACTCTTATTTTGCACTATTGATATAAGCTATCTTTTAATTGTTAGATTAATTTTTTTAATGGCATGATTTATTGAATCATTAGAGTGTGTTTAATAGGAAAGAAAAGTCTACGAATAAGAAAGCTGTATGTAATGCAATTATGAATCTCATGGAGAGTTTGATCTTGGCTCAGGATGAACACTGAAAGGAAGGAAAAATGGTGTAATGATTAGTTAAGAGATTTTGACATTCATGGTTATTTGATAAGAGAAAAAAGAGAGAATAAAGGATTAGGAGAGGGATTTCAATGATTCAAAACACCTAGATTTTGATTCTTATAAACTTGATAGATTATTAGAGGGATTTCATATCAAACAACATAAAATAAATGGCATCTCTCTCATTTCTCATTTCCCTTGCATAGTTAATCTGTCATTTTTTCTTCCTTACTAAACATATCCTAAAAATTTGAATCACAAACAACTGAAAATTTAATATAATAGTTAAAACAACAGTTTATACTATCGATAATGTAAAATAAAATGTCATATTATACAAATATTACCCTTTTATGTTTCACACCTTCTTCTGGTTTCCTTCCTTTTCTTTTTCTTTCTCCTCTTCCTAACAAAGCCTAACTTATGTAGGTCCTATTGTTAGAGTTCCAAACCAAACTTAAAACGAGCGCGTGAAATTCTATCACCCAAAGCCGGCCATGGGACCTAGATCTTAGAATAATCACGTCACTTGACCATACTTAAACTCATAGTTGGCCTTTCAACCTTGTTATGATACTGGAAAAGAAAAAAGATCTCAAGAAGGATAAGATTATCACACATGTTTTGACTTTGTGAACCATGAAATTAATTCCTCGTTTGCGCCAATAATGACATAAATATCAACTTTTTTATATAACATAAATATCAACTTTGAGGGTCAGATTTTTCATTTATCATCGTCATCTACCTCGGAATAAAAAAAAAAAAAAAAAAAAACTAAAGAAAACAAGTATCAAAATTAAGGAATAAACCAAATAAAAGCGCTTGAACGTCGAGTTTTTTTGTTTTAGATTCACAAAACGTTGATATGTTTCTTAAAGTTAGCCTTATTTATATTATCACAATTAAATATTTGGTCAAAAAGTCATGAATTCGTGCTTTCAGATATTCAAGTCACGGCCATGTTTAAACAAAAAAAAAAAAAATTCAATCCTTATAAAAAGATTAATAAATTAATTAAGAAAAATCACGGAAAAAGCGTGCGTTTATATATTGAGTGACGCTAATTGCAGTCGGTAATTCACTTTATATTTTTCTTTTGGTAAATGACTCCAAATTAATATTTATTTCTTTGATCACCATTTGGTTTTTTCTCCAAATTCAAGTGTGAACTTTGCTAATCACAGATGAATTTTTAGTCAATGGGAACGCGATTCCATGAAAGTATCTCGACTGACTTTTGAGGCTCCATTAAAACACTAATCTAAAAAAAATTAAGTAATGTGATATTCCAAGATACTCAACCTCTATCTTTAATTGTCGGATCTTAATTATGATGTACAAAATTTAGTATTTCTTTTCATTTTATCGTGAGTTTAACTAATCATATGCAAAGTTTAAAAACACGCTCTAATAATAACGACATCCTGTCATAAAAAGTTTCATATTTTTCTCATAAACTATTACCACGATACGCGGTAGGGGTAAGATATTTTTTTATTTTTATTTTGGCATCAACTGTTCATTATTGAAGTTTTATCTACTCACGTAAACATAGATTAAGCCATTTTCGGGTGTATTACCAAGTCCCGTTCAAAATTGAACTGCTGGTCTCAATTAATAAGCTGTCAACAATCTCCTAATATCACAGGATAATATAATAGTAACTGGCCACCAAATTGATCCTTTTTCAACGTTACTTTTAGTAAACGAAACTGCTAAATGACAAACAAATATAACTTTCTGGCGTTGAACTTTTCTTGGAGGCCTGATTAATGCTGGTATCACCTAAAACCATTATATAATTTACAAACTGATGTGTGCATATTATCCAATAAAAAAACAGTTATTTTTTATTTTTAAATATCACTGGAAATAGCAGGAGGAAAATGTTTTGAACAGATAATACGGGACTATATTGCTAGATAATGTATATAAAAATTATAGCAGCTTGGAGTCTTGGGTTTGAATCCTAGTCTTCTATAAATGGATATTAATATCAAGGAAATTACTTTAAAAATAATCTGTTTTCTATATATATATATTTTTTGAAGGAGGAACTGATGCTTTTTATTAAGAGCAAAAGCCATATTGATACTTACAATATTAGAAATATCATAAGTGGGAAAAAAAAAAAAAAAAAAACGTGTTCATAAAGAGTAGGATGGCAAATTTTTCCGAAGCTGTGAAGAATTTCATCAAGGAAGAGAATCTATTATTGGCTAAAATTTTGAAAAAGAAATTATGGCTAAAAAGCAAATGATTGTAAAGCAGTTTAAAAATCGAAGGGCTTCAGCAATATTTTTAGCTCGTAAAATCCATGCAAACCGGAGATTCGAACCCCTGTTAAAGAAAGAAATAAAGAAAATTCAATATTTTCGGTTCAAATAAACAAAAGTTCAAATTGTATGAATTTCAACATGGGAATCAAATGGAGCTTAGATGGTAGGCGATTTTGGCATGCTTCTCCTTTTAAGTGTTGCTTTAGCACCCAAAGAGAAGGGGCGGTTCGAAGAACTGCTTGATCTTTTTAATAAACAAAAATTGGGCCTAAAATTGTTGAAGAAGTGATTTTGGGGTTGCAAAAATCACTACTAAATTTGATATGTACCAGGCTAAAATATGCACTACGATTTTCGTCTTCTAATATTAATTGTCTGGTTAGTCCCTACACTGTAAATGTTACGATTCTAGACCTAGATCATAAAAAGTGAAGCACAGCAGCTTCTTCTTCGGTATTAAGATGTTAAACATGATTATTTAGTGGGACTTGTGCAAAATCAAGCACAAATAATAGTTGATTTCTAAGAATCCGTTTGATGAATGAGTTTGAGATGAAAATTTTGTTGACTTCTTAAAAAAGACAAAAATTTTTTCAAAAGAAAAAGAAAAAAACTGCGATATAAAAATTACAGTTTGAATTTGTTCACTAAACAAGACCTAATATTCATTGTCTGGTTTAAATTGTATTTAGATAAATTTTTTTCAAATGATCGCATGATATTTTTTAAATTAGTATATCAAAAAATTGGGAAAAACTGAAATCCAGTCCAGCCTCTATTTCCCGCGCATTAGGTAGCTGGTAGGTTGTCGTCTCTGCTCTCAAAACGTCAGTTTCGTTGTCTTAAATAATCGCTGCCGCTTTAAAAATTATTAAAAAAAAAAAAAAAAGAAGAGAAATAAAAGAAATCAAATCATCAACTGCAAACCTGCCTCCCCTGGAAAGTCAATTAGTCGAAACCCACCACCAATACTCTTTTCTTTTACCTATTCTTTTGTATATTAAATTCTTAAATAGTTTTTTGAATTATTTATTCATACATCGCAATGAATAATAGTGACCAATACCAATACCATGGCCAATCATCCATCATCGCCGTCGTCAGCTACAGCCTTTCGTACATCGACCTGGTCAGCTAAATCCATCAATTTCTCCTCTCTTACCTCTTTTTCCAATTTTTCTCTTTGTTTAAGTTTACAAGTATGTTTTTTTTGCTCTTTCATTTTCATATTTTTTTGGGTTCCTTTTAAGCTGCCCTGGGTTTTGAATTCCGGGCTATTTGTTTTGTTTTGCTGTTATCAGGGGAAGCAAATTCGAATTATGTGGTGATTTTCTGAATTGGGTCTGAATAAATATATCAAAATTTTAGTGATTTTGTATTCTGGGATGTATCAATCCAAAGCTTTGTTGTACTCGGCCGTTCTGGTTTTGTGCTTGTTTTGGTCTTCACTTCATGTTGGAGCACAAAATGGCATTACCAACCCCGTTGAAGGTGATTTTCATTGATTATGATAAAAAAAATGGAGCAATTTTGTCACCATTTTTCATTTGGTTGTGTTGAATGGATTTTTAAGTAGTATTTGTGTTTAATTGCAGTAACTGCATTGCGGGCAATCAAGGGAAGTTTGATTGATCCCAATAAGAACCTGAGCAATTGGAACCGAGGCGATCCGTGTACCGCGAATTGGACAGGCGTTATATGCTTCAATTCGTCGCTTGACGATGGTTATCTGCATGTTCAGGAGCTGTATGATTTTCATTCATGGTTTATTAATTTTTATTCTTAATTCATGAGGTTTTGTTTTTGTGCATTGATTCCTAATGTTTACTTGTTGCAGGCAACTGTTGAATATGAACTTGTCGGGAACTCTATCGCCGGAGCTTGGTCGTTTATCTTACATGAAAATATTGTAAGGCACACCAAAATAAACTACATAATTTTGTTATGATGTCTTCTTCCTTCTGAATTTTGTTTCTGTTTTGTCACAGGGACTTTATGTGGAATACTCTAACTGGAAGTATACCGAAGGAGATCGGCAACATTACGTCCTTGGAACTCTTGTAAGTTAAACTGCCCAAACTTGTTAAGGAAAAGTTTTAGGTCTATTTGTACGTTGCTTAGTGTTTAAGTAGATACTTACAATCTCGAACACGTATTTTTGTTGGGTTTTTTCCAGGCTTCTGAATGGAAATCAGTTAACAGGTTCCTTGCCCGAAGAGCTCGGTTATCTTCCAAACTTGGACAGAATACAAATCGACCAGAACCATATATCAGGACCAATACCTAAGTCATTCGCCAACTTGAACAAAACAAAGCACTTGTACGAGTTCAATTTCTAATTTCCACGTATTAACACTAGCATTTTCACCGGCCGTTTTATGTCTCTTATTATTCTTGTTTCATGTTCTTTATCTTACTGAGCAGCCACATGAACAACAATTCAATCAGCGGGCCAATCCCACCTGAGCTCTCCAGATTACCAAGTCTTGTTCATTTGTAAGTTTCAGATCGATGAGTTTTCTACTTTTCTTATAAATTAAATCTTCTTCTTATAAGTTCCATCAATAAGTTTCTGTTTTTATGTTCTTCCCATAATTTGCTAATTAAGTGTATGTTTGCTCTTTGCAGCCTGCTTGATAACAACAACCTAACTGGGTCTCTTCCACCAGAATTCTCTGAACTTCCGAGTCTACTTATACTGTATGTCATCTGACTTGCTTGCCAATTTAAATAGATCACACTGTTTTACATGTCATGCCTCTCACCAATGACAATTTATATAATTCTTTTTCATCAGTCCTAATTTCTCTCAGTTTTCTTTTATTTTTCTCCTCACTTGAAAAAAATCAACAAGGGTTCTTTTATTGAGTTTCTAACCACTTTCATGATTTCCGTTTGCAGTCAAGTTGATAATAACCACTTTGATGGCACTCTGATTCCGGAGTCATATGGCAACATGTCTCAGTTGTTGAAGTTGTAAGTTCTACTTGTGATTGCATGTCTGTCATTAGTTCTAGACAGGTCTAGGATAAAGTGGTAGCATCTCTTTTAAATTTGACATCAGATGTCAGCTTTACGAACAAGAGCAGTAATACAAATGAATAACAAGAAACCACACATAAGATTTATAGCGGTTTGCCCTCAATGTGAGCGCTACATCCATTTCGGCCGCTGCTGAATTTCACGACAATGAAAACAAAGATTACAAGAGAATCACACTCCTCACACCTCTCTCACTCTACATTTCTCTGCAAGCTAATCCCGAAAACCGGCGCACTAACTCTACATTGATCTACATGCTAACTCTGCTTCATAAACATTCTCATTGGAGAAGTATATAAATTCCAACAGATGAAGTGAGAATAGCAGAATTTACCCAACCACAGTGACAAAATTTAGGCTTATGTCTTGACAAAAATAAGGGAAAACATCAGTATCTCTAGAAATATAGAACTATCAGATGCTTCAGGTAATATTTATCTTCTTTTTTTAATATTAATTTTGTTAATCTTTTATAATTTGGTTATCGCTATAGGAGCTTGAGGAATTGTGGCTTACAAGGGCCAATTCCTAATTTGAGCAGGATACCAAAACTGGGTTACTTGTAAGTTCACTTAGTGGCTCTTCCTTTTGAAGCAATTTCAGGAAGTTGTTAATTGTTACTTAAATTATAATTACACACACAAATCTTCTCTTTTATTGACTAAATTTGTTATGCATTTGTACGAAATTTCAGAGACCTCAGTTCAAATCAGCTAAACGGAACCATACCTACAGATAAGCTTTCTGATGAGATCAAAACTATGTAAGACTCTTGAATTGCTATCTGCATCTCCTACAATTTTTTTTTTTTTTTCAATTTCTCACATACATAAATTTTGATTCTTTTTGAAGCTTTTTACGTCTTTGTAGAGTCCTATAGCTTAGTCTCAAAATATTCGTAATGTTTATCTCTGTCGATATGTGCAGCGATTTATCCAACAACCAACTTACTGGGAGTATTCCTGCTAGCTTTTCTCAACTTCCTCAGCTCCAAAAACTGTGAGCAATTCTCAATCTGCTCCCTTTTCTCTTCTTTTTCTCGGTGGTTGGTACTCTTGCTTTACATGTCTTAGGACTAGTTTGGTAATGCTTTTTCCAAAAGTCCTTTACACAAACTACGATGCAAAGATTATGCTTGGCAAAAGTATTCAAAAGTCATTTGTATGACCACCAATGCATTTTTATAGTTATTTGGAGAAGCTGTAATTTCTAACTTTTGCTTTTGGCTTCTACTTCTCCTTTTGCTAGAAGTAAGAGTAGAAATTATGGCAAAAGCATGGCAATCCCAAACTAACCCTTAGACTATCTCCACTGCAAATGATAATGCCAACGATATATACGAAAAGTATATAAATGCCATAATGTGTAGTCTTATTTCAAATGCTATCCCTACTTTTTGTCATAAATTTTGAGCTTCAGGACTCGTAAAAGGAAAAATTTTTAAGTAGTTGAAAAATGGCAAAAAAAAAAAAAAAAAAAAATCAACGTATCAACCAATAAGCAAGCAACAATGTTTAATTTAGCATATGCTAGACTTGGTGACAAGTTTGGCACCAAGTATACCAAATGTCAAATTTGACATATGATTATTCTTCCCCAAATGTACAATTTGGTGTCGGCATAAAAATGTGGTATTGCATTGGAGATGCTCTGACTTATCCAAATCTTATCAACATTGAAACGGTGTAAGAAGTAATTTGTTGTGGCAGGTCTGTTGCAAACAATTACTTAAATGGCTCAGTATCATCCAATATTTGGACAGACAGGACTCTCAATTCAACAGAAAGCCTCAAATTGTAAGCCCTCAAATGACAATGCCATAACTGTTTAATTTTAAAGCTCTTTCATCTATATCTTCTTATGACTCCGCAAGAATCATCTTCTTAAGCTGAATAGAGCTTTGGTATGTAAAACTTTGGTTCTGCTTGTTATTGATGATAACTGTTTGGATCCTGAAATCACAGGGAGTTTCAAAACAATAGGCTTACCTCTATTGTGGGCAGTACTAACATCCCTCCAAACGTCACTGTCTGGTACGTTTCCGTTCGCTTGCTCCCATTTTATACCCGAATGAGTATATAACTGTATAAGCGTTTTTTCATTAAACATCTTCAGATTCGGAGTATTAATCTGTTCTATTCTAGTTTGTATCATCTGACAGTCTTTTCGGGATAGCTTTTACTTCAACTTTTACATGATGGCTTTTAAAAGCCGTTCCCATCAGGCCCTCTTATTGATTTGCTTGTAAATTCTCAGGCTTCTAGGGAATCCAGTATGTAACAATGATAATTCCAGTGTAGTCCAGTTCTGTGGACCTGAAAATGAAGATGGAAATGATGGAATGACGTCGACAAACACCACGGTTAGCTGTGATGTAGCATCCTGCCCATGGCCTTATGAATATTCCAAGACATCTGTCGTTAACTGCTTCTGTGCTATTCCCTTGATTGTTGAATACCGGCTAAAAAGTCCCGGATTCTCAGATTTCGCTCCTTTCAGAACTGACTTTGAGAAATATCTCAGCTCTGGTCTCGACTTATATCAGTATCAACTGGAGATTGTTTCATTTAAATGGGAAGAGGGACCTAGGCTTTGGATGTCTTTGAAGCTATTTCCTGTCTATGTGGAGAACTCCACACATACCTTCAACAATAGTGAGGTTCGAAGAATCACAAACAAGTTCACGGGTTGGAGGATTCCAGACAGTGAACTGTATGGACCTTATGAGCTCCTCAAGTTTACTCTTTTGGGCCCCTATGCCAATGGTTTGTCTCAGAAACTTATATTAAACTTTTTTAACTTCTTGATGATCATTTAAAGATGAATGTAGAGCATAGACATTGATTTGCTTTACGCTAATACTTCTCATCAATGTCTCAGTGTTCATTTCCACTTCGAAAAAGTCTGGCGTAAGCGAAGGTACACTGATCGGGGCAATAGTAGGAGGAATTGCTGCTGCAACCATATTATCCGCGGTCATTTCTCTTCTTATCCTGAGAATACGCACAAAGAGGAGCCGTGATGCTGTTTTGAAAAGGCGTCGCTGTGAGTATAACCCCACTCTTCTCGAGCACTTGTAGAACAATTTAATTTCTACACCTTGTTCAAGCCTATATGATTTTAATGCAGTGTCCAAGGCCTCCCTTAAAATTGACGGTGTCAAGGATTTCTCTTATGGAGAAATGGCCTTGGCTACGAACAACTTTGACATCTCAGCTCAGGTTGGCCAAGGAGGTTATGGAAAGGTTTATAAAGGCACTCTGGCTGATGGCACAATTGTGGCCATAAAGCGTGCACAAGAGGGATCATTGCAGGGTGAGAAGGAGTTCTTGACAGAGATAGAGCTATTGTCACGTTTACATCACAGGAATCTTGTGTCGTTGATCGGGTTCTGTGATGAAGAAGGTGAACAGGTACCTTTTTTTACCCTTTCTTTGCAAGGACTATTTCCTCCCGACATTTGCATGACATATTTTCTTCTCCTCGCCATCTATTTACACAAAGAAGCCGATGATTTCATTTGAAAAAGTTTCATGAAACAACCTTTTCTTTGCAGATGTTGGTCTATGAATTTATGTCCAATGGCACTCTAAGGGATAACCTTTCTGGTACACTTCTTATTTTCCCTTCAAATATGGTGTTTATTCTTCTTCACTATTACTTTTCTTTTCCCCCTCATTCAGTGCAATAAAAACCGAATGTATAAGATTTTATTTCTTAAAAGGGCCACAATTTTCGGCTTTAAATCCCGTTCACACAAACACTAAAGCAATTTTTATATGGTGTAGCTGCCAAGTCCAAAGAACCTATGAGTTTTGCTCTGAGAGTGAGAATTGCCCTGGCATCAGCCAAGGGCATCCTTTACCTTCATACAGAAGCAAATCCTCCTATATTCCACAGAGATATCAAGGCCAGCAACATTTTATTGGATTCCAAGTTTAATGCAAAGGTTGCTGATTTTGGCCTTTCGCGGCTCGCCCCGGTTCCCGAGATTGAAGGGAATGTGCCTGCTCATGTATCGACAGTAGTGAAGGGCACTCCGGTATGACTTCGACAATTCCGCAATTCAAGTAACGAAGATTTAAAAGTTTTAAAGTAACTGATTGAAGCCATTGGCTTCTATGATTTTGCAGGGGTATCTGGATCCTGAATACTTCTTAACTCATAAACTAACCGACAAGAGTGATGTTTATAGCCTCGGCGTCGTGTTCCTTGAGCTCTTAACCGGGATGCAGCCGATTATGCACGGCAAAAATATTGTTCGAGAGGTAAAAGCAAGTCCCTTTTCTTGTGCTTGTGCAAACCTACACACTTGGTATTTTAGTCTCTTACCAACTGACAAATTGTTTCATTTTTTTAGGTTCAACACTGCATTCCAATCAGGCACTATTTTCTCGGTCATAGACGGGCGAATGGGGTCGTACCCTTCAGACTGTGTGGAGAAGTTCTTGACTTTGGCCCTCAAGTGTTGCGAAGATGACACGGATTCCAGGCCTTCAATGGCAGAGGTGGTCCGGCAACTCGAAAACATATGGATTATGATGCCGGAATCCGACACCAAAACGACCGAACCCTTGTTCACTCCTAAAGCCGGGAAGGAAGTAACTCCACCATCTTCATCCTCTGAAATAAAGAATCCATTTTTGTCCTTGGATGTCTCTGGTAGTAACCTTGACAGTGGAGTCATTCCTACCATTGTACCAAGATGAGAAACAGAATGGGGAAGTTCCAGTGGTAAACATTCTAGATTTCTTTTACTGTGGAACTCAGCTAGAAGATCTTGTTTGTTTGAATGTTCAGTTCCTGACAAGTATCAGAATCAATTTTGTGTATATGATGAAATAGTTAGAATAGAACATTGATGCATTATTAGTGGAGAAACTAATGTACAATAAAAGGAATTCATGATATGATATTTTGGTTTATTGGGGACCATATCTTCAAATTAAATATGTTTCTATAGAAAAAAAAATTTTTTTTTGGGTTAGCTGAATGAAAGGGGATCGGGATATTTTCACTCTTGCCATCTGGTGCTGTTGGAGTTTATTGTGACAATTTGAGAATTTTGCAGTTTAGTTCAGAAGGGAACAATTGCTGACTTTTTAAGTGCAATTTTACTTTGCTTGGTTAATTATTTTTTTTAAGAAGTGTTTTTAATAAATGACCGAAATTTTGTATAATTAGTATAATTGCTGTTTTAAAAAATGGTCAATCACTACTAGTTGAATATAGTTATTCAGTAATTGATCAAATATTAATGTTTTTTTTTTTTTTATTGATTGAATCAATCATTGAAAGAGGATCATTTTTATAGAGAAAAAAATTCTATCATTTATTTGAAGTTTAAAAACGGTTCATTCACCTAATTTGTCCTATTTTTAAAACTATATATATATATATTTTTTTTTTGAAAATGGAAATTCATTAAACTTACTAAGGAGATACAAAAATATTAAACACAAGAAGCTATATATTACATGAGATAAAACCCTTCAATAAGAACAGATCTACCAGTAAAATATGATGACGCTCAAAGAGAAAGACATATTCTTGAAATCCGATAACGGGAATATACCTCGGCACATTTAAATCGAGCACATGTAAGGCTCTTTGTGACAAATCCCCAACAATCAATAGATTTTCCCAATCAATCGAGAGCCAAGACTCAGTAGCACCAGGATCACTACTAACTCCGCATAAATCTAGCGGCATAAAAACGCGGCATAAAAACACCATCAAAACTCAGATCTGATGGATAAATAACCAACTGAAGGTAGAGAAACCACCTCCATTATTATAAATAACAAAAAGAAATAAAAAAAAAAAAAAGGCAACGAAGACATCATTGTTGTAAAATACAACTTAGACACCAAAAAACAAAGAAACCAATCACACGGAAAGAGACATTGTCAATAAAATGAATCACATTGTTAAGAAAAACTAGGTTGCTGAAGCTGAGTTGCTGTAGAACCTCCTCGGCGCATGACAACCATGCAACCCCACCAACTATCTCATTTATGCTTTGCTCCTTCCCAAAATACCCATTCTCCAGCCACAGGTTTGTCTCTGTCAGGACTCTCATCATATGAGTCTCACCTTTATCTCTAGGGTTGACCAAGGCCACCCTTGGAATCCGACTCCAAGAAAGAAAAACGATTGAGAAACTCTAGTTCTCACACGTTAAAAAAGCGAAAGGAAGAGAGAGACAAAGAGAAAGGGAATTTTTTTTTTTTTTAAAACCTATTAGTTACTTTAATTATTTATATAGAAATACATTTATTTTTCTAAATCTACACACTACTCTTCATCACCTGTCCTTACGTGATAGTCAGATTATCGTCACGTAACTGTCTATTTGGTGATTCAGTCAATATCATGTGACTTTTTTTTTCTTTTTTTTTTAACTTTATTTATCTATTCTAAATCGTAAAGCGTGTGCTACACAACTATTGAATATAAAAATGTTATTTACTTCTTTCTCCGAAAACAAAACTCAAAAATTAAAATAAAATAATATTACGGCCTATTAGAGACGGGTCCAACAAGTTATCGGAAGCAGATTCAATATTTTGGGCTGGATCACGTCGGTGGACTCTTAATTGGTGGCCCATGATTGTCATAACAATACAGTTGTGACGCAAGCTCACACGTATGAAGGCGCGTGAAACGTGTTAGGGTTTTAGAGCTATAAATATCTTACCCACCTTTTTCGACCTTCTCATTTACCATTTCATTCTAGGGCTTTCCTTCGTAGCCGCAGACAGAGACGACAGATTTCGCCATGGGGAGAAGTAAGCTCTTCTCCGTTCATGTCCATTGTTCTTCTTCATCTTATTGTTCGTTGATATCTTTCTTTCCTTTTTTTTTTTTTCAAAATTTTTTTTAATTTGGAGGTTGTATTTTTTATCCTCTTTTCAGCGTTATTCTTTATCCATAATTTTTTGGTTATTAGAGATTGTCTGGTGGTGGATGAGCTGATAATTTACTCGATTGATTGGTTTTTGTTTGGAAATGAATTGACAACTATAAATATTTCTCGTTGATTTAGAGTTTTTGGCTTTGATTTAGGGTTCTTATGTAAAGGATTAATTTTTCAATCAGATTGTTATCTTTTTTGTTTTAGATAAGATTTAAGGTCAATTTGAAAAGATAGCCGTGGATTGGAATTTGGAATTAGACAGTGCCATTGAAAAATGGGGTTTTTTTTTTATTTGTTTATTTTTTAAATTTATGGAGCTCTTGCAGTTCTTCATTGGCGATGGTTGATTTTGAAGTATTTTCTATTTTCTTAGTTTAACGATAATTTTTTTTTTACTTGTTCTCTATATGAAACTGTTTTCGCACGCCAGGACCCGCTAGATGTTATCGCCAGATCAAGAACAAGCCGTACCCGAAATCGCGGTTTTGCCGTGGTGTGCCTGACTCCAAGATCAGGATTTATGATGTGGGAATGAAGAAGAAGGGAGTGGACGAGTTCCCCTTCTGTGTCCACTTGGTTTCCTGGGAGAAGGAAAATGTTTCAAGTGAGGCTCTCGAGGCGGCTCGTATCGCTTGCAACAAGTACATGGCCAAGTTTGCTGGGAAAGATGCTTTCCATTTGCGAGTCCGGGTGCACCCGTTCCATGTTCTCCGTATCAACAAGATGCTTTCATGCGCCGGAGCTGATAGGCTCCAGACTGGTATGAGAGGTGCTTTTGGGAAGCCACAGGGAACTTGTGCCAGAGTTAGTATCGGTCAAGTTCTTCTGTCTGTTCGCTGCAAGGACAGCAACAGCCATCATGCTCAGGAGGCCCTCCGCCGTGCCAAGTTCAAGTTCCCTGGCCGTCAAAAGATTATTGTCAGCAGGAAGTGGTATGTTGAATCATATTTACTTGTTGCGTGTTGGTTCTAGTATGATAATTGCTCCGCCATTTTTTGTTTGATCTCTTGTATTTTCATGTGA
Source organism: Ficus microcarpa (assembly GCA_025413485.1). Taxonomy (NCBI): domain Eukaryota; kingdom Viridiplantae; phylum Streptophyta; class Magnoliopsida; order Rosales; family Moraceae; genus Ficus; species Ficus microcarpa. The sequence goes on along the minus strand of CM046377.1, from coordinate 19,278,743 downwards.
AGGCATCTTGTTTGTGGTCAATTATTTGTATGAATTGCTTTGCCTCTTTACTTTCTGTCTCGTTCTGCTCCATTATATTTCTTCTAGTTTACTACGAGTTGAGTGCTACCGTGACTGTTTCACCTAGTACAAAAGTAACATTTATTATAGTTTTGTTACGTTTTGATCTTCTGTTTGTGAATGCGAAGTTAGGCATGGCTCTATATCTATATATAGATGAATAAAAATTAGGACTCAGACTCTAGGAGTTGTAAAGCCTGCATCCTTTGTCTTCTGTGAACATTGTTATGTATAATTGTCGTCTCGAAGGATGATATGTCCCTTTTAAAAACGAGTTCCTTACACTTGTATTTTGCTGCAATTTTCAGGGGCTTCACAAAGTTCAACCGCAATGATTATCTCAGGTTGAAGACGGAGAACCGGATTCTTCCTGATGGTGTCAATGCCAAGGTTTGTTTTTTTGTCAAAATGTTCAAATTGTTGCTATTATGTTATTTGATAAAAATCTAATCTTCATGGTCCTTTCCCTTCTGTGGGATAATCTATTGGGCCTCCCACCTATTGTAAGAGGAATTTGGTGAACCGAAATTGGGAAGGTCGTGTATTTATATGTTTGTTTTCCAACACGAGATTTCCGAATCTGATTAAGTTTAAATTGTCTTGCAGCTTCTTGGATGCCATGGACCTTTGGCGAACCGTCAACCTGGAAGAGCATTTTTAACTGCTAGTACTTAAATGTCTTGTTTAGAAATGAATTCCTTGAATTCTAGTCCGAGTTTTGTCGACTTTTTTACAGTGTTTGGTACAATTTGTTATTTCAAGTTACTGTATTTGCTTGTTTATTAAGAACTATAACCGTGCAAATTTTCTTGTCTGAGATTTTGCAAATTACTTTTTTTGGGCGTTGGTGGATTAGTGCAATTTTGTTCGTGACCTCCTTATGCCTTGTTATTCTAAGCCTGTATTTTTTTTTTCCAACTTATTTCTTAAGCCTCGTTAATTGGTCTCGAACGAACGCAATCCACAGTCGTGAGGTCTCCTGCTATTTTAATTTTTACGCATTGCCAGCCACATGAGAAATTCCCACCATTACTGAGAGGCTTCCTATGTAGTTATTATGACCGGAGCGATTGTATGTTGTGGGATATTTATAGATTGGTTCATTAAAAAGTTTATCGAATGTAACGTATAAGAAGGCCACTAATGGCTTATGTAACAAAGGGTAGTTTTTGAAAATATTTAGACGATCTGTCAAAAAGAACTCTGTGTATTCTGTCAAAATCAAAAAATATGATATTTAGGAAAAAAAAATTTTGAGTAAATTTTAAAATTTAAAATAAAATTTAAATTAAACATTATAAATTTTATTTATTATTTTTAATAGTTATTAGAGACTTTAAATATTATTTTATCTTAAAAATTCTTTGGTTTTAAACACTTATCAAGAAGTTACAATTTTTATTTCTTTTTTTCTACTAGTTAGAAGCATTTAAAATATTTAAAAACAAATATAGAGTATTTGGCCTAACTCTGCCCAAATAGGATTCATACATTGCGTATCACGAACAAAAAAAGTGCGGATATAGTCGAATGGTAAAATTTCTCTTTGCCAAGGAGAAGATGCGGGTTCAATAGATAATCTATCTATGTGATATATCCCCATATATTTTTCTCTGTGATGATAAATGACCTACTTAACTCAGTGGTTAGAGTATTGCTTTCATACGGCGAGAGTCATTGGTTCAAATCCAATAGTAGGTAGAGCTCGGTAGTTCTTTCTCTCGTTCTTGAATCCATTGGAATGGAATGATGAATCTATTTCTTCGCCTCTTTGCCAATAAAACTAAATCAGAATCTTTGTAGAGAAGAGAAGGAAATATGAGATTAGAATGATCCGTATCTATGATTCGATTAAATTCTGAATAATCAGGAATACTGCTTTCTTTTTTACCAGAAAGACCCGAAGTAAAGAATTTGTGTTTCCCTTGATCATTATTTACTGTATTTACTAAAAAGCTAGAAATAGCTTTTCCTTTGGCAGAAAGAAAAAGAAAATAAATGTTCGTTTGATCTTGATCTTTATGGAGTGAAAAAGGAACTACACTGGATTTGTACGAGCCTCCTGATAATATCCATAAATGACTTGTTTTTGGTAAGCGATGTACATTACTATATGTAAAATCGGGTGCATGATATACGTCGGTACTCCAGTGCATTTCCCCCTCTGAGTCAGAATAAATATGTTTTCGAACCCTCTCTTTAAAATGAAAGGTGTATGTTTCATTTAAAAATCAAAGAAATAAAAACTAAATTTTAAATTTAAAGTTGGGTCGAATAAATAAATGGATAGAGCCCTACTATAGTCTATAGCTATAAGTTCCAATTCTAGGAAAACAAAAAGTAACAAGCTCCTGTTCTTAATTTTTGATTGATTACCCTATCCCGATCTAAAAAGTAAAAACTCTAGCAAACGGATTTTAAGATCTTATCCCGGAATAGTGCATTATGAAAGGCACCATTAATTACGCATCCCAGGTACAGAACTCAACTATGGACCTTCTCATGAGAATTAACTCCCTCTTCATTAGGTGGCAAAAATACCACATCGCGTTGTTTTAGAAATGCACGAAATTGATGAGAAGAAACTCATGAAGCTTTCTTTCCACTCGCTTCCGCCGAGCTATCTATCTTTTAAGGTTGGGGAGCTGGTTTTCTATGAGATCTCCGAAGCATGCCTTTTGGTGCAGTACTTGTTTCACTAGTTTTTGGGTTACCCCTATCCTTCTTGACAGCTTTACAAGCTAGACCATTGCACTTGGTTGTGCTAACATCTTGCTTCACCGCATTTGAATTTACTACACCATCACTTTTAGCAAGAGCGCTCCTCGACTTCACTGTCAACCTCTTTGATTTCTTTTTGGCACCGGTGACATTTTCTTTGTCGATCACAGTTTTATTACGTTCTTCACTTGAAAGCATGGATACTCTAACCATGTAGATCTGCAGGTTACATGTCGAAATGCATTTAGTTTGGCAGTCAAAGCTTAGAAGAACTGCATTTTCTGTTAAAACTTATCTTACCTTAAACCTTCTGGGTTCAACCAACTCAAACACAAGCGCGTCGCCATCATCCAACTTATGATCCAAAGCAAATGCTCTCCAACCACCGCTGAGCCCAAATCTTTTTCCAATGTAAACAGCCTCGTACTCCTTTCCATCTTCGTTCTCAAGTTCCATATCGACAGTTGATTTTGGAAGATGATCTTTGCAAAATCTTAAAGGAAGCCCCTAGATGCAGCATAATGAGCAAACAAATAGATTAGTAGAGACATCAAAACTAATACATAACATTTGCTGCTTAACTATTGTTATTTATAGAAAAAGCGTCTTCATTTTTGTTTCTACTTACCAGCCAAAAACAACTATAAACATGAGACCGAACCATCGACTTGATAAACCACGGATTCTTCAATTTTAGATTGCTCTGAAGCTCCTCTGCAGCTTTTAAAGCAGACGTCCTTTCTTCATAAGAAGCTGATTTGACTTCTTCTATTGGCCTTGCAAGATAGCTAAGATATTTTCACACCTTCAGTGCTAACATCCACTATGGTAGAAGGTAAAAATAACGCAATTACGAAATTGAACCAACCCCACCTTGCCCAAGTTGATGGTGTTGACCTTGACCTCTTCCGCGAGGGTGGAAGTTCCATATCAACCTGCCATTGGAGCAAAATAGATAATTTTTCTTCTTCTGATTAGGTTAAGCTGAACATATAAATTGTAAGTTTACCAGTTTTCCCAAAAACTGAAAGTTGTTAGGAAGTGAGTTGATAATAATACTATATTTTAACAATCCTTCGCCATGTGTGGGCCTAGACCAAATGACGTACCCTACACGGGCCAATCAAAGAGGGGAGAGAATGCAAATGTTTAATATATGGCCTATCAAAGGGCACAATTGGTCCACCTTTGGCAAGTGACGACAAGAATTCAAACATAGCACAACCTGCTCTGAGTCATATTAGTTTACTAAATTCTCCTAAACGCTTAAGCTTTTTGGTGGGTCAATACTAGTAGAACATTTTAACACAAATTCCTGTGAAAAATTTGAAATGAATAATGACAAGCTGTTTGTATATAATCCCTTACAGGAAAAGAGATAATTAGTCTTTTGGATTGAGTTAGTTGTGCTTGGGGAAATGCATATAAATTAAAGAGTTGGTAAATTTAAAACAAAGTATATTCATTGTTCTACAATTTATATCTAATGAAGTGGTTCGTGTGTATGTGTTATTGATCGTGTGGGAATTCCAAGTGTTTCTCTGATAGGGTCCGTTCTCTGGTGTTAAAGATTCTCATTGTAATCCGAAAAGATAGATAATTATCTTAATGTACTTTCCTTTTAACATTTTTCTTCATTTTGTTTCCTATAGTTAAGGTTTTTTCCTACAGAAATCTAAGCTCTGACCGCGTAAACATCACAATCACAAAACACCCGAGCATTTGTCTAAAGCTGATCACTCCAATTGCAAAGCCAATGCTCCAGGTACTTCTCTCCACTTCATCAAGCATTGTATTTACATGTCAAGTGTGATCACTCACTGCACACTAATGAAAGAAAAAACATCACTCACATCATCGCGGTATGTCTGAATCGGGTTGCGCACGCGAGTAGACCGTCTTGGCTCGACTGCGAAAGTAGTCTGTGATCTGGGTGGTTTTGGAAGATATCCTTGCTGCACAATAGGAAAAAAAAAAAATGGTGGCCAATTAACAAAGACTGTCAGCTTAGAAAAATTAGATAAACATTAAGTTTTAACATTAAAATAAAAATAAAAATAAAAAAATAAAGAAGTAGACAAGCCAAAAATTTTTTACCTGGGACTTCTTCTCGGAATTTATGAGGTCGGTCAGTCCTTTTGAAATATTTGTAATTCCCAAATCCTTCAGCCACAAAACAACAACTAAAAAAACCAAGTGAGAGAAAAAAAAATTATCTTGAGAACTTGGTGAAAAGCTGACCTCAAATCTCTTCTTGTTCTCTTGAAGGCGTTGCTTGCGGGCCTCTTCATAAGTGTTGGCGCTGCCATTGGATTTGAGAGTCATCTTCTTCAATGCTTTGCTTTGTGAATCCTCAAAACGACATAGTAGATTAATAAACAAAAAGAAAAGGGTTTTTAAGACAGAAGTTATTACAGCTGAAGAACGTAATATTTTTTACGGTTTTACCTGAAAACAAGTGAAGTCTTCGGAGTGGAAAGTACAAGAAGAAGTTAAAAGAAAGCGATATGAAGGTGTTTTCACACGAACACAATAAAAAGACCGCCCCCCTTTTGAATTTCAAAACTCTTTCCTGTTCCTCGTTTCTTGTGTCCTTCCACCCCACTCTGTCCCCTTTCTTTTTTCCTCTTTTTTTTTTTTTTTTGGCTAAATACCCACTATGTCCCTTTGTTTATTGGAAAAAATGTTTGAATAATTGAAAATAAATGCTTGATATGTTAGTTTGAGAAATAGTTATATGTGTGATTTTCAGAAAACACAAAAAACTTTTTTGAAAAAAAGACAAAAACCATGATGAAAAAGTACAGTTTAGTTTAGATTTTGTTAAGTTTTTTAAAAAAATTTATTTAGAGTTAAAAAGTATAAAAATTTAAAATGTATTTAAATATACATTTATAGTATATGGTCTTGTTTTTTGCTCTCGTTATTGTATATAATTTTAAAAAAATTTTCTCATTTCAACTTGAAATATAAGGGGGATGTTTGGTGAAGTAGTTTGAGTTGAGATTTTTAAGTTGGAATAGTAAATTTTTTTGAATTTTCAGAAAAGACAAAAAACTTTTTGGGAAAAAGACAAAAACTTTTTAGGAAAAAGACAAAAAAAATTTTGAGATGAGATGAGATGAGTGGGTGTACCAAACGCCCTCTAAATATTATGAACTTTTAAGAGAGATTTAAATATATGAATGTGGAAATTGATTTACTTTTAAAGAGAAAAAAGTTCAAAAAAACTTTTATCCAAGACAAACTTACCATTGAAGTGGGAGCCGCTAGACACCCAAAATTATTCTAATTTTAAGGAATAAAATTCTAATTCGTGAATTTTATATGACCATTTCTTTTGTACAAAATTAGGGGGTGTTTGGATCATGAGTTTAGTTTAAGGGGGTGTTTGGTGAATGAGTTTAGTTTAAAATTTTTAAGTTTCAATAGTAATTTTTCAGAAAAGACAATAACTTTTTTAGAAAAGACAAAAATTTTTTTCAGAAAAAGACAAAAATCATAATGAAAAAAGTACAGTTTAGTTCAAAATGAACTAACAACCAAACACTCCCTAAGATTTTTAAGTTTCAATAGTAATTTTTGTTGACTTTTCAGAAAATAAAAAAAAACTTTTTCAGAAAAGACAAAAAATTTTTCAGAAAAAGACAAAAACAATAATGAAAAAGTACAGTTTAGTTTAAAATGAACTCTTGATCCAAACACTCCCTTAGAGTACTATGACAAAATCAGTCTTATTGTTATCCAAACAGATTGATAATGATTTTTAGGGACAATCGGTCTAATAATTTCCCATCAGTCGAATAAATTATTAGTGTTTAGTGTAGACTTTCAATGTGTCTGATTGGTCAGATAAAGATAAAATTTTTAAATTGGAGTTGATCAGTTTTTCAAAAATTAATTATAATTTTTATTGAATTAAAAAAAAAGATAAAAATTGAGATGAAAATTTTGATTTGGAGATGTAGAATCAAACCGAGGCTTTTTGTTTTAAGTATTAGAAGGAAAAAATTTTTTCCTCTCCAGATTGACACTGAATAGTACAAAACAAATATGCGGTTCACCTCAATACGAGACTAAGTTTTATTCCAATTAGTATAGTACGCTGTGATGATAGAAAAGTTTACAAGAAAAAATCACACCATCAATCAACCCCTTTTTTTGTAAAGAGAAAATTCAGGACACTTGATATTACAAATGTGAAAGCCTCAAATTACCATCAATGACATTTTAGATTCCTCAACTTAGAATATAAAATCTCTCAGTCAATCCGTTCTCTTCTCTATTTACATAAATGTCTAAATTGAAAACTACAATTTAAAAAATGTTCATTTTTTCATTTTTGCATGAGTGTCTAAATGATACTTAGAAAGATCACATTACCCTTTTCATCGAGAATTGAAAATAAACAAATAAAGAATTGATAAAAAAGAAAAAAAAATCTATAAAACAAAAAAAAGGGGTCAAACTAAGCAAATCTTTCATTAAAAAAATATATTTTACTGGATTTGTTCTAAAGAAAAAAAGAACATAACACATAACAGTTGTATTATGTATGAAAAACAATAATTATGACAAATAATTGATCATCAAGATAAAGTTCACATCACACATGCACACACATATATAAATAAATCAAACAAATATTGTTAAGATATATTAAACACTTTAAAACCTAAAAAAGACATCATAATGATAAAATAATTATCATAAAGAAAAAAATTTAAAATGATATAACAGTATCAGAAAGAAAAAAAATACCATGCATATTTAAAAAGCATCATAATGATATATTAATTATCATAAATAAATTAACAATTTCATATCATAATTAAATTTTATAGGAACTAATTATTAAAACAATACCAATAATAATGGGAAAAACAAATTAGCATAAAGAACCTCAATCATACTAAAAAAAAAAAAAGTTTGGAAGAAATCTAAATTATATGTTTATAAGAAAACCTAACCCATACTAACATACTAACAAGTAATCACTGTGATAAAGAACTAGTAATTAAGATAAATATACAACAATAATGAACAAATGAGGAAAAACAAAATATATGAATCATAACGAGGGAAAATGATGTTGAATATACAAAAAAGGATGAAATAGGTACTATAAGCTGTTGTTTATTTAAAAATAGATATTTACGTAATATTGTTAAAAATTTGACATATTTTAAAATTGGTTCCTAAAAATAGACCTTTTGTGTAATTATTTCTTCCGAAAATCCTTCTATTACGGTCTGTTTAGAGTCACGTTTGGAGATGATATTTTGGAGATTGGAGATTGTTTGAGTTTTTGAAATGTATTTAGTGAAAATAAACTGTTTGAAGGAAAAAATTATAAAAACTTAAAATGCATTTGGAAAAAAAATTAACAACATGAATCTTACTTCACTCCTTTCAAAATTCTATACAATTTGAAAAAAAAAAAAAAAATCACCCCATTTGCCTTAAAACGATAAAGTTACGTACTTTTAAAATTTGAATTTTTTGTTTGGAAAAATTAATAGTAAAATTGATGGAAAATGCCAAGAAAATGTTTGGAAACACTTTTCTAACCATTGTTCCCAGGCGGGGCCCTAATCCTCTTACCTCTCTTCCCACGTCCACTTTTCCCTCTTACCAAACCAGCTCTCATCTACTAATACGCCACCATAAGATAACGAATCCTGCCATGTTTCGAACTGCTGAAGACATCACCTTCGATTTATGTCCATATACATACTTTTGGATGCACTTTCTATGGTCAACGAAGTAATATTTGATGATTCAGGCCTTTCTATGATTAAAGAAATGACCTATGATATCAATAAACCAAAATTTTCACAATAACACCATTCTTAGATTGAAAATATTTGTATCTATCAAAATAAGCACCGGGAGTTCAAAGAATTATCTCATTGCTTCATTCACCACATCAAATTTTTAATTCAATGCGTCATTATCATACCCACTCATGATGTGCTGAAACAGAAACAGGCAGTAGAACTTTTAACATGGCCAAAAATGAAAACTAAAGCGGTTCATAAACAAAACTGCTTAACCAAATGGAGATGTTTAAGCAACTGCAATAGCAGTTGATATCCATGAAATTCAACTTATTTGCACAATGAAAGAAACGAAAAACGGAACATAATTCTTCCAGCAGAGTTGGAGAGCCTACTTCATGGGAAGACTTTTAGTACCTATGAGCCAACTTCTCCTTTTCTTTGTAGTTCTGAACATATCTGCATGCATTTTTCAGAGAGATCAAACATAAGTATATGACCATTTTGGAAAGTCCGTGCCAGTTAAACGAAGGCATGAACATCCGGAAAGATATCGTAAGAATGATTAAAACGTAAAAACAAACAACAAAAAAGGAAACTGATGAAATAAAGCGATGCAAAGTTTATATGTATGTACTTTACAAAGGATCGGTCCTACATATAACATGTAGGAGTAAAGTGTGTAGTATGACATCTATTCTATCCACACATTGACGACTTTGTAAACACACAACAATGAATTTAGTATCGTAGAACAATGTAACACATTTCTAAAGTCATTGTGGCATAGAATAAATGTCATCATACCCCTTCTTCTACATGTACAGTGTAGGACCGATCCTTCACAAAGGAAGGAGATCCCAAAAAGCCTATATCTATCGCTCAACAACACATCTCCGAGCTACGTTAGAATGTCTCACCGAAAAAAGCTATCGTCATAACTTTTTTTTGGTAGCAAACTATCTTTAATCTTGCCTAACCCAATTAAAGTGTTTCAGAGTTCATTCCCAACCCATTCCTCGTTTTTGTCCTTCAGTAAATCATTTCAACCTTGCACAATGCTCATTGCTATAGATGAGAAACTTCATTTCTATACTCTAGCTATTATAAAGGCCTGTATATGCTCTATGAAATGAAATCAGAAACTATAAGATTCATTACAAACTTTTATCCAATATGTATTTGCTGAAAAATCCAAATAATGTTGGCCTCTTACAGATTTACAACGTTCAATTACTTGATAAACCGCCCCGGACAGTCATAAAAGCTTATCAGAAGACCCAATTTCAGCAGAAAGACCACCCCCCCACCCCCCCACCCCCCCCCCCAAAAAAAAAAAAAAGAGAGAATTAATCAATCAAATTGTCAGTAATCAATGGAATCCTAATTTAATCCTAAAACTATGGAAACGTCTCAGAGAAACAGAATCGAATTAATAAAGACAAAGACTTGCATAATATCAAAAACCCTAACAGCGGCTGCTAATATCAATTTTCGAAATAATCCATTTCCGATTTCCAAAATTCAATGCAAAATAAGTTTCGGGTTTCAAATACTACGCCTTTATCATGCAAATCGCACAAGAAACAACCTCAAATTAAAAAGACGACGATTTTCTGAATATTCGTAAATGAAAAATAAAGAAGGTGGAGTTTTTAGGAAAAAGAGGGGAAATCAAAAGCCCTCGAGAGAGAGAGAGAGAGAGAGAGAGGGAGAAGGGAGAAAGGAGGAGAAATACGTGTAGGTGCCGACGAGAGGAGTGAGGAGAAGAGTAGCGCTGAGCCAATTCTCGGAGACCTTGTGGTGGATCTTGGAAGGAAGATCTTTCCAGAGACCAGGCATTACTTTCTGCTGGAACGGCGACAAAGCGTATACCACCGCCTTCATCCTCACCGGTTGCTTCCCCATCTTGTTCGCTTCTTCTTCCTTCTCTCTCTCTCCCTCTTCTCTCTCTGATTGATATGAAGGATTGATTCTAGACGACTGCTTGGTCTTCGAGCTCCCTTAAACCTAATTTTCCAAATTGAAATGCCTTGTGCCCCACCAAAGGCAATTGACATTTTCTCTGCATTGTTGTCGTTACAGGTCGTTTGCTGCTAGTATGATGTCGTTTAACAATTTGCATTGCTGTCCTTTTTGTTGTCGTTCATAAGGATCCTTGTCGTTTCTATAAACTTCATAGTCGCGTTTTTTCTGTGGGTCTTTGCTTGGTGGTTGTTTATTAAGGTAATTAATGTTTTCTCCAATGATTTTCGTTCGTCGTTTAATTGTTTATTCGATCTAGTATATCGTATCGTATCAATGTCGCAAATTTTTTTTTTTTTTCAGCTTGTTGTCGAGTTTTTTTATTTTTGTTTTTTTTTACCGTCCATTAACATTATTTTCCTTTGTCATCCCTTTCATGGGTCGTCTAAGGGAACGGGACGTCGTTAACATATAGACGACATTGGAGTTAAGAATAGACAAACGAGCACGGGTTTTCTACACATCAAGCGACAATGTTGTTATGAACGACAAGAACAAAATCTTGAAATGAGTCATTCGTTATCACTGAGACGGAAAAATAACAAACGTAATTAGCAACATGACATAAGTCTTGAAACGAGCTGTCGATTTTATCACCGGGAAAAGTCCAAAAAGTACTAACTTATTAAACGACAGGCAAACAAATACGTCTATTTTATCTTCAAAATTGACTTGTACGATAAAAAGAACACGTCGTTTTATCAATTACACGACATGAGAGGATTACAGTAAACTGACATGACATTTTTGGATACAAACGACACGAACATCAAACCTTGGAGAA